>JAHWFO010033985.1:0-13440 GCA_023313115.1 Rhysida immarginata
ACTGTACCTAAAATGGCTCTCCAAAACGTAGCTGTGGCCATTCCGTGTAGAATTAACAACAAGACCGTTTCAAAGACGATTGTTTAAAGCCGCCCGAAGCCCGGTAGATTCGGTCTTCCAAACCTAAAAATCCTTCCCAATAGCAGCGTGATGTTATTTTCTTACTTGTCTTTCTGTCTGTCTGTCTGTCTGTCTGTCTATATATCTACCTACTTCTTACTTATCTAAATATACAGGGTGTAAATGGACGACGTTTCACAAATTTAAGGATATGTAGAGGATGATGTGGTGAACATTTTTTATTAATAAACCCATAGTCCCAAACGAAAAGCGACGGAGCCACAGCATGTTTGATGCTCTGTTTTGCGTCAAGCCGTGGAATGGTTGTCTGAATTACTGTGTTGTCACTGCATTGGAATTTCGAGCGTGAAACCTAACGCGTGAACGTATTTTCAATGGAACGTCCAGCGACCGTTGTATGATTGGTCAGGTGCAGCACTTTTGCTGAAAGGTAGGGTAAAGGCGGGTTAGTTTGCCAGTCATGTAAATTGGCCGCATAACGTATTTTTTTTAATTTTAATTTTTAAAGCTTTCGAAAAAGCAATAAATTACAATAAACAACAATTTACAAATGTTGAATACCAATTTTTTTTTAAAGGAAGAGCAAAAAAAAAAAAACGGTGAAGAAACAGCTCGGTTATTACAATTAAACATCAGGAAATACGTACAACAATCTCAGTGATAAAGTGTACAAAATGCAATGACAGGGGACATCGTAATAAACGTGCCTAGTTCAATGCTTGACAAACCAGGACATCAAACAAGCTATGGCTCCATCGCTTTTCGTTTGGGACTATGGGCTTATTAATAAAACATGTTCACAAAATCATCCTCTACATATCCTTAAATTTGTGAAACGTTGTCCATTTACACCCTGTATATAGGTATACCTGTGTATGTATGTATGTAGGATATATACGTATATAGGTATACCTACCTACCTACCTACCTAATCACCATCCTCTACACGGCTTTTTGTATGTGGAAGACACTAGTAACAAAATGAAATATGATTTACTTTCCTACGACTTTGTTAATACTGATTATGATAATATTGTGAATCAACTGTATAGGGCAGATTGGTGCTTATTGGAAAATATGGATCTGAAAACTGCTATTAATTACTTTTATAATGTTATTTATGAAACTATCGAGCATTTTGTTCCCGGAATTAAAATTAGAACTAACCGATATCCTATAGTGGTTTTCCCCAGAATTAAAATTGCTTGTATGCCGTAAAAGATCTGACCATCATAATTATAAGATAACAGGATCCCATGGATGACTATAGGTACTTCTCTGCTCTAAGAGCACAGTGTAAAAACCTTGCAAAATTGTGTTATAAAACCTACATCTCTTCAATAGAATTTGCAGTCTACACCAATATAAAATCTTTGTGGAATTACGTCAACTCAAGAAAGTTAAACAATGATCTGCAATCCCGTATGTGCTATATTGATGATGTCAGGATCGATCCGCTTGAAATAGCTAACTTATTTTCCCAGTATTTCTCTTCTGTTTATGATGATTCCTGTGCGCCTTCCCCTGTTTGTGATCTGTTATATAATCATGGGATTGACATTTCAAATATTTCAATTTCTGCTTCCGACATAGAACACAAACTTAAAACACTCAAGGTCAACAAAAGTCCTGGCCCGGATAACCTGCATCCGCTTTTTATTTCCACTTGTGCCTCTCCACTGTGTCTTCCTCTTCTAATCATTTTTAACAAATCCCTCAATCTTGGTGTATTTCCTGATTTTTGGAAGAGCAGTTTTATTGTTCCGGTTTTTAAATCTGGTGATATGAGTTATGTAACAAGCTATCGTCCGGTTACTATTCACTCAGTTATCCCTAAAGTGTTTGAATCTATCATTTTAGATAAAATACAGTGTCACTTTAAACATATCATTATAACCCAGCAACATGGTTTTATTCCAGGGAATCTGTTCTTAACAACTTACTAACAAATGAAAATTATATCTTTGACAATCTCGACAGACTTAAACAAATTGATGTTATTTATACAGATTTTACTAAAGCCTTCGATAAAGTAAACCATAATATTCTATGTAAGAAACTTGAAGCCTTCGGTATCAGAGATCCACTTTTATCTTGGATCCGTAGTTTTATTGTGTCTCGGCGTTTGTACGTTAAAATTAAAGGTAACATCTCCTGTTCATTTAGTGCTACTAGTGGGGTACCCCAAGGTTCACACTTGGGCCCCCTTCTGTTTCTTCTCTATATTAATGACATCGCCGAGGTATTGAACGGAGTTCAATTATTGTTATTTGCAGACGACTTGAAAATATTTACCTCTATGATGAATGTTATTGCAATGCACTTCAAAATTCTTTGAATGCATTATCAGTAAGGTGTACACGTAATGGCATGATGCTCAATATTAGAAAATGTAAAGCTATGTCTTTCTGCAGAAACAAACACATGGTGTCTTATCCTTATTCAATTGACGATATCATTTTAGAGAAGGTTACAAATATAAAAGATCTTGATGTCATTTTTGACAATAGAATGACTTTTACGTCTCATGTAGATTACATCCTTAAAAAATCCTATAAAAATTTAGGTTTTCTGAATAGACATATACAACCTTTTCAGGATATTACATCAATTAAAATTCTCTATTGTGCATTAGTTCATCCAATTCTGGAATATGCCACTATAATCTGGTCTCCCCATTATGTTAAATATATTTATGCAGTTGAAAGAGTTCAGAGAAGATTTCTTCGCATGATTAATAGAAAACTGGGTAATCTTTCCTTCAATACAGATTATGTCCATCTTCATAAATTTTTAAACATTGAAACTCTGGCCGATAGAAGAATACGTTCAGACCTACTCTTTCTTTTTGACTTACTGATTCAGTAGTAGTAAGTAATGCATGAAAATAGCCCTTTTCCCTGACCATGTTTCATTTCCCTGACTTTCCAGAATGTGGGAATTTCGCAAATCTACATTATGTCTATGATGTAAGCTTCCAACTATTACTGAACATTATGAAAATACAAATAAACCATACAATAAAAATATTCGTAAATTACAAACTTTTATTCTTCAAAAAAATACAAATCAAAATCAAAGATTAAAAGACATCGCTATAAATTGAATTGTTAAATCTTGTTAACATTTCATTAGTTGGGACGAAAGAATTGCAACATTTGTTTTTACTTTGAAGTTGTGTTCTTATTCTAATGACTGCGTCGAACAAAGGTAACTCCATTCTATTTCGGAGAGGAGTTTTGACGTTATTTATGATGAAAAAGACTCTTTCGACGGATGCATTGCTGATAGGAAGAGTGAGAACTCTTAGTGCAAATGTTGCAATTTCTCGAAATGCATACTCATTTCCAGCATTTTTGTAATGGTACAATTCAGTCCAAAATTGCTGACAGTCATTTGGCACATTTTCACTATAATATAAGGTCCAATCTTTAGTAATTATTGATCGCCACTGAGATTCAATCACGCTAATTTCTAAACCTTCCATGTTGATCAGTTTTAGTGGCAATTCACAAAATGGTTTTCTGCATTGACTAAGAATGAGTGCATGAGAAAGATTTTTTTACCTTTTCATACATCACAAAATTACTAGGAAATCATTGTAGAATTTCTGCACACAATGAATGTAAAAAGTTGAAACATCGCTCCTTTAAAACATCCTTATTAACACCTTTTCCACATTTATGCAGCTCTTGTAAAAATAACCACTAGTACTAATAATCACTTCTATTCCACTCCATCCGCATTATAAAATTAAATAAAAAATAATTACGTGCTAGCTTTTAAGCTATCGAAATGAAAAACAAAGAGAGAAGATAAACCTAAAAACTGTAAAGTCTACTTACATTTGCGAAGTCTTCTAAAATTTGTGAAGTAGTGCTTGTCGATGGACTACTGATGCTGCTGCACCGACAATCGAACAGTGAAGTGTACATTTGTTAGGATGGGACGAAAGCAGCGCTTTCACAAAGCTCATCCAACCAGAATAAACTCCAAATGAAATACACTGAGGTAGTCAAGAAGCCTAACCTCTGGTCTTCCATTAGTCTTCTCGTCTCGTCCTCGTTTAAATAATTGTCTAAAACCAGTCTTTTTTTGTTATTTGACAATAATTTCGCCGAAAAATCGTCACAAAATTCGCACAAAACAAATCGCCCAAAAATCGCAAATTTGAAATTTTAGTAGCCCCATTTAGTCGCAATCGCAAATTTGAAATTTTAGTCGCAATTTGAACAAAAAAGTAGCCCAATTTGCGATAAATCGCCCAACCTGGCAACCCTGATTTCAACAACGAAGAACAGTGAAAAATGCGTGACTTTCTTCACCCGCGGCAGCTTCTACGAAATGATCATGGGGAAGTACACTGAGCGCTATGACAAATGCTTAAATAAACTTGGAAACTATGTGGAAAAATAGTTAAAGGTACATAGAATCTGGTAAAGAAAAAATTTTGAATATATATGTAGTAGTTTTGTTTTTATTACCGAACGGAACTTACTTTCTGGACGAGCCTCGTAGAATACAATACAAACATTCTTTATTGACACAAAGGAACACATATACAAAGAACATAAAACAGAATAAAAGAAGTAACACGTTTTTTAATCACTTAAATTGTAGCTTAATTTGCCGTTTATTTAAAGGATTTCTTTATTAAAACGTTTTACGTTTTTCCCATAGAAGCTGCTATCAACAGATTTTCTTCAACCCGAGAGCAGGCTACATAAACTGTCCGTGTGAGAAGCAGCTGTTTCTGAACAGCCGGAGTAGCTGCCTTTGCGACTTCCTAATGGTCATAGCAAAACAGACGCTGGTTGGGAATCGCACCCGTATAATTGAAAGTGAAAGTTATTAGGAATGAGAGGTGTATTGGTTATGAGAATTATTCTATTCAGACCGTGACGCGGCATTTCGGTTTCTGCATGGTGATCCAAAAATCGCTTACATCCTAATTCGATTGTCTACAATTAAATTAATAGTTGAAAAGTTTCATCGGCTGCTTTGAAACATTTATATCTTGTGCATCTGTTGTAAAAATATAGACGTGTTGTGTAATTAGTGTATTATATAGTAGTAAAAAGTATTATTTAAAATCATATGGTTTTTATTTATTTCGATGTGCACGACTTTAGGATGACTTTGTATTAGCATCCAAACGTGAGTCAAGTTGATCGCGTGTCTCTAGAGAGCGACCGCGAGCGGACTGCGCTCGGGAGTAACTCAACTGCGCTTCACGCTCGGATAGAGTTTCTAGAGATCGAGACATAGCACTTCTAGATTGCTGCGACTCTAAACGCTGGACGTTACGGTTAGCTTTCTGCTGGACGTCTCAATCGTGCTTGTTTAGGTCGTGCAGAAACAGAAGTAAGATTAGATCGTTTGCGTGAAAGCATTTTTTTTGTAGCTATTATTAAAATAATAAACCTTAATAAATGTATAAATGTCTAGGCCAAAGATGGCTGAAAAAACTCACGTGACCTCAATCAACAACCGGTATTATCTGCTAGCATTGGGAAAGGTAATTGCCGTACTCTAGTGATCCAGAGTTTTACTGAAGAGTCGAATATGCCCGCTCTATTGCATAAGTTTGGTTACAGTCCAAACTTAACAATGTACTTTAACAATCGTACAACGTAACAAAACTGTCAGTTAACCTTGACCTTGACCGCATGTCAACTTTTATTCAACCACCAGCTTAAGAGATTTTGGTCTAGAACTCTGCTTCTAGATGGCGTATCACGATAATACATACACCAATTTTTAAGTTACACCTTAAACAATGCGAATATGAAAACTGCCTTACTTTTCGTATAGTAGGTTTTGCGTGATGAGGTAACAAACATACATACAGACAGACAGACAAAAATTCTAAAAATGATTGTTTTGGCTTCTGGTAGTGTTAGTAAAAGCTGTGACATAAGATTTTCTTAAATTTGTTCTATGTACAGACACCGGGTCGGCTACAGTTTTATTATATATATAGATAGATAATATCACCGAATAATGTGCAGTTTTTAAGAAGTTACATCATGTTAGCATGTATATTAATTGATACTGCTTAAATGCCACCCGAAGTAAAGATCTTCACACGAACCATGCAGATGATCAAGCTAATTTACGATGTGCTTTTTAAGTTTAACATACGGACCCAAATCCACGAAATTAGAATATTTTTCCAATGTCACGTTATGTTATTAAAAATATTGTAACAAACTTAGCAGAAAAGAGGGGACGATTGTTGGTGAAAATTGCGCGAATGAAAGAGAAGTGGCTGAGAGTGACGACACGGGAGCGAAATGGTGCGGCGACAGATTATCGTAGTCGTCATCTGTTTATTTTGTGACAATCATGCTATCTGTAAGTAAGTGTCGTTTTTTTGTTATTAAAAACTCGTTATTAAGACGAAAAAAAGAACAAAAACAAACATTTTTTATTATAAAGAAATTTTAAAGGAGAATTTAAAAATTCATACGAACTGTTGCGATCGGCTGGGGTTTAGCAGAGGCCCCTCTACTTATTAGTGGTCTATTAAAGGTAAAAGATACGATATAAAACCTTCCCTATGGGAACCCAGAGCCGCCGTTTTAAAAAGTCCTGGAAACGACCCTGGTGCCACTCTATTCTAAATTAAGAGCCCTAAACCAAAGATGCCCAACCAATGCATTCCTTAAATTAAGCAACTGAACTTATAATTAATATAATCGAGTAGTAAATTAATTTTAATAAACTGGTTTAAGAAATATGCCTTAATAGTAGCTTTTTAAAGGCATGAATGTCACTTGGTAACTGAAATGTATATATATATGAAGAATAAATGTTGCTTGTGGACGAGTGGACTGACCTCCTCTCTTCTATTGCGCATATACACAATGTTATCAAAAGTTTAGGGATACCCCTCATAAATCATAGAATGTGCCAAATGTTGCATGACAATGACATGTAAACTATTTAAATAGCATCTACTTCGTATTATTAAGCCCTATTCATATTATTATTACTTGATGTCGATCCGGCCACTGTGTTGCAGATAACTGCAGGGCAGTATAACGGGTAGCCTACACGCTCGATTGCAGGGAACGGCTCGACATCAAATGATAATTGGGTAATTTTACAAACGAAGGGAACAAGAAAGACAGAAACATGACAGTTTTGACGTTCACCCCCCTCCCCCTCCCCGACTGTGGAAACTGATGGTTGCTGCAGGCCACCTTCATCTCCCTCTATTCTGCCAATCGACCGAGCCAGCCCCTGCAATCGAGCGGTATGCTTCCCGTTATACTGCCCTGTAGTTATCTGCAACACCCTGTATATAGCCTTTCTCTTGATCTTGCATTCTTTACACATGTGTTTGTTATTCATTTATTTACATGTATTTATTTATTTATGTGATGGTTTTTTCTTGCTTTTTTTGTAATGATTGAAAATGGGAAAGAAATGTTTTGTACCAAGGATCCTTCCAGAAAATCTGTTTTGATTGAGAAATTAAAATCAAAGCTGGATAGAGTGATAGCCACGACAGAGTGGGAAGCTGAAATATGTCATCTGCTAGGATCATAGCCATGATTGCTGTGAAGCACAATTATAGACTATATAATTTATTATATTACAGGTTTTGTTTGCAAAAAAATGGAAAAAATTAGCTCTTGTGAGGTTTGTAGACATGGTTTTTCATCTGGAAGTGTATTTTCAGAGCATAGGAGCCAGCTCTAGTTAATATGAAAACCAGAGGCTGCCTTATTCACCCGAAAGTAAATATTTTCTACTTGTTAACTGCTGCAGACAAAGAATATGTCTACGAAATTGCTATTGTCAAAACATTAGAAAGTGCTCCACTTTCATTCCCTTGCGAAGAACATAAAAAAGATGTAGTAGCCGAATTGTTACACTATTATGTGCTGCTGACAATGCGGCAGTTTTCTAAGCAGTTTAATGATGTAAAAAAAAACTTGCAAGGGAACAAAAGAAAAGAGCTAAATTTTTTAAGAAGTATGTAATAAATAAGTAAATCTCCTTTATATTATTAATAATTTTAAGTAGATAGAATTCAATATATAAGTATATAATTGATTTCACCAATGTCAGTGTAATGTTTTTGAATTGAAATTTTTGTTTTTGAAATCCAGTATTAAAAGTGAGTAATGATTGTTACTGAAACTTGTAGAACTTTGTTTTTGGAATTTTACAAGCTTCAGCAAAAATCATTCCTCACCTTTAATATTGGATTTCAACCCCACAAGAACTTCAATTTTATTTACTTCAAATTATTAATACTTTAAATGTAATATAAAAATAATTTATAAAACTTAATATGATTAAAATTACTCCTTTCAATATGTGAGTCATTGTCGAGTGATTTTCTAAAAATCAATATGTGAGTCACTTAATTTCACGATATATTTTTAATTTTCATTGAAAATTTTTCTTCACGAATAATCAAATACATTGTACAGTGATTTATAAATTGTAGGTTCTCTAAGAAATTTCTTAACAGTAATGTTAGAATAATAATTCGACACAATTTGAAAGTTAATGAAATTTATAAAATTATTATTCACTCATCGGCTTCTCATTATATGAATAGCAAATATTTATAATACAAGAAGGCCTACATGTTTTATTTCAAATGCTATTTATTCTTCTAATTGAATTTCTAAAAAAATAAATAAAACCTTAAAATCCACAATTACATAAATATACAGAAGAAAACGAGTTATTCCCTTACAAACATAAGGAGAAAAAAGGCCTCCCTTGCAACAGCGCCCTCTGCAAAATACCTCGCGAACCATGGACAAGATTGTAATCTTCTCCTAACAATGCTGCCATTGTTCGTCGGATTACCTTTCCTTCTTATACCGTGCTCTGTAGTAAAGATTTGAATAAAAATTGTTGCTCAGTCAGCAGTGGTAACGTGTCTTTTCAGTTCCGGCGAGTGCTTCAAGCTGGCGCCAACAATGGTTTAACGTGCAACGACAATGGAAAACTGTTTCCGTAACACTTTTTGGTGTCGGTTTTCGCATCACGTTTTTTGTAGATAGATGTCCAGCCTTAAAACATTATCATGTTAAAAACTCAAATTTGTTTAATTATGACGAATTAAAAATTATTTTATTCTATTAATGTGTTACCCAGGAAAGATCAAACTAATCAGAATATTATTAAAAATGACAATTATGATTTGGAATGGGTATTATTAATTTAAGAAATTAGTCAATAAGTTGATATGTCGGCGGACAAATAATCTACGCAAAGAATTGTTTAAAGACAATAAAATAATGTGATGAAGAAGAAAATTCGAGGACAAGGGAAAGAACGAATATTGGTCACAGAAACTCTGCAGCTAAAACAGAAAAAACTATACGGGCATTGGAAACATCTGAACAACGATAGTTTTGAATAGAGCAAGAGGGTATACGAGTTTCTACGTCAAGGGCAAGAAAAAGTTGGGTCCAAAATATCCAGGGATGTTCCTGATGGTGAAGATGGATATTGTTTTAATCTAAGGCAAGACAAGAAGAATTTAAAAAAAATTCCCGGTATTTCAAATAGAATTCTTGTTTTTCGGATTTTTCGTAGAATATGTAGTCCCTTCGCTTTGTGTGGTGTTGAGTTATTATTTGACCAATTTGGAGTTATAATTTAACTTTTTGAGATTGTTCTGTTTACCTAGAAGTGTAATTATCCCGGGCAACGCTAGTAAGACTTAAAAAAGCAAAATGTGCTGCTGAGATGCCAACGGTTTTAGTCTGTCTTTAAAACACAGAACACAATAAGTCATTCTTAAGTCTGGCACCAAGTTGAATTGTTTAGTAACGCGATTGAATGGATTAAGGCACTATCTTTGGTCAAACACGCAGTACATTATGGTCGTCTAGTCGTCTGATGTTTCACTTTCATGATTTTAATACGTGTATTTTAATATGGGTGGTTGTCATTGTCTTCTATCTAAAGACAATGGTGGTTGTGCAAATCCAAACTGTTAAAATGGTTCAACTCTTTAGACTTTTTATTTTTCCACAAACTGAAGAAGGATTTGCCTACAAAATTGTCGTCGGAACAAATGGTAGGCCACAGCTAAATTGCCTAAACTTTTATGAGATAAGCTTTACTTCGTTCATTTTAAAAAGCAAGCGCCTAAAACGCTTTACCTAGAGCCTTTTACAAAAATTTACAAAAAAATAAAATAAAATTTCATATCAAACGCTATTTATGAATAAAGCTTTAAAATAATTGTATACAATTAATATAATAATTATATATATGATGCATTTTATATTCGTAAATTTTATTTATAATAGCGCTTTAAAAAATACCAAATCTGGCAACGCTAATTCGTATCTACTATTTCCGATTCAAGATGGAGGCCATTGAACAGTATCTTTTAAATGCTCTCTGGAAAATCGACTTACAGCTTGGGATTTAATCAGAAATCTTGCTATATCTGGTTGGTTTATTGTATATAAGCAGTCTCTGTATTTTTTGGTGACGCAAGATGTATTTCTCTGGTGCCTTTTTCTTTATTTTACACCTTTTTTTTTGCTCCGCGATGCCCGAGCTCGCCAGCACCCCGGACTAATCATTGCCTGTAATGGATTAGGCCTATTTCGCTTCGAAACTTTCCGGGGCCCGTAACGGCCTAGGCGTACATCCAACACTTCTCTAAACAGTCTGAATCGATTCAGCGGGTCTTTTTCGTTCAGGTCAGTGTGTTTTCTTTGATTCTAGCTGCTTCTTTTTTAGTTTTTCTCACCCTTTCCGACCTTTCCCTAGTCTGTGTTTTACGGCACCAGCACGAGGTCGTCCTTCTCGGGCTCGGCGCTTTTCCCACTATTGCTCTACTTCAGTTCTGATAACAGATTAAGATTCTTTGGAATTTTTGCTATCGAATTGTGGTATTCTTGTTTATTCTATGTGCTTTCTTTCGATTTTTTCCAGCATTTAACTTCTCGCCCACCTTGGGCTCTGTCTGTGATCGATGGCCCCACGTGGCGTTCGTTCGCCGGCTTGATGTTTTTGTTTTAAGTGAGATATCATAATTCTGATAGCAGATTCTGATTCCTCGACATTTTCGCTATCAAATTGATGCATTACTTTTTATATTTCGTTGGGATTTGGATTTTCTAAAGCCTTTTTCTAGTCGGCCGCGTGGGATTTTCGTGTTACTTTGTGTTAGATAACGTGACGGCCGCGTCGGCATTTTGCCTGACTCATATCTTGGTTTCGGTTGCTCCTACGGTCTCCAAACCAGCTTTATTGGATTCTACGGGTCTTTATCTATTAGGACAAAGATTCGATTACTGTCCTTGTGATTGATTTTTCGCTTTCCTAGCCGTTTTCTTCCCACTTGGGCTGATTTGTGTTAAATTCTCCCAACGGACGATCGCCACTGCCGTCGATCTTGCCTTGGGGTTCTATTCTTACGATTTCAGCGGCTTTATTCTTACTTTCTGCTCGATTCTGCTGTGTGTTGTTGGCAGATTCGTGTTATTCGGGTTTAAATCTATCAGCTTGGAAGCTTGGTTTTTATTTTACTTCGATTTTTGGTTTATTTTGAATCCTTTTTGATCTGGGTCTCCTGTAATATTAACTAGTCGGTCCACTTGCCGGGCGTTCGTCACAGTCTGTATCGCCATCTGGTGGCCACCTAGTTTTTTCCCTTCTAAGGCGTTTTTGGGGTTTCCCGAGGCTTTTGGGGGGACAATCTCGTACATTTGATGCTTTTCGTTACCACACGGACCTTATTCCTTCTCTTTCGACTTCCGTACATCGCTCTGGTTCGAAGGAATTACCCCTTCTAAGGAGTGCTTTAGGGCCTCTGGCCTTCCTTTTCGGTTCCTATGAATTTTCTTGGGTTTTTGAGGGCGAGGATCTTGTATTTTTGATCCTCTTTGTTACCCCCTGGCTCCTTTACTCTCTCTACATTGACATTATTATTATTAACTAAATACAACCAGTTAAGGCAACATGGCGCTGTGAATGCAGTAGGGGAATTCTCAGCTTTGCAGCTGATCCCAACGCCTTTAATGCTTTGGATCGTACGCTCATATCGGTGAGCTCCTCTGTTAATTAGGATGTTACTAGTAATGTAGGTCAATTGATTGTGGCAGTGAAGGAGCTCATTTTCGCAGTGAATGAGTTTATTAAGATAGCGAAGAAGCTGCAGGACGATAACCGAGTTATTCGCTCGCAAATCGATAATGCGCTAGCAAGCGATGGAATTAAACCTGCTCATATGTCAGATGCTTCTCATGCTCAAGCTCCTTCTACGAATATTAAATCCACGAATACCAATTCTATTGTTTCTCAATCTCAGGGGGTTCTTCAGACCACTTTCTCTAAACAAGCTAGTGTTTCTAATAGTGATTTATCACATCTACTTAATATTAAAAGTTCAGTGAACAAGCCAACGCTTATTGGTTCACACGATTCATATTCCGGACCTCTTCAGCCTATAGGTCCACGACCTAAAGTAAACCGCTTGTGTATTTCTCGCTTACAGCTTACTCTTATTTGTTCAGAATTAGCTGACGTCGCTCAGGTAGAATGGTACAAATTAAAGACTAAATTTAGGACCTAGTCCTCTTTTGTTGTTGTTGTTAAATCATGCGATTATGCTGCATTGTTTAATTCAATGGTTTGGCACGTTTATACTTTCCTTTCACTGTTTCAGGGGAAACTTTACCCGAATCAGATCGTATCGTCCTGCCCTGAGGAGGCCATAAAGACTAATAATGAATAATATAATTTATTACCAAAATGTCCGTGGGCTGCGTACAAAGATTTCGCAAGTGTTTGATTTTGTACATTTGAATAATTCTTTTATTTATTATTATATGAGACATGGCTCGACAATACGCTTACTGATTTTATGCTCTTTGGTGATAATTTTAACGCACTTAGAGGGGATCGTGCTGATAATAAACTTGGCGGTGGTGTGCTAATAGCCCTACCGAGAAATATTAAGGCTTATACCACCATTAACTGTATTGATGTCGTTGGTGTTGTGTGTAATATTAATAATAAAGCTGGTTGTGGCAACAAATTGGTAATTCTGAATGTTTACATTCCTTCTTCACTCACTGCGACCAACTTTGAATTTTTTCTTGATGAACTGTGGGAGTTTGTGTCGCCATCCTTCGGATTATACAATACTTGGTGACTTTAATTTTTCGGATTTTAAAACATACTCAGACTACGCATTTTAAGCTAAACATAGGAAATCTCTTACTGGTTTCTGGCTTAATGAGATGAATTTTCTGAACTATAATTTGGTTGTTAACAAAAATGGAGATAATCTAGATAAGGTTTATGCCAATGTTGATTTGTTCGTTCTTAAGAGAATGCCCTTGTTCCGGCTGACTG
>JAHWFO010033988.1:0-10195 GCA_023313115.1 Rhysida immarginata
ACGACGCTTTTGTCCTGAGCTTGCGCTCTTTCTATATTTACTCCTTTTTATTTTCTTTTTACTCCAAAACAATGATACATACCTCGATTAAAACTTATATCAGTCTCCTCTCTTAGCGTAGTCCACGTAAAGTTTTTTTTTCGGCATGCTACTACTGTTATTCGTCATATTCTTGAAATTACGCTGGGAGTCGGGTAGTGACATAGCAACAAGTGACGCTCTTGATTCACTGTTCCCGTTAACTTGAAGAAATGCAGTAGATATCAATTTCGGTTTCCCGACAACTTTTCATTGATGCAAAACGTTGTCAACTAAATTGATCAATTTTGGCAAAAGTTGATACGTGTTCGCTACCCTCAACAATCACAGTTTCCAATATAGAAGGCTGCTTTGAGCATTGGGACCAATCGCAGACCACGCCTTCTTTGTAGCTTTTCATAGGACAGCAATATTTTTTTTTCTGGGATATTTATCAGTAAGAGCCCAAAGTTGAAAAATTCGATATTCCCTTTGCTGGGATGTTCCGGTACCCCGTTCTATTCTTGTTTTGTAAACAAGAATTTCCCAGCCTTTTCTGTATTTTCGCATCTTAAAACATTTTTTTGAACCTTCGCACTCCCTTAAAAAAATTACAGTGGGCAACAAAATTTCAAAAAGTTCATGCTTCCGAGATGAAAATAATCATTTCTTAATGAATTCAATGTGCTGAACACGAATATGACTAAGAAAAAGTTGAATTGGCTAATGTGTACGCATTTTTGAGAAAAATGTATTTGTGTAAATATTGTAATACACGTTAAGAATACCTTAATTTTGTTCGGACTTTCTTTTGGCCTGTCGCTTGTAAACCTCAAGGGGGAGCATGTCTGATGAATGTCCAACAATAGTCAGTCAGCACCATTGTTCCATCTTGGCAATGTCCTGATGGAAACGTTCACCGTCCTCATCATTGACCTGCCCGCAAGTATCAGAGAAGAAATCCAAATGGGAGTTAAAAAAGTAGATCTTTAAATACATATTGCAGCCAAATGCATGAAAGAAAGCCAACATATCCTCATATGGCCTACAATATGTCAAAAACGAGAGCCAATTAGCTCTTTTTATGTGACATTCGTGTTCAGCAGGTTAAGTCAAATAATTAATCATTCTTTCTATTGTACTTCTTAACGAGATTTATACAGGCCTTACAATTAATTCGTCAAGGAATCTTAGAGAACATGGTAAATATGCAGCTAGAGTCGATGACAGGGTAAATGCTGTTCTATGTAAGATGTTTTGGAAGTGCTTTCACGAGTATGAATCAATTTTGCAGTGCTGTAAAATTACAAGACAGTGGCTCAATTTCCACTGCAGAAAGCTACATTTCAGAGCCTCAATATCAACCGTAAACCAGGCTTCCTATTGTTTGTTCCGTAGGTTAATAATGGTCCATGGATGTCTATCAACAAAAGATATTTCAAGAGCTCGTAAGTGCAAAACTACATTTGAAGATATCGGCTGCCTTCCCCAGGATGTTAGTAAATACGAGTAGTATGGAATAAGTTCCCATTTCTCTGCCACTTTTGTCTTAACGAATCCTACTCAATTTGTATTGCTTCCATACAGAGCTATCAAACGAATGGCACCAGATGGTAAAAGTAAAGTAAAAATACATAATGAGATCGATGGAGGCCTTCAGTGTCAAGGATTAAATCAAGGAATAAAAGGGAAACCGGTACGAATTCTGTTTTCTTTCCCGCTAAACATTGCAAGGCCTCCATCAAGGAGTACAGTATAGAGAACTCGCCATTTCATAACGTAAAAATGCATATTCTTTAAGTTCTATAAGGACTTTTGTAAGAGAATGTTAATCTGAGCGCTTTTATTGTAGATCAGTGATACGAGCTACCAGCAAAAAAAAAACCCAAAAAACTCAATCGTTCTGCTTTAAAGTATGAGGAAGGAAATTGAAAGCAAATTTCCTTGTTTTCTTCGTCTTCTGAAAGGGTTCCATCAACTTGAGGTTTTTTTTTTTCCCTCTTTCTCCCGGAAGGCAATCGATTTCGCTGAATGGCGATGTTTTTATTAACGCGCTGTAATTCTCTTGACCAATCTCTTCCTTTGATTGGACCCTATTGGCCGACAGTCATTTGGGGTCACGACCCTCTGACCACCCCAACCTGTATGTATCCGGTCTGCTTTAAGAGGCGAGGCGTTGTGTTATTGCTTTAAAAATTTAATTTCCCGTCTCCTGCACAAGAAGAAAGTGGAAATTGGTTTGGGTTTCCGGTTTGGAGTGTTTACCAGGAAGAGATATTGACTTTTGTGTACTCTTCAATTAAACAGAGAAGTCGTTTGAGTGAAGCGTCTGTATACTGAAGTATGCTGGGAAGTAGTGTCAATCACGTGACCCACAAAATAATAGAATGCATAATTGTAACAATACTCTCTATAATAAGTCTAACCTGCGCTTTCGTTTGATGTAAATTTTAATTATTTGCTTTAAATTTAGTTAAAAAGACGTGAAAATTAAATCATACCCTTAGCATTTTTATGGAATTGGAATACTAGGATCCCCCAATGATCGAAACTCGATCATATTTCTGAGAAAAAAATATGTATATATGTGTAATTGTTCTAGCCTCAATCTTGCTTATTAATAAAATTTGAAGAATGCAAAATAGATAACACAATAAATATCCAAAATGCTTTGCATGACATTTCTTACACTCCCGATTCATTTCACCGCAATGACAACTTTGAAAATTTCTCGAAATAATATTTAAAATAATCTAAAGGTATCTTTTAATATAGCTATTGTCCCTCCCTATCTCTGCGTGTCTCTCCCCGTCCCACTGTGGAAAATTAAGATCTGTTTTGGACCAAATATCGATAACTTTTTTGTTACTAAAGAAAGAGTGTTAGTGTTAACAAAATTTTTAAAAAATAAATAAAAACCAAAAACTTCAAAATTGGTATTTATTTTATTTTTAATTAAAAATGTTACTTTTAAAATTTATGAAAAAAACTTAATATAGCTTAGAAAACGACGAAAAATACATAAAATGCTTACCTACTAAATTATAGAAATATTTTGAATAGTTGGTTAATAACAATTTTTAAGCAGTTGTTTCTATTGAATAATGTATAGGTACATTAAAAGTACTAAATTATATCAGGTTGTTGCAAAAGTTTTTTTCGGATTTTTATTCCAACAAAAAAATCTCATTTTATTGAATGACAGATTCAGCTCGTGCAGATGCCGGGCAATGGTTGAAAAGTGAACCTTGAACTGTTCTGCGAGTTCCCTCGTTGTTAAATTGTGATTTTCATCAATTGCTTGGCGTAGATCACCATCTGAAATCATGATTGGCCGACCAGAGGAGGTGCATCTTGAAGAGTGCTATCTCCGCGTCTGAACCACCGATACCATTCTTCTATTGTACGTAAACTAAGAGTGCCATCTTCTAAACGTTGGCAAATGTTTCGGTGACATTGCGCAGTACTGATCTTTCCAGAATACTCGTAGAAGATTATTGCTTGAATATGCTCGCGTGAAAGGTCCATTTCAGACCGTTGATGGCACTCACAGATATATAGTCAGAAAATTGATTCTTGGATGTAATATAGCAAAGATGTTCAGGAATCGAAGGCAATAATTTGTTTGAAAACATACAGTATGAACACCCCCCTCGGAAAATGAGCCCTTCTTGGGCACGGGTTCTAGAACCGGAAGAAACTTTTGCAACAACCTGATACTTGGGGACCTTCAGGTTCTGAAATCAGTTCGTTGACTTTCAAAAGCTGCAGTGTATTTGTTATACGGATTTCCAATGCCTTCAAATGAACATCAACAACACAACAATTAAAATTCTTTCAAATGTACATCAACAATGATTTGAGTTAATTTGATATTTATTATTTAAAAACAAAAACAATAAAAAAGGCACAATGCTACTTGCTTTGACAAATATGATGCACAACCTTAATGCTACTTGCTATTTTGAAACGCTTTAACAAAGCGTTGTTCCTGTGTTAGCGTGAACAAATACGCAAACAAAATATATTGTGCACATCTAGAGCACAGGAACTTTCCAACCATATAAGTTGCATGCGTATTCGTCCAGGTTAACACAGGTAAAAGTGCATAACAAAAATGCGTTGCCGTATTTATACATAGATTCCATTGGCGACAAAACAAATATTCAGTTCAGCGTCCTTAATTATTTTATTTAATCAATGCATTTTATTGGTACAGAAAATATATAAATAATTAAATGAATATTAATGATTAATTATATTATTAATTACTTTCATACTTTTATATTTGATAAATAATTTCTGTTTATACTGGCGGCTTTAAACTTGCATAGTCAATAGCAATTGAAGATTCTCAGTGGGATTCAAATTAGTGGGCATCGAGCTAGTCATTAAGATTAAAAAATGATCTTCCACTTCAACGTTTTCGAATATTTTTTATTTCTCTTAAAAAGTGAACCTCCCGAAATTCATTGACTTCAAACTGACCAAATAACTGCACTTATAACTTAGGATAATTAGGCATACTGATATTTGTGAAATGGCACTAAAGTAAAAGATTAACTTAAGTCGCCTATAGTTTTCTAAAAACAGTTAGGGTCTGATTGGATTTTAATGACTTATTAGATTTTCTGTTTGTTTGGGGATAAATAACTCTGTTTATACTTTCGGCTGTGTAATAGCCACCAAATGTGCTCAATAGGGATTCAAATCAGGGGATCGAGAGTACAATAAAAAATGATCTTCCACTTTAACGTTTTCGAATGTTTTTAATTTCTCTTAAAAAGTGAATCATACCGAAAATCATCGACTTCAAACTGACCAAAGAACTGTACGTATATGTATAATGAGGCATACTTATATTTGTGAATTGGCCTTTTAAGTGTTTGGGGCTGAGATTCGAAAATAATTTTTCGCCTCCTTAATCACATGTTACACTCTCGTCTGAAGCGTGACTAATGCGATAATCGCCTTAAAATTACGTGTTGACACAAATTTACCAAAGGAACACTAAAATGAAAGAGTTACTTAGTCGCCTATGCATTATTCTATAAATATTAACAGTGAATTCTAGTTTAACGTCTCTTCAGTAATGGCACTAAAGTGAACGATTAACTTAAGTCTCCTATGGTCTTTTCTATGACCAATAAAGGTGGAATTGGATTTTGATGTCTTTATCGGATGTGCTGTTTGTTTAGAGTCTCGGGGATCTTTGCTTCCTTAATGGCTTTGACAGTATAATCTGTAGCGAATGCTTTAATTTCCTTTAAATGACATAATGAAACGCTTCACTTGAGATTACAATGATAATAATTGCACGTAGGAGGGGTGAGGATTATTGGAGTGGAAAGAAATTAGGACAAAAGTGGCGTGGGTGAGTTATTATTATCATTGCATTGTCCTTGTGGGAACGTTACTTCTCATGGGCGTAGCTGCTTTGAGCGGGAAAGTTTTGTCACGTGACCTCTTTAGGGGATTAGAAAAAGGTTTTGAGTATTTGGCGTCGTTTAGATGAAGAGGTGGAGTTGGTTTGGTTTGTATGCAAGCGAGCATCCACCTTTGATGTCATTGCTACAATCCAGGATGGTAGCCAAGAAAACTTTTCCTAATGAATGGCTTTTAAGTTGGGAAAACACCGAAGGGAATCATGGGATGCACCGCCATAAATCGCCTGAGGAATTTAATCTCGTTACCGGAATCGGTTATTTGGTTCTCTTTGAATCATTTAACCGTGTCCTGTCTTCCTCCTCATTCATTATTTCTGCTGATTTACGTTCAAGGTGACGTCATTCTCAATTCGTGGGCCCTCTAAAACTAACACGGACTTGCTTTATGAGGGCCTCATACCTTATTCATGGATGTGAGAAGAGATTATAAAGTTTAAAGCTAGGTTTCCAAAAGCTGGAATTGCCGGGTTGTAGAATCTTAGTTTGTTTTAACTTGCAAATTGCTTATTTTTGCTTTGGACGCAGCTGTATATGAGCATATACAAGCAGTTTTTGCGTCTTGGGGTTCGAAATGTTTACAGCTACACATGTATCTTATTGTCCGCTAATGGCTCAATTTAATTGAGAATGGCGTCGCTTTTAATGCGTTTCCTCGAAAGCTTTCATTCCAAATGGCGCTTCTAATTAAGGAGTTAATTCGTAGACAAAACCGCGAGACAATTAAGTTAGACAGGATGCCATTTGGTTGGCAGACGAGTAATCAATGTGGAAGAGGCGAAATGGACGACTAAAGTGACATTAACTTTGAATTGCGTGTTCTGTATCGATCAGGTTTGAGGTTGTAAGAGGTGTTGATGGATAAGTAAGCCTGAAATACTAAAGCGTGGATTGCGGTAGTTCAGATGTAAGGCAGTTCTTTATGCGTTTTAGATTTACTTTTCTTTATATGAATGATGCTGATCTGAGCTGTGGTCGCTTATTGAATATACTGTTCAGAAAGAAATCGGAATGCTTTGTACCTCTATAGAAATCCCATGCGCCACCTTCTGTTGTGCTCTGTCTGTTGCACTTACATACTATAATTACTGAATGGCACATTAGTTTCCCATACTTCATTACAGTTTTCCATAAGCAATCTAATGTGTAAACCTAAAACGACAAATACTTGTGAATGTACAGAATTCGGTAAACTTGATTCCTATTTCTAAGGCTAATCCTGTTCATGAAGCCAAAACGTTGATTTGCGTCTGGAATGAAGCTTAGTCCTGCGTAGCCTGATTTCTTTTCTGGACGTGGGATATCAGAGAGACAAATGGTTCCAGAATCTTTGCCTGATAGTAGATGGCTTTGATTTTTACGCAGCGCTAATTTTCCGTTCCAGCGCAACCCGGTGACAATCATAAATATACTTACGGCGTTTTTCATTCACACTGGCAAAACCGCTGCCGTTGCCGTCCAGTGCACCTTTCGCATTCTCTCGGTGACGTTTATTAGTTTTGGTGAAAGAAAGATGTGCGCTGCATCAACAAGTGTTATCTTCTTAAGCCTGCTTCACATACAGCTTTGCGGACGCAAAACACGCGGAAGCGCAATCTGCGCGCAAAAGCGGACCTTCTCCGCAAAATTGAGGCGTTTTCTTTCGCGCAGACTTTGCGTATCCGCTCTGCAAGAGTTGCGGAAGCGGGTTTTTCATTTCAAGAGGGCTTTGAAATCTTCATGCAAGTGAATCACAAAGCAATCATGTAGAATCTTGAGCAGGAGAAGATAAATATTTTCAATAATACAAAAACATAGGCCTATATCATAAATTAACGCATTTTCTGTTTCTTTGCTCGATGAGAGGCGATAGCATTTTATGAGTAGACTCCATTTTGCAAAAGAGGATACTATTTAGAGGAACCAATCAGAAAGACAACGTATGCGGAAAAGTTTTTATTGTGAAATGCTCAGCGGAATCCGCCTTTCCGCGCTGACTGCGCGCGGAGGCGCCACTATACGTAACCTAAGCGAATCTGCATCCTCTCCGCCAGCGGTTTTCTATGCGAAACCAGCTTAAGACTACTATACCTTAGAAAGAAGTACCGAAACCGAAAATATATCAAAAATAAAGAACACACGGATACATCCTTTGTTGGCTGTAAGATACTTAGAAGGGAGTTTCTATAAGCACTTCGAAAAACTTATAGCAGATGACGACAGATATATTTTTTTAAACTTTTCCGCATGAGTACCAACGCTTTTTTTTTTCGAGTTGAAGATTAGAAGACAGCATCAAGCATCAAAATACCACATTGAGACCATATGTTCCTCAATGCGCAAGACTGGGCTGTGTCGTATGCCCTTACGTTTCAAACCCGCCTATCCGTCATGGTGGCGGTAGTAACAGCCCTATGGAGGATCTCCAGTGCTCGCGATCTTTCACCATCAGGTGTATGTCCTCAATGGTAATACCCAAGCGACTCGAACCCAGAGTCTCCATGTGGTCTAGTCACCTGGTTCTCGAGCCCTTGGTATCTTACCCATCCACTTAGAAAATAGCAACTGCCTAGGAAGACCATTTTGTGCATCCGTATCACTCAATGCGGAGAAGTAACGGCTCATCACCAAAAGGCTCTTATTGTATTTCTATGCACTATTATGTAGTAGGGTAACAGCTGCCACACCTTTCTCATTTCGGCCGCTTGCACCCGAGATCGTGCTCTTTCGGTCATTACTCAAGACTCCTGACCATAGGTGAGAACGTGGACAAAGATTTGAAAACAAGTTGCCTTGTAGTGTTGTCGTTACAGAAAATCTCCGCAGCTTTTGGGAACATTTTTTTTTGCGATATAAGATCGACTGAATTTTGTTGCAGATGCTTAAGTAGATCCATGCTTCGACTAAGGCAATGATAACAACCTATTGTTATTAACAGCTAATTGTTATTAGGCCTACTATTAATTACTAATTACTTAGGCCTAACATTATCAATAGCTAATTTCTTTTGCCGTATTGGATATCTTTTGTTTTTGATGAGATACACCCAATCGTTCTTTCTGGATGACCCTCGTATTTGCACAAGCAAAGCCTTTAAAAATCAATCAAAAAACAGTTATCATAAAAATGAGCCTATAGAATATCCCCGCAATTTGGCCATCCCTGGTTTAAGGTTACCAATGCTTTCTACTCTTTTTTTCCCGCCAGATGTGCTCATAAAATTTTCGCGCGTTGGTCTTGCGTTCTGCGATATTTTGTAAAGATTGTCTTTATTCCCTCGTTCTAAATTTTCTGTTTTTATGTGGAAGGCAACAAATAATGAACTCAGCAGTGATCTGGCTTAACAATAATTCGATAATTATTTACTTTGAGTTGGTGATCATCATTATTATTATTTTTTTTATTTTATTTATTGATTGTAATCCAATACGTCCATCCAGAGGCCGACGTGTTGGCTCCCTGGATGGACCTGGATTAACGACTGCTGTAAGATGGGCGCAGCAGCCGGGGGGGGGAGGGGGGTGAAGATCGTCTCTCATTGATGGTCGCCCATCCAGTGACTAGCCTTGCCTGATGTTGCTTAACTTCCCTGCAGTTGTGTGTTCAGTGGAAGCCCACCAGGCCGCGGTCTCCCCCATGATGCTTTTTACTTGCTGGTGGTTTTTCTAGTCACGCAGCTTAATATATTATGCACGGCTACGTTAGATATAGTTAATTATGCTGACTTTTATATTGCTTCTTTATTCTAGAAGAATTTGAGAATCTAAAACTCCTTTTATATACCCTTGCAAAATACAGGCTTGTTCGCAGTGGCATTGTTTTGCCTAAATCTAAAACAGGACTTTGTTCCTGTCAGAAATGGCTTCATTTTTTAACAAGAAATTAATCCCTCGAGAAGAGTATAGGAAAGTAGCAGAAACTCTGAGCTCATATCTTTATCTTCATTTAAATCTCATTTTTAAAGCAAAAGATTAATTTTCACGAACGTAGTTTTTTAGAAAATGGAAAAGAGCTCTATTTTCTTTCGTTTCTCACCATTTCCGATCGAACGACATATCATAAGCCGGGGTTGCCACTTGAAAACAAAGACCACGTGACCGCTACCCCTATAATTCTAACGGGACTGGTTGTCTATATCCACTACCCAGTCTGGTTGGAATGAATCAATTTGGCCTAAACTTCATAATAATAAAGATCTTGCTTAAAGGAATCTGCATACTAAATCTCACTGACTGTATAGACATATGGACCCCTCTAACTCCGACCCCAGTGGGCCAATCAAAACCAAAGTAAACAGTAAAGCAACACATGCCCTTAGTAAGATCAATTTCGAATTTCAACCTTCTACGTCAAAAATTGTAGAAAATATTAAGGGGACAGAAGAACATGGTAAAAACCAATAAGTAGCTCCATTCTTCCGCTACTGAACAATAACATGTTCCTGATGTATGCCAGTTTTGACTAACTTGAATTTCTCTGTTGAGCTGCAAAGTATTAGCTTTTCTGTGTAACAGTCTAGTATCGACCAAAATAGCCTTTCCTCTCATTTATTTTCCTATGAAAGCCGCTTTTAGCTTGCCTTTGTTTACTTTTGGCGCCCTTTTGTTCTTTTGTCTTCCTTTCCTTGCAAGTCATGCGAGCAATTAACGATCAATTAATAAAAAAAATGTAATTGAAAAGATTGCTTGATGGATCCACGAAACATGAGTAATGAGTTTCTAAGAAGCTCGTTTTCTAAGAACTGGAAGAGAGTT
>JAHWFO010033990.1:0-11223 GCA_023313115.1 Rhysida immarginata
ATAGCGAGATAAATACAAAAGATTTCACTCAAAAAATTGTTAACATTTCTATCTGGACTTATTAAAAAAAGACAAGTACATCATATATCAGGAAAAAAATGATTGTTTTTATTCCTACACTTAAATATTTTATTCAACCTTATTTCGGATTACTTAATGACATGTTGATTGTAATATTAATCTATTGGGCTAGTTGAGAAAGGAATCTTAAGTTCAGGTTCAGTGGAACCCGATGGCTGGTTTACTTCATCCGTTTCGTTCTCCAAAATGCTTTCTCCGCTGATCTCCTCTTGGGGCGTCTTCGGTGAGTCCATGTAGTCTTTGATCCTTACCAGACGATGAGCTTTGCTGATCATCTCTCCTCGAAAGATTCCCGGCAGAAAAAGCAGTTCTGCATTAAGCCCGACGGCCTTGAAAACACCAAAATAATAAATAGGGAGGTTTATAAATAAAAAGGCTCATCAATTTTATCATTTGCTCTAACCAGATCTACAATGATGTCTTCGTTAACATCACTGCGAGGTACGATGAAACCCAGCTTGCAATTATGATTCAATTCACCTACCAAAAACATTTTAATTTATATCTTTATAAGCATTCAATTACATCATTTGCATTCAAAAATGTATTGCTAAATAAACAAGTGTCAATTATTATAGCTCATAGAATCAATAAATACAACAGAATTCAAGATATCAACAAAAAATGGAGTGTAATTTTTTTTAAAAACAACATTTTCATAATACAGGGCGAGTCAAAAGTCTGTTACCCCCCATACAATTTCAAAACGAGTGGAGCTACAACAAATCTGTTGCAAGCAACATACAGGAAGTTAGGTAGGGGCTAAACAATGATGGGGTCAAATTTGACCTTTGCCTCAATTCTGCACCTTGCAATTTATAACTTTGTAACCGTTAAAAGTAGAGAAAAATTTCCAATTGTGCAGTTGTAGAGCTCAAAACGCTGATTTTAACAAAAAAAAAAAAAAATAAGACTAAAAATAAACACACAACTGCCGGCTCGGTGGCCGAGAACGTTAAACCGCAGGTCTTGCCGCTCTCGATCGAAACTAGCAGTAAAGCAATTTCTTCACAGATCGGTTGTAGTCAGAGGTCTGTAATCCGGATTTTACATGCACATCATTTCCACCCCTACCATGTGCACTGCCATCAAGAACTGAAGGCACAAGATTATGATCAACGTATGGAGTTTTGCAACTGGCTTCTGTGTTGTGTTGAAGAAACTCCTAATTTTGTTCTGCGGTCAGACGTGGCCCAGTTATCCCGAGATGGAATAGTTAACCTTCATTACTGGGCAAATGTGCAAATCCCGATGGCTGCGAGATGCAACACATCAACAGAATTGGAGACTAAATGTGTGGAATGGCATCTTTGTGGGACCTGTTTTCTACAACGGTTGCCTTACAGGAGTAAGGTACACAGAAATGATTTTGAATGGCTTCCCTCAGACTATTCTGGCAACCTGTCTTTAGTGCAGTACCGCCGCATGTCGGTTTTTTGTAGTGGGTTTATTTTTGTTGTAGTGACTTTATCTTTAATCTCTTTTTTTTTTTTGTTAAAATCAGCATTTTGAGCTCTACAACTGTACATTTGGAAATTTTTCTACCCTGTAACGGTTACAAAATTACAAATTGCACGGTGCAAAATTCGAGGTCAAAGATCAAATTAATCACCACCATTGTTTAGCCCCTACCTAACTTCCTACATGTTGCCTGCAACAAAATTGTTGTATCTCCACTTGTTTTGAAATTGTTTGGGGAGAGGGGGGGGGGTGAGGTAACAGGCTTTTGACTCGCCCTGTACAAAAATGCACTCAAACGTCGAAAATAATTTTTGTTTGCTTAATATTTTTGTAAATAACAATAAAAATGTCGGAGCGCTCATTGTATAGAGTCATTTTGTTAAATTTTTATTGAATTTTTAAATGGCTTCTAATTAATGAATATAGAATGAATATATGAATATTTCCGGTGATTAAAAATTAATATTTGCATTTCTTAAATAACATTATATAAACATTTGAAATAGGATGTCTCA
This sequence comes from Rhysida immarginata, assembly GCA_023313115.1. Lineage (NCBI taxonomy): Eukaryota > Metazoa > Arthropoda > Chilopoda > Scolopendromorpha > Scolopendridae > Rhysida > Rhysida immarginata. The sequence continues at coordinate 2,058 of JAHWFO010033990.1, forward strand.
CTTCCATATTCTAAAATACAAATCTGACAGAGTACTTTCAATGGAAGAATTATTGTACTTTTTATATGAGGTTTTTTTTATGTGTATTCCATTTCAAAAAGAAAAAAAAACATAAAACGACGCCATTTTCGAATATGGAAGTTAACTTTGAAATGTATAATGGAAACCCCGATTTTTAGTATATTCATATTGTACATAACATTTGAGAGGACATATTGAAGGAGAAGTTGATATGCTGTCCGGTCCAAAAATAAGAATTTGGAGAAAACCCGTTATCGTTTTGTTTATTTTTGAGAGCAACTGAAATTCAACTCATTCTATCGGCGACATCTTTCTGAATTTTCATATTTGTTTGGGCTTTTTATAAGAGTAGCTCTATACATTTGGCTAATAAATTATGCAAAAGATACTTTGATAACGCTTGCGCATGCGCAGTTACACATTTAGTAAATATGCTCACATTTTATCAAATATTTAACTTTTTTATATTTTGATTGCAGGAGTTGTCCTTACCGTAGTTTGTCAATTTTCCTGAAAATGGCATTGCATTGGGTTGAAAACCCTACATGTTACACTGGCGGAGAAAAAAATCCCAACACCACGAAGGACTTGTGTTAGAGGAATGAAATTTGGACAGTATATTCAGCTATGGTATTTATTAAATTGATTCAAGTTTCAAGGTTACAACTTATAGGGGGCGCCACCAGCGCCACCCTGTACATGCAAATGAGACATTCCAATGACAGATATAAAGGAGATCAGACGCGCGTCTGTGTCACTTCAGACACTTGTGGACGTGTGTGATAGAGTACGTAAAACATGCCTCGAAGGCGACTGCGACGTGAATATGGGCAGCTAACCCAATTCGAACGAGGACGTGTAGTGGGCCTTTGAGAGGGTGGACTTTCGTTCCGTGCTATTGCAGAACGCATGGGTCGAGACGTTACCACTGTGTACAACTGTTGGCAGCAATGGTCCAGGGAAGGCAGGATTACCAGGAGACCAGGATCTGGACGACCCCCGGCCATTGGAGACAGGGTTGACCGGCGCATCTGTAGGATGGCTGTGGCAAATTGGACAGCATCTGCAGCGGACATTCGGGCTGCTGTGGCACCCAACGTCACTCCACGCACAATTCGGAACCGTCTCCTGGCCAGGAACCTCCACTCCAGGCGCCCTGAGGCATGTTTGACTCTTACCCCTCAACACCGTGAGGCACGTCTTCAGTAGTGTCAAGCCAGAGCGACTTGGAGGGCAGAATGGAGGTCTGTGGTCTTCACGGATGAAAGTCGTTTCTGTCTGGGTCGGAGTGATGATCGCACAAGGGTCAGGAGGAGGAGTGGGGAAATCCTGTTACCGAGCTGTATCCGTCGTCGGCATACTGGCCCCACCCCTGGCGTTATGGTATTGGGGGGGGGGGGGATTTCCTATGACAGCAGGACCCCCCTGGTGGTTATCCCAGTCACCATGATGGCAAATGTTTACATTCGGATGGTTGTTGAACCCATTGTACTGCCATTCATGACTGGTATGCCAGAGGGGCTGTTCCAACAGGATAACGCTCGACCCCAAACTGCCGCTGCAACCTGACGTGCCCTTCAGGGTGTCTACACCCTTTCATGGACAGCACGATCACCAGATCTGTCTTCCATCGAGAACGTCTGGGATATGGTCGGACGCCGTGTCAGGGCTCTTCCACAACGAGCAACAACTATCGCTGATCTGACCATCCAGGTACAACAGGCATGGAATGCCATACCACAAAATGACATTCGGCATCTCGTGTGCAGGCCTGCATAGACCAGCGCGGCTTTTCACCATGTACAGGGTGGCGCTGGTGGCGCCCCCTTTAAGTTGTAACCTTGAAACTTGAATCAATTGAATAAATCCCATAGCTGAATATACTGTCCAAATTTCATTCATCTAGCACAAGTCCTTCGTGGTGTTGGGATTTTTTTTTCCGCCAGTGTATAAACAAAAAACTTACAAAAAATTTCGACTTTTTTTTTAAAAAAAACAACTTTATATCTTTATGAATATACGTGCAATTCTCATACAAATAAGTAAAATAAGCCTCATAATCAAATGCTGCAGCTACAACGCATTTTAAGCATTATTATTTTTTACAAGGTGATCTCAAACATTTTTTTGTTCAATTTGTAGCTGGTCCCCTATTTGCCTTCGTGACAAAACCTTAGCTGAAACACATGATGTGTAACATGCTCTTTACACCTTTGAAGTTTTAGGATAATTCATTAAGTATTTTCAAGTTATTCGACAAAACGTCTAAAATCGAAAGTGTCCAATTACTTTTTGGTAGATAGTGTATAAGTCGAAACTTCAGAAATAGAATCTACATAAAGAAGTAAGATATAAATGTCTAATAAACATCCAACGGTTTTGGCGAAATAAAGCTTTGTACTTTATCATTCCTCACCTTTAAAAGTCTTTAAAACGCCGTTATAAAAGGTATTTTCGAAAAAAAAATAAACAACTTACCTATTATTAAGTTGAAAGTAAATGCTCAAAATGGCCTCTCGTCACAATATTACATGCCTCTATTCGACTGCCGCACCGTCTCAAAGAATCCAAGAACTTTCTGAACATTTCCAGGGACCAATGCTATCCTCGCAACAAGATTGTCTTCTGAGGTAATTGGTATCTCACAAATAAGGTTATTCATATATCTCAATAAAAAGAAATCGGGTGATCTTGGGAACCAATTGACGGGTCCTCTTCAGCCAATCCACCGTTCCCCAAAATTGGCGTTAAGGTAGTAGTCATATACTATTGGGTTGGCAAATTAGTTCATTCGGTTTTTGCTTCAGTGCAAATTTCAGACAAATTAACTGTCGTATGCTCTGTGCTAGTATGACACGTTTGAAAGTACATGTTTTACTTTGTGTCTGTTAAGTTGGATTTGGCTAGTATCAGTATTATGCGTGCTGCAGAGCTGTGAATATGGATGGGGATAAGTTGCATTATCGTCACATTTTGCTATATTATTTTTAAAAAATGAGGTGTGGTCACCACCCGATTTTCTTATACATAAATATCCTGGTCCAAATACAGAAAAAAATAAAACAGGCTGTCTAAAATGACTACTTCCGACAGAAATTTTGAAAAAATTTGTGAATAAAAGTTGCTTCAAATTAGCCTCTAAACACTTTTGTATACTTTACAAATTTTCCTATACCGTATTATTTCGCCTGAATTAGCCAAAAACTGGATTTTCACAAGAGTAAAACTGGTACTTCCGGTTGGAATTTTGAAAAATTTTCTTAAACAAAAGTTGTTTAAAATTAAGATTGTAACACTTTTCAATCTCTTCAAAATTTTCATAAACGCAATGGTTAACGAGATATTTCAAAATTTATATTTTGGCGCTGGAGTAAACTGATACTTCCGGTTCACCGATTCCACTGGAAAACTAATCAGACCTCCCGAGGAAGATTATAATCTTAAGTTTAAAATTTGGTCTCGATAGCTTTAGCCTGACACACGCACGCACGCACGCACACGCACACACACACACACACACACACACATTCATTTCCCAGAAATCACTTTTTCGTAATCTAGGGACCCTAAAACGTGAAGATCAGTGAAAATCTGGAGGTCGAAATTTTTCGTGATTACAATACTTCCTTACACTATGTTAAGAAAGTAAAAAGCCAAACGAGCTGCAGATGCTCATATAAAAATATTCAGTGTCTGTGGAGATGTTGCCTTAACAGAACGTGTATGCCAAAAGTAGTATGCCAAATTTCGTTCTGAAGATTTTGATATCAATGATGCACCCTGCTCTGGTCGTCCTAAGAAGATTAATTCAAGTAACATTAAGGCCATGATCGAAACAAATCCATCTCAGTCGGTGAGAGATTGTCAACTGTATACTGTTCATAATTAATGAAACTCTACAAAGCGTCCAGGATTGGCTAATCGGAAGGTGTCGTTATCAATATTCCACCATGACAACGCCAGACCGCATTAATTTTTAAACACTCGAAACAAATTGCTTACTGTTGGCTGGGATGTTTTACCTCATCCTCATCACCTGATATGGCTCCTTCAGATTATCATTATTCAGGTCACTGTAGAACTCTAGGAATGCGAAAACCTTAAAAAATTATTGGTTTTTGCCAATAAACCCCAGACGTTTTATGAACATGGTATAATGAAGCTGGTGGAACGACGGCAAGAGTTCATCGATAAAAATGAACAATGTGTAATTGAAATTTACCTTACGTTTCAATAAAGTGTTTTGTTACAATCCAATAAACCGAATAAACTTATATGTTAACCCAATAATTTGTTGAAATGTGCGGAACACCCGTCATGTTGAAACCACATTCCTCTTCTAATATTTGGAGATAAACTTTCTAAAAATTCAGGGAACGTTTCCTCTAGGAATATCTGATAAGTATTCCTGCTAAGTCGGGTAGGAAGGAGATAGGGGCCATTCACATTATCATGGACAATTCCAGCCCAAATGTTAATGTAGAATCTTTCTTGAAAGCTTGAGGATTTTCAATTGCCCAGATATGAGAAGTATGAAAATTGAAAATTCCCTCTAGTGTAAACGTTGCTTCATCCGTAAATAGCACTTAACTGGGAAAGGCAGGTTGAATCACAATCCGATGCAAAAACTTCTGAAGGAAATCTCCACCTATCGGATAATCCCGAGGCTCTAATTTATGAACCCTCTGAAAATGATATGGATGTAATCCTTCGTCGTGTAGATATCTCCATACAAGGCTGATTTATTCCCATACGTCGAGCAACTGTGCGGATACTTGTTTGGAGAGTTTCTTGTACCTGTCTAAGGATTTCTTGTTCAAATGCAGGCGTTGCATCCCTATTCCGACCAGCGCTATGGCTATTTGCATACAATGAAGCAGTTTCTCGGAGTTGATTATGCAAACTAATGAACGTTTGGTGATCTGGAATAACTCTTCCAAGGAAAACGTTCACGATAAATTCTTCCCTGCATCACGTGCATTTCCATTAGCAGCGCCGAGTTAATATTTGCCATCTCAAACTAAAAGCATCAAACCAAGGTCTGTGCATCCTTTTAGTGACCTTGCATCAAACCTACTGTTTATACACTGTAATTTACCGTCCTGGTATAGAGTGTAGAGTAAACGTTTATGATCTTTCCACTGACATAAAACTTCACTCTTATTACATCACGCGGATTTATAAAATAGTGCCACTTTGAATGAGAAAGAACTCCAAAACCATTGATTTTTGGACTTGTGTTTATTAGAGATTTATATTTTACTTTTTTTATGTAGATTCTCTTTCTGAAGTTTTGACATATATTTTTGAAACACCCTGTATATCCTTTATTTTATTAGTTTTCAAACGATTCTATATACTATGTGTACCGGTTAATAATGCGGATTTTGTAATAAAAGAAAGCACGATAATTTCAAGAGAAACATCAAAAGTGCTTTATTCAAAGTAATATCCATCGCTGGCTACACATTTTCACCATCTTTCAGATAATTTGTGGATACCGTCCCGATAGAGTTTTCTTGTTTTGAGGCAAACCATTCAGAGACCCACTTTTCCACTTCTACGTACGTTTTGAAGTGCTGCTCAGAAAATGCGTGTGTCATCGATCGGAGCAAGTGGTAATCTAAAGGAGCAAGGTCTGGTGAATACGGCGGTTCTAGGGCAACTGCGTACTACATTTGCATCCCGGACAATTGCATCCCATTATACGTATAAGTAAATTTTAAATGGTTATAGGTACGTGTACTTTCTTATAAGGTGAGCAGACGTTCCGGATTAGCCGGGACAGTCCCGGTTTTTGACTCTTTGTCCCGGCTTAAAAAATGTCCCGGATTTGTCCCGGTTTTGAATAAAAAGTCCCGGGTTGTCCCGTTTTTTCTCAAAGAGTATTTTCTCACATGAACAATATCTGGAAAGCTGAAAAAACTCAGCTAGATGTAATAAAAGTTCCATGAAAAAAGTTTTTCGTTTGTGTATTTTACTTGCTTTCTTACTTCCAGTTGAATTTTGATAATCAAAACACGTCACTTCGGTCATTTCCGAATTCATTTGACGCATCTTCCGGTACACGGCCATATTCATTCACTTCCGGTTTTGGTCATCACAGAGTGTTCCGGTTTTGCCTTTTGAAAATCTGGTCACCTTATTTCTTATTAGATGTACGTATATTCTGTGTCCACGTTTTAAAAATAATTATATCAATTTTAATTTTGAAAATTAAAAGAAAAAAGGAATTGCCACAACTGGAATAACATCCAATCAGGTATGAGTAAATAAATCGGAACTTTGACAACGCAATGAATGATTCATCAATATCAACGACTAATGAATATTCTTATTAGATTTCTAAATATAATTATTTATTCATTCATAATTGAAAAAATAACCATTGAAGTACTTGGTAAATTTTAGCAAATAATTTATTTTTTTTTAATAAACGCATCCATTAACTTTTTGAACTTGTAACAAAAATGCAAATTAAATGGAATTATGTTGATTTCAATTAATTATTACAAATGCGACTCTCATCCGGCAACGCAACTAATTTAAGATTATAAACCCTTGGTGAATGTTAATTGTCCTTTCAATTAATCGAGATGTTATTTTTCATATTAGCTATTGGCGACTGATTTTAATTTATTGTCGTTCATTTAAAGAAATCTGCAAAATTCAGAACATAAATGCATCCTTATTAAAACTTTTTCACGCACACAGTTTTCGAAACTTTAAAGTGTTTGTTGACATGTATTCCTTGAGCAATATTTGTATACTGGATAAAAACATCCATTATTCAAATTTCAATCAACATCGATTACAGGGACCAGAATTAGCAAGCGATGATCCAGACAATGCGATAAAGCAACAAAAAAAAGTACAGTAATAAGCAAGTTTACAATAATTATGCAAATAGAACATTACAATTGGAAAGCCTATGTGTTTTGCAAAGCGATCATTATGTGTTTTGAAAAAGAAGTGAAATAATTTTTCAAAACATCGAACATCGAAATATTCGAGCCAGAGTAATCGATTACATGTAAATAATAATGATTATAAACTGGAGATGCTCTCCAAGCATAGCTAATCGATGTTTTTATTTAATATCGATACATCGAATATTTAAGTAAAACACTAGTCATTTTCCAAAATACAGGGGGGAAATGAATAAAATACTAAAAACTTACTAAAGAAAAAACAAAAAAAAACCTAAAAATACTAAAAATCTACCAAAAATTCAAAAATACAAAAAAATCTACTAGATGCGAAAAATACTCCAAAAATATTCCAATCTGGTAGAAAATATACTGAATCTGGTAACTGCTCTCTTCGTCCACATGCGGACTCCGTGTGACTATGAAAGCAACACTACTTTTAATGGCATTTCCTGATGCGGACGATCCGCACTACTCTGAAAGCGCCCACAGTTACAATATGACTTCGTCCCCGCGCATAGCGTCCGCATGACTTTGAAACGGGCCAAATCTGCAATTTTATTCCGATCTTGATGAAATTGTGCACACTTGACCTTCAAAGCAAGAGGAAGAACAATGTCTACATGAAATTTCGAAAAAAATAATAATTGTTCCTCCTGTCCCAAAAAACTACGTATTAATAGTGAATTTCATAATGTAGTAAAAATAAAAGTTTTTTCGTGATGCATCAAATTGTATTGTTGCTTCAACAAACAAGCACTCATCAACTCCTTTATTGTTGCAACATCCAAAGGATTTCTCTCCGTGTACACATAGTTTTGCAGCAAGCAGGGAGATTTTGTTCCTAAATACCATCATCATATGATTAACGCTATCGCCATTGTGACTCAAATAACCCACAAATAATAATATATATATATAGTCACATAAATAAATATTCGTCATATAAATAGAAAAATGAACACATGAAAAAAAGTTTGAATTAATATAGTAAAAATTCATATTGAAGAATCGAAAAGAATTTTTAAAATGTTCCCAATGGATGGCCCTCCAACTACCGCCCTTTAGCAGTTCTACACGACTTCGCTCGCTTTGGATTGTTGAGTGAGTTTGACGCAGTGCCGGAGAAAAAAGGTGGATAATAATGTTCATTTTTCTGTATATTCACATTGAGAAACTGCAAAATTTCATCCAAAAAGAGCCCGAGCAACGCAAGCTATTCATTTACTATACAGGGTGTATATTATCTCCTTCAAAAAAACTACGCTACGATGTAGACGAAATTCAGGCGATTAAAGTGATATAAGACACTTGGGTTCGCAAATCTCAAGCAACGCCGTAAATTGAACCTCAAACTAAGCTGAATGGCGTGGCGCTGCGTAGCACGAGCCAAATTTGGGCGACTGTGTTCGCACGGCGCGGCCTGGCTGCTTCCCCCGCTCACGCCATTTTGCTGACTAGACTTTTACTGATTTGGAAAATGTATGCTATCGTATTAATTAAAGTTGGTACTGCTCGTGCTACTGACTCCGACGCGAGAGCAGAGTACGTAACGTTGGACCTCTTCGGGATGAGGTAGTGGGGAGCGGAGGAACCAGCGCCCAAATTTGGCTCGTGCTACGCAGTGCCACGCCATAAAGCTTAGTTTGAGGTTCGATTTACGGCGTTGCTTGCGATTTGCGACCCCAACTGTCTTATATCACTTTAATCGCCTGAATTTCGTCTATAACGTAGTATAGTTTTTTTGAAGGAGGTAATTTACACCCTGTATATATTTGAGATTATTCATTTAAAAATTACTAATGTTAAATACACTATATGATCAAAAATATCCGGACACCCCTCACAGATCATCGATTGGCCCAATGTCACATGATAATGACTTGCACATCATTTAAATAGCTTCCCACACCTTCAGACACAACTCTGCTTGGACATTGGCAAGAATGGGTCGTCCGGCAGAGCTCAGTGAGTTCCAACGTGGAACCATCGTTGGATGTCACCTATGCGGCAAGTCCGTGCGTGACATTTCCAGCCTTCTTCAGATACCCAAGTTAACAGTAGGCGATGTCATTATGAAATGGAAGACCAGGGGATCAACAACAGTTCAACAACGAACCGGTAGACCCAAGAAACTAACGGACAGAGACCGTCGAGTGCTTCGTCGTGTCACCCGCAGCAACCGAAGTCCTCGGCGGAAAAAATTGCCAAAGAGT
>JAHWFO010033992.1:1347-17630 GCA_023313115.1 Rhysida immarginata
TCAGATTTCGTGAATCAGATTTCCCGTTAGTTTGAAAGCACGTGATTCGTTAGTTTGAAAAATTCGACTAAATAACCGATATTTTTTTTTTATCGAATAATCGACTAAAAATTATCGAATAAAAAGTATCGACTGATTAAAAAAATCGAGTATTCATTTATTCGAATACTGTAATTCAAAAGCAATCACATATGAAATGACTTTGAAAATTATTTTTATTAACTTTACACTTCGAAACCTAAAATTTTATCATTAAAATTGTTCCTAAAAGGACTATTTTTCAATAAAATTATGAAATTTTCCTTCGTATAAACCGTATTTTAATAAAAATATGTTCGTAGAAAGCAGAAAATTTTACATAGTAATTGCTTTCTCGGGGACGGGCTACAAAATGTCTTCTTATTAATCGGAATTACGTATTAACCAGTTTCGTATTAACAAGAATTGACTGTACTGCTCTCTGTTCCCGTTTTGTTGACTTCATTTTGTTGTTTGGACAAAGTGATCACGTGCAGAGCTTCGAAGTGCGAGCTATCATTCTTTCTCACATGATGCAACACTTGCAACCTATTGTTCAATTTGCACGTGGGGTTTTGCAATTGTTGAAAACAAAAAGTTACGATCCTACACGTCATATTTTTTTTTCCCACACAAAATTTTCGTTTTCATTTGTCCAACCCTTATGCAAATAAAACGACTATATATTTTTTCAAAAATTTTTCTTTACCAGATTCTTTATACCTTTAACTATTTTTCCACATAAGTTTCCAAGTTTATTTAAACACTTGTCATAGCCCTCAATATACTTTCGCATGATCACTTCATAAAAGTCTGCTATCGGTAAAGAAAACCATACAGTTTTCACTTGCTCATCATTGATGAAATGCAGGCTGCTGATGAACTCCTTTAGATCCTGTAACATGTGGTAGCCACTGGATGCGAGGTTAACATTGTCGAACATGTTATATTAGCAAATTAAATGAATAAAGAAATGGGGGTCGGTGGTATGAGCTCATTTTGGAAAAGGGGTCTCTGGCCCAAAATAGTTTGGGAATCACTGATGTAGAGTGTCATTATGCAGAGGGAGCACTGTACCACCATATTTTCATGTAATAATCTTGCAAGTTATAGTTTCTTGTTGTTTACTTTACTTACTTTTCAAACCCGCTTATCCGTTAGGGTCATGGGGACAGCAGCCCTATGGAGGATCTCCAGCCATCAGGTGCATGTCCTCCCTGGTAATACCGAAGCGACTCAAACCCAGATTCTCCGTGTAGTCTAGCCACCTGGTTCTAGGCTGACCCCTTGGTCTCTTACCCACCGGCTTGGAAAATAAACACACCTGGGAATGCCAGTTTGCGGCATTCGTGTTGTTTAATTTTTTTATTTTTATTTTATTTATTTTATTTTATTTGCAAATCAAAGAAGATGATATGCAACCTCTCTCTTGAAGTGTCAAGAGAGACCTGCACAGGAGTCACCCATATACCAAAATCAACTGAGGACTTACACTTTTCAATGTCAAAGAAATCTTTCTTAATTCAAAATGCAGTTGCATTTATTTTACAATAAGACCCCGACTTACGTCATTTCCACTTACATCAAAAAATGTGAATTCCTGATTCCCCCTCCCCAAAAAATACATAAAAAATGCAGCAGTGTTCGGTTATCATCATGCAAACCAGCCAATTATGAAAAACAAAACTCTAAGCCAATGGACACTGCTGAGCTCATCATGCTAAACCCATCTTGTGATGGTGGAGGAGGAAGTTTTAGGAAACTCTTGATTCACTCTTGCAACACTAACCAGAGCTTCTCCCGAAGAACTCTATCATATGCTTTATCAAAGTTCACAAAGCAAAACAAAGACATCTTTGCATACTCCCAGGTTTTCTCAAAGATTTGCCTTAGATCCATCGTGCTTTGGCTAGGTCGGAAACCACACAGCTCCCCCAACAGTTTGGAGTAGACTATTTCCCGACTTCTCTTCTGTAGACACCTAGCGTACACTTTTCCAGGAATGCTGAGCAAAGAGATGCCTCGATAGGTGTTGCAATCTCCAGTATCTCCCTTTTTGAAGATAGGGACCACAATTCCTGTCTGCCATTGCTTAGGGGGCCCGGCCAGATATCCAAGCAACCTGACACATCTGAGTCAGCCAGTCAAAATAGATTTTAAAAAATTCATGTACGTGACGGTTCAGAATAAATGTCAAAAGTTTAAATCAGAAGTAATTCCTAGTGCTGATGAATCGCTCAATACTGCTATGAAAGCAGAGATAATACTATAGGATGAGTCAAAAGTCGCAAGTAAACCTGGCAGGAATCGGAAAACCTGAATATTCCAGTAAGGTATGGGTGAGGTGGTCTGTCTTTTACTGTATGTACCAAACATGATGGCCACCACCTTCAACCTAAGTCAATTTTTTTTTAAATGGAAAGGGGGTCGTGTGATATATCAAATAACATGAGCATTTTCTGACAATTTCATTCCTGTAAACAGATTTGAAGTAGCAGTTATGGTTCAAGAGTTACAACACATTTTGTTCCATTTTGTTGTAGGTAACTGAAGATGGCTTTGACCACGGAGGAGAGAATTGAGATCTTTTTGATATCTGGAGAACGAAATTTCCGTGTCATAGCTGCAGATTTTAACAACTGTGAAAGACCTCCAATTTCACACAACACTGTCAGGTGCTTAATTAAGAAATTCCGAGAAACTGGGACTGTGGTAGACAAGGCACGGAGTGGCCATGCAATAAGTGCTATTGACGAGACAATCTCAACAATGGTTTTGGCGTCCTTCATCAAGAGCCCATGACGCAGCACACGACGTTTGTCACCAGAATGTGGAATCAGCCAGTCATCGATCGTGCGAATCCTTCATGCTCATCAATGGCAACCATTCAAGATTCAGATACTCCAGCACCTAGCAGAGGATGACCCAGACAGACGTATGCAGTTTTGCACGTGGGCCCTAGAGCAATATCGATCGGATCCCTCTTTTGCACAAGGTATCTTGTTCAGTGATGAGGCAAACTTTTATGTCAATTGTCACAACCACAGGTACTGCAGTAACCACAATCCACACTGGATGGAACCTTCTAAGGTAGTTGGCAACGTAAATGTTATGGTGTCGTGTGGAATATGGGGCACCCATGCAATTTGACCCATTTTTATTGACCAGAACCTAAATGCTCAACGCTACCTGGAAATGCTGCAAGAAGTGGCATTTCCCTCACTTCTGAATGAAAACGGCAACTTTCCCTCTTGCTTACAACAGGACGTGGATCCACCACACTACGGTGCAGATGTTTGTCAGTGGTTAGATGTTCAATTTCCTGGTCATTGGATTGGCCGACGTGGTGCTGTGGAATGGCCACCCAGATCACCTGATCTCACACCACTTGGGTGGGGACATTTAAAGCAACTCGTATATGCAGAGAAAATAAGAAACAGACACCGTCTCCAGCAACGCATTGAAGAAGCGTATGCGAGCATTTCTGCGGAAATCCTTCTGCGAGTGCATGACGATTGGATTCAGCGACTTCAAACGTGCCTTGACCAAGAGGGGCACCATGTTGAACACATTAAATGACTGTAAACCTTTATGGAGAACAGTCCAGCCTGTAATTCCAAACAAAATGTGTTATAACTTTTGAACCACAGCTGCTACTTCAAATCTGTTTACAGGATGGAAATTATCAGAAAATGCTCATGTTATTTGATATATCACACGACCCCCTTTCCATTTAAAAAAATTGACTTAAATTCAAGATGGCGGCCATGTTCGATACATACCGTAAAAGATAGACCAGAATTCACATTTCCCGATTCCTGCAAGGTATTCGAAAAAAACAGGAGGTACTGCGACTTTTGACTCACCCTGTATATCATAAGAAATACAATACTAAAAATATTCTACCTTTTGCTCTTTTAGGACAACTTTTATACCAATGACCATCTTCGTGACAATGAGCACAGTTTTGTAATCTCTGTCGAGATTTCCAAACTTTCCTTTTGTAATTGGCAGCAGAAAACTGGCGCTTTCCTCGGTGAAATTTCTTTTTCTTCAAATTAATCGATACGTAATTCTCATTTAATCTACCACTTTTTATTTTTCTGCAACATTAAGACCAATACCATTCATTGTAAAGATAAAATCTAAAAGTAATAACATTCTTGATACAACAACAATAACAAAATCATTGTTGAAAGAAGAAAAAAAGAGCTAGAGAGTTAATAAGTAAAACATAAAAGCAAGAAAAATTTTAGTATAAAGCACATAATGTTGAAGATAACACTCAGCATCAGCAATGGGGAATATAAATTACAAGGGACAGTCAAAAAAGTTCCTGAATTACTTGTATACTACTGTGAGAGCAATTTTTTAGGGTTTTAGCATCATCTAAAATCCTATTAACGACGGCACACATATGTGTAACATGTACGAGGGTGGGCTGAAAAGTAATGCCTCCATGGCTGTAACTTTATTTAACAGATTTTCAAAATTCTTTTTGTATCTGATACTCACATTTCTCCTCTATGTAATGCAACTATTCACTTTTCGACATAATCCCCATCCCTTTCCACGCACTGTACCAACGCGTGACTAGTCGGGTGAACCCGTCGGAGGGGAATTCCGGGGTTGTTGTCGACACTAAGACCGAACGGCAGGTTTCACCTCGTCGTCTGAACGCAACTCATGCCCCTTAAGGTGCTCTTTCCTCTTTGGGAAGTGGTGAAAGTCGCAAGGTGCAAAGTCTTTCATTTTTGAAGTGCAGTTTTTCATCTTTGAACTGTAGGCGCTGCAACCCCCTCTGATGTGTGGCGATCGTGTGCGGACGGGCGTTATCGTGCTGCAGAAGAGGATCCAAAGCTGCCACTCAATCCTCGTGTCGACGACAACCCCGGAATTCCTCTCCGACGGGTTCAGCCGACTAGTCACACGTTGGTACAATGCGTGGAAAGGGATGGGGACTATGTCGAAAAGTGAATAGTGCATTACATAGAGGAGAAAGGTGAGTATCAGATACAAAAAGAATTTTGAAAATCGGTTAAAAAAAAAAAAAAAAGTTACTTTTCCGCCCACCCTCGTATGTCACACGCCATAACTTTTGAAAGGATTGACCTAGAGGCTTGAAATTTTCTACACACGTAGGCCCTGTACAGAGGACAGAGCGAAAAATATAGTGAATCCTCTAGGGTGGACCAAACCATGTGCTTTGGTGGTTTCCCCAACTGACTTTCTTTCAAGTCTATGGAGTTTTGATTGCAATTGAGCAATTTGTGATGTCAGAATTTAAAGAACTCTATTTGATGTATAGCGAATCCTCCCGCTACTCCTTGTAATATTTTCATACCATAACTTTTGAAAAGATTGACCTAGAGGTTTGAAATTTTATACACACGTAGGCTCTATACAGAGGATGGTGCGAAAAATACAGCAAATCCTATTGGGTGGCCCGGGGCCCCTCGGGGGCCACTTGTATGAATTTTATGGTTCCTTTTTTATCTTTCGAACAAAGAGGGCAAAAATCCTGAAATTTCATATAGTGCGGTTCTAAAAAAATAAAACCAATATACAAGAAAAGTGATATAAGCCTCTAGGGCCCCGCCAGAGGTCCGGAAGCTCCAAATACAATTGAAGCTATAACATTTGAACAGACAGGCCTAGGAACCTGACATTTTGTATATTCATAACGTGGCACTATAAAAATATTGCAAATATACAAAAAAAGTAATACAGGGCATTTTAGTCATTCTGCAGGAGATTTCAAGGAAAATTTTTGACTGCCCTTCATATATTTTAATAAATAAACATTACATGATGTTTCAGCCGAAGCTTTCTTCTGGTAAGCACTTGTCACGAATGTGTAAGAAATGACATCATCATTGTAAACCAGAACCAAGCATGAAACGGCAATTGACAATAAAGTGAAGGGAAGTAAAATATTCTAATTAGAATGCTATCGTTGATACTACTGTGGAAAAGAAGAGAATTAGAAAAACACGAAAAAAAATGTGAAAGGGTAGAGGGAAAGAAATAAAGACGAGATGTATACGAGGCATATCATAAATTAATTTCAAACGTTCAGGCCGAACCAAATTTTGGAAACTTTATTTACTGCCTCATTTTTCAAAATATTTACCTTGCGGCATACGTTTATGCAGCAGTCCTAACTTGTAACCAGTTTCGCTATAGTCAAATCAAAAATTTTGTTCAGCTGATTGCAAAGCCACCTTTGGAGGGATTGTCCATAAACCACATGGTCAAGTAGAAGGGGAGCGGGGTAAAGAACTAGCCACTGTTGACCACTTGAGGGGGGGAGGGGGTAAGGTAGCAGATGCATAGTCTTTTGTTAACAAACAAGTCATTTCATCACACTTCACTTGGTCACAGTCACATTTATATCGTTTCATCCAAATTGCCACAATCATTTTGTCACTTAGGCGACTCGACACATTCAGGTCATCTTCATCTTCTCATCTCTGTAGTGGTGATCGTAATTTTCTAGGGCTCCTCATGAAAAGGAGGCGACCATAGATATTAATATGTAATTGCAATAATTACTATTGAATTTACTTAGTGCCTATTCAGATCTAAAGTCTATTATTTTCAGCCTCGTCTGCTCGATCTTTCGTGACTAGACGTGAGAATTATCTCCATCTTCTACCATGGCTTACACAGGTAGAACTTTCTGTACCTTCTCATGCAGAATTATTTCCTCAGCCAGTGGAAATATCTTCAGGAGGAGGTTTTGTAGGATACGTCTCCTCTTGTAACAGCTGGCTTTCATCAAATGCTATTGCATGATACCACTTCATCTATCCCTGAAGAACTTATTTTCTGGCACCAAATGCATTTCATTATCACATGGGGTCATCTGTCAGTTATCGAGTGAAAATAATTCTATCACTGCAAACTGCGGTAGGAGAGTTCACATCTAATCGTGGGAGGAGGCCGATATTAATAGGAGCTTTTAGATTCCATTTGTGTAGATTCTGTTTGCACCTGAAAAAATTGGGGAAAATGCTTTATTTTATTTGGACGTTCAATGTTCATACAAAAACTTGATCTACACGATTTTACTGTACAAAAGGTGAAATTTTAGACGTTTTCAACTAACCCTTAAAAGTCCTAAAACATTGTTTTAATTTGGGACCAAGTAATCCCCCAGGGCCCAAGTAACCCCAAGTTATTTCAAGTGTACCCATAACATGCTGCATTGTAAGTATACAAATAAATATGACGAGCTAAATGTGTCGAATTGACTGAGTGATGAAACTAATCTGAGACAAACTGAATGTGACGAGACGAATCTGTCGTGTCGACCGAGTGAAAAAAACGATCTTGGGACTGTGACCACCAGGAGCCCTCTTTATTATTTTAAAAGTGGAGGAGGGTGAGCCAACAGCCATGTGATTTGAAAGGGTTAAAGAATTTCCACAATCGTAGCCACAGAGAGGGGGGGGGGGGTAAAAATTGCTCTTTTTGGGCCACGTGGTTTATGGACAATCCCCGGACAGTCTTTTCATGTCACTCTGATACTCTTTCGAATTGATTATCTTGCTTTAGGGAAGGCAACCACAAAAGATAACACATGCCTATCCCAAAACTCCGTTGCCATTATAAGACGACATCATACTTTACTACAAATATTGTACCTAACCAGCACAATCGACAATCGAACAGTGAACTGTACATTTGTTTGTTGGGATGGAAGCAGTGCTTTCACGAGACTCAAATGTTTTTAACCTTCCCGCAATTGGAGGCTGTGGTGGCACTAGTGTCACGATAAAAGTAGAGATGGCGGCTATGAACGAACGACAATGGGCTGCTGGAACGCCCGCCAAGGTCACCAGACTTCATGCTCTGTGACGTTTTTCTGTGGGGATTTGTGAAAGACGCAATGTACGTGCCACCGCTTACGGAAAACTTGGATGACCTGAAAACACAGATTCATAATGCTTCTCGGACAAGTAACAGCAGACATGCTGAAAGGAATTTGTGATGAGATTGACTACCGTCTTGACATTGTCCGGGTTATTCGAGGGAGTCACATAGAACATTTGTAATGCTAGAATCAATAAATAATGAGTTTTCCTACATTTTAAGCCCGGTCTGGCCACAATAACTTTCTCAGCAGGAGTGTGACTCGAAATTCTTTCGGTGGCGGTGAATCACTGTGTTTCCATTGTGAAGATTGGCGTTTCGTTTCGGCGTTAAAAAATGGAATCCACATCTCATCCATCGTCACAACTGATGAAAAGAAAGCACCATTCATTGCTGCATCACGTGTCAACATCTGCTGAGAAATTGCCACCTCACAGACTCGTGTTCTTCGGTCAGCATTCGTGGGACCCACCTTGAAGAAACTTTCCGCATTTTCAGCTCATGCAAAACAGACTCCACAGACCCCACAGAAATGCCAAATTTAGAGGCAATATCACGCACACCTAAGCGACGATCTTCCATAACAACTTGTTCCACACGAGCACTCGTTGCTTCCTTCCGGCTGGTTCGTGGTCGAGGCTGCTTCGGTTCGTTCTCACATGATTCTCGACCTTCTTTAAACTTTCGCACCCACGAATGCACATTTTTAACATTCATAACGCCTTCATCACATATCTCACTCGATTGGCGATGAATTTGGATGGGTGTTGCAACCCACAAGTGCAGAAAAGGAATTATTATACGTTCATCATTCGTGGCAATGCGCACGGTATTCACGCCGTTCACGGTATAGAGCTGCCATCTATGTTAGTAAAGATGAAATACTTCCCACAAAATTTTAAAAGCGTCCGGATCTTTCTACTTACTCTCACTGCAGAGAAAAACATTTGGAGACCTTATAACGTGAACACACCTTGTAAATACATTTTAAACTTGGAGTTCTGGGACTTTCAAATCATGCAGTACAATTTGGTTCGTCTGAATGTATGACATTAATTTATGAAATGCAAGTTCCGGTTACTTTACGATTCTGCTCGTAGTGAAAAACTAAGAAAAGTTACACAGGCAAAATATTAGTTTGTTTGGAAAAGAATAAAACGGGTTTCACAAATTCCTTGCGGCGGGCAGATCTGGGCGTGGCGCTGCATCCATCTGGAGCGCCGCACCGCAAACCCTTTCACAAATAATTCGAGCTGAGCGGTTGAGTGCCACGCGTCATCCGCAGAGCTTGCGGACGAAGTTTGTCGTGTTGAACCTGGGCGGCCGCAGCGGTGGCCCAGCCATTCAGAAAACTTAATTTACATGTAAATTGTGGGAAGGCAACTACACGGACCATGCACACACACAGAATTAGAGTTTGGGGCAGTTCAAACTTGCACATTGGCCAACTTCATTTCAGTCGAGAATAGAATAAACACGGCAAGCGGGCGATTAATGGCGGACAAGCAACGAGTTGATGTTGTGATGTGTATGACGTCATAACCACCGACCAATCGGATTGCGGCAGCAGATGCAAACGCTTGCTGTGCCGCATTTTTTCGTGAAACAAGAAGCGTTTGCGGTTATCACCAACTATCTGCCGCTGGCTTTTTATTTGTGAAACCCGCTTAACTCATTTTTTTTTTGTTTTTAAAAAGCTTACTTTTCAAGAATTTGCTTTTTTCTTTCGATTTTCTCTAAATTTGCCGTTCTTACACCAACGTTGAGAGATAAATTTCTTTTCTCAAGAGAAACTTTCTTACTGGGCTGGATGTCGTCTAAGTCGAGAACTGCCGAACTGCGTTTACGCTGAATAATTTCATTTTCCATACACGATGTATCTGCATTAATGTTTGCATCACTGAACGACAGGGGCTCGTCCTTATCTTTAAGGTGCTGTGGGCTTAAAACATCTTCGGAAATCTCAGATTTTGTTTCAGAAACGAAATTAAAAACCGAAAGACTATTTACATCTTCCTGCACGTCAGAACTGTTATCTTCAGTTTTTGATTTTGTTTCTACTTCTGCATGTTGGAGGACGCAAGTTTCTTGTTCAGAATCCTTTGAAACGTTCGAGTCGTGTACACCGTCCTTTTCATCCTTTAAACCCGCTTTATCAAAATCGACGCTGCAACGATTTAACCAATCTTTATTGAGTGACGAGTATTGGCACTTCTCTTTAAGCTTCAACTTATTTGAGGCCATCTTGGTTACTAAATTAATTGAGTGGGCAGCAGTTGGAGAAGTGTGTGTGATTTTCACATTGGATGGCATTGCAATTTCCATAGCTATGTCTTCATCTACTGAATTTGAAACTGGAGGGCTGTCAGACTTAGTGTTATCCTTATAATTAGGTTCCGTTTTCTTAACTGATGAATCATCTTTAGAAATGGCAATATCTTTTTTTGTTTCCCTAATCTGAAAAATAAATAAAGAACGAAAATAAGGAAGATCATTTTTATTGCTTCAGCGAAAAAAAAAAAAAAAAAAAGAAATATAAGGGTCGTACAAATGAAAACAAAAAAGACGACGTGTAGGATAGTAAGTTTTTGTTTTCAACAATTACAAAACCCCACGTGCAAACTGAACAATACGTTGCAAGTATTGCATCACGTGAGACAGAACGATAGCACGCGTTTCGAAGCTCTGCGAGTGATCGCTTCGTCCAAACAACAAAATGGAGACGACGAAACAGGAACAGAGAGCAGTACATGTAATTCGTTTTTTGACACGTGAAGGAGTTTCAGTTTCAGAACGTCCATGGAAACGACTGCCTAACCTTCACTCGTGTTTGGGCACGGAGCAAGAGGTTTTCGGAGGGACGGTCATCGTTGCAAGATCATCGACGACCTGGACAAGCAAACCGCGCCATCACGGATGATTCCAAAGCCAAAATTGACGCTGTCTTAAAGGAAAACAGAAGACTAACAATCGTTGTAGTGGTTGCTAAAACTGGCCTTAGTCGTGGAACTGTTCACTCCATTATCAGGAACCATCTGCACTACAGAAAAATCGGTGCACAATGGGTCCCGCATCATTTGACATCAGAACAACTTGGGAGTTCGAATGGCCATGTCCCTGTAACATTTGATTCACTACGAATAGGAAGGAGAGAGTTTATGTGACAGAATCGTTACAGGGGATGAAACTTGGCGCTTTCATTTCCAGCCTGAAAAAGCAAACGTCAAAGTCGTCAATAGCAGCATTATGGGTCGCCAACCTCGAAAATATCAAAAGAAATCGCAAACAGCACGGGGAAGGCGATGTTGACAGTGTTTTTTGATCGCAAAGGCCCGATTTTACTGGACTTTCTTGAAAAAGGCACCACAGTTAACGCAGCACGATATGGGGAAACATTGAACGCACTGCGGGCGGCCATCAAATGCAAGCATACTGGACTTCTTACAGAAGGAGTGCTTCTTCTCCATGACAATGTGCCTCCTCACACCTCGAAAGCAACGGTAGACCTCATCAAAAAGTTCGACTGGGAAGCAATGCAGCATCCACCTTACAGCCCTGACTTATCCCCATCTGACTTTCACGTGTTTGGGGATCTAAAGAAACATCTGAAAGGCCGCAGGTTTCAGTCGGACGATGAAGTGAAGGAAGAGGTTTTGGAAAGGTTCCACACGCAACCGAAAGACTTCTTCCATAAAGGAATTGCACGCCTTGTTACACAGTGGGATAAATACCTCAATGCATTTGGAGAGTACTTTTAAATTCCTTGTATACACTTTAGATAAAATAAATAATTTTCGCTTTCAAATGTACGACCCTTATAGTTTATCCAATTACTTTAAAATATATTTATGTTTTGGAATGCCATTTAGTTTCGCTAACCATAGTCATCGAGCATTTAAGTTAAACTGCTATTTGGCATCTGGTTAAGTCCAAACTTCGCTTGCCCCAATGCAAAAATTTTAGCCGGGACTTTAACGAATAGTTACCGTAAGTCTTCTACTATAATGCGAATTTTTTTGGCCTAAAAAAGCACCTAAATTTGCTGGGTCGTATTATACAAGAGGATAAAAATCAGCCCTCCGACGACTGTGGCCGGAGGAGGTTTTGTCCGGAGGAGATTTTGTCCTGATAACTTTACCGTATATTATACATTAATTACATTGCATATACAGTGTCCAGTTCATTATACAATAAATTAATTCACTTTTTATTCGAATTTCTCGTCGCCAACATCTAACAACATCGAAAATAACTTCCAAAGATCGATATAAACTCGCTTTTATAGCCTGTTGCAACCACTTGACGTGGTTCTTAATAAGCCATTTAAGGACAGAGTGAGGCAGTACTGGATTAGCTGGATGGCATCTGACGAGGTGCAGTTGACACCAGCAGGAAACCTGAAGAACTAATTGGGTTAAACAGGCTTGGGATTCGATTCCAGAAGCCATGGTTAGAAGAAGTTTTTTGAAAACTGGGATCGCCAACAAAATGGATGGCACAGAAGATGATCTTCTGTGGGACGATGAAGATGAAGATGCAGCCAATTGTTTAGAGGAAGAAGACTGGGATACAGATTTCAAATTAACTGAGGAAGATTGGAAAGACCTGTCCGAAGACAGATGAATCAGATTTTGAAGGTTTTTGAATATTAAATATCCAGACTATTTAAAAATAAAGATTTTATTTCTGTATAAGTTTGCACATTTTATTTCTCGCAAGGAGTCAAAAATGGGGGTCGCATTATACAAGAGGATAGGATTTTTGCCGATTATTTGGGCCGAAAAAATGGAGTCGCATTATACAAGGGGTCGCATTAAAGTAGAAGATTTACGGTAGTTTTAACTGACGTTGTTGCAACCGGCCGTTACACGTAAGTAGTAATGGATGAGTAATGTTAAAAATAGAAACTAAACTTTATTAACCTTTGTTCAGAGGGGGAAGCAAAATAGAATAGAATTCAATGGGTGGTACTTTAAAAGAAAGAAAGCCAAAACTTAAGAGTAAACGTGGCTTGTTACAAGACTTTTACTTTGGTTTAAAAATTGCGATATTTATTTATAAAATACAAAAATTCTGTACAAAAGAACGTTCTATACAATACGATTCAATTGAGGAATAGGCATTGCGATCTCAATTACAAAAGAGAACATTTCTCGGAATAAAATAAAGAAATACTTAAATGTACGTTAAATACAGCAAAACACTGTAACAAGAAATATTAATCGCTACATTGAGCGAATTGAGATTAAATATAAAAAAAAATTGAGACAGACCAATTCCTTATAAAGAATAAGGAAAAGAAATTTCAAAATTCCCATTTAGTGTCTAAAGAAAGACTGCGAAATCATAATTAATTATTAATGGGGAATAAGATTGAAAATGTGCAGCATGGCGTCCAATATGCACGTTATTGTTGAAATAGCATTAAAAGAAATTTCCTTATTACCTTATGGGTAAACCCGCAAAACAATGCTGCTCGGTAAAGAATCAAGGCTGCCGTGAGAAAGTGAGAAATTCAATAACAAACTAAACATCGAACGGCAGGATGGGAGTCATTTGCAGAGCATTGGAATGAAAATGATAAATGGAAGTTGAACGCCATGCTACAGGCTAGGAAGGACGTGGAGGACCAGAAGGAGGGACGACTGGTCAAGCCAGAAGCTGGAAGTGGTCTGTCTGAAATAAAAAGAACAGTAACCACGGAAAGAACATCAACAATAGCGGGACACACATCCTCGTGATCACGAAAATTATCCGCGAGGGACAACTAGCTGCAGACAGTGATAATCACGTGGAGATTTTTTAATTAACATTTATTAAAACAATATATACTCAACAATCACTGTCTGCAAAACAGTAAAAAAAACTTAAAGAATAAAAAAAATAGAATAATTAATTACAAATAAAATTATATCTATTTTTACATAAAAAATGTGCGTTTTCCCGAACAACCTTCTATACAATACCTGCGATTCAATTAAAAAGCTATTTCTTATTTTTTCACCGAAATAACTTAAACTCGATGAACATGATGTGGACTTCTTCTCTAGTGTAGTACACTTATTTAAGTGATGTCCCCAGACAGGAGATTTAGATTCAGATAGCTTGTTTCTTTCAAACTTCCAATATGTTTGATATAAGGCTGAAACGTTTAATGTCGGATATTAAATTCATTTGCTATGTTTTTGAGCAGATTATTAAGAAAGAATAAATTAACATTGAAAAAAAAGCTGTTTTAACTAGTGACATCAAGATCCGTTTTTATTCAAGAGCTAGATATCCAGATCTTTTTTTCAGACCTAGATCCTAGATACAGATGACGGATCCGAGATACGCATCTTAGATCCAAGATCTGAAATTCAAATCCTGTATCAGGAAATTGTGTATATGCAAATCAGGGTCATTCAGAAAGGTAGGTCAAGAATGAAATACCATGTACGAGGGTAGGTCATAAAGTTTTTATTATCGTATTTAAAAAATTTACCTGCGATCTCGAGCAATGGTGGTCATGTTAATCTTTTTCTACATATCCACCATGTAAGGTGACACACTTTTCCAATCGATGGATGAGCCCATCTTTGAAGAAGGTATCATTTTGGCTGGCGAAAAACTGCTCCACTTCCGAAATCACCTCGTCATCACTTTGGAAACGCCTCCCACGCAGTGGTTTCTTCAGCAGAGGGAAGAGGAAGTAATCACTAGGTGCTAGGTCCGGTGAGTAGGGAGGATGGGGCAAATTTTCGTATCCTAGATCTGTCACAAGTTTCAACTTGTCCCGGGCTGCATGGGCGGGTGCATTGTCGTGGAGGAGACACACTCCTTTCGTGATCATTCCGCGGCGCTTGGACTTGATGGCATCCCTCAACCTTTTGTAATTGGTAATAGGTCCTTGTAATTGTGGTGCCTTTCTTTGCATAATCGGTCAAGAGTACCCCGCAGACATCCCAAAAGACGCTGAGCATCACCGTCCCTGACGATTTCTGTCTCAGGGCTTTTTTGGGGGGAGGTGAGGACGAATGCTTCCACTGTTTGGTCTGTTCCTTTGTTTCGGAGTCATAATGGTACACCCAGTACTCATCCATTGTCACCAGCCTATCGAAAAAGTCGTCTGGGTCTGCCTGCCAAAGTTTCAAAATCTCGGCCGATGCCTCACTTCAGCACTGCTTTTGCACTGGCATGAGCAAGCGGGGAACCCAGTGGGCGGACCTTTGTCATGTGAACTTCGTCATGGAGAATCTTGCAGACTGACCCACGA
Organism: Rhysida immarginata; assembly: GCA_023313115.1. Taxonomy (NCBI): domain Eukaryota; kingdom Metazoa; phylum Arthropoda; class Chilopoda; order Scolopendromorpha; family Scolopendridae; genus Rhysida; species Rhysida immarginata. The sequence goes on from JAHWFO010033992.1 coordinate 16,499, forward strand.
CTAATGTGGACTTCTGCTGCGATGGTCTCGATGGTGATTCATCGGTCATCGAGCACTAGAGCTTCCACTTGCTCCACAATTCCCGCCTCATGACTGAGTGAAGGTCGCCTGGACCGTGGTTCATCTTCCAAATTTGTTTGGCCACATTGGAAGCGTCGCTGCCATTTCACAACTGAGTCATACGTTAAAGAATTATCCCCATAAACTGCAACAAGCTCGGCATGGATATTTTTTGTGTTGTTTCCCTTCAAATGCAAAAAACGAACCACAGCGCGCCATTCGTACTTTCACACAGGCTGTGCTATCTTGGATGACGTCATCTAGCGGCATTGTGCGGTACTACAGCGTGCCAATTTTGAACATGGATACTCGGAATGGATGCGTGCATGTAGTATGGTAAGAGTGTAGACGATAATTCCTGTTTTTCCCGGCTATAATAAAAACTTTATGACCTTCCCTTGTACAGTTGTAGCAGGGAACAAAATTTTTCCTATAAACATGGGTCCGGAAATGCATCCTTACAGAGATAATGCAACATGTACGAGGTAGGAATGATATTTCTGTAGGTATTCAAAATGCCGATCCTGAGCCTCGATGCAGATGTTTAGTCTGCGGACGAGATTCTTGCGAACTCTAGTGAAGATGTCCGGAGAATCACCGACTTCTCCACATGCTGTTGGTATATCCTTTCCGCTTCAGTAGCATTACCCTGTGCCTCGCCGTAGACGAGATGCATGTCCGCCAGCTCCGCATTAGTCAAGCGATCCATTGTATGACAATGGAGTTACACGTTTCGTTTCCTCTCTTTTAAAGGAGAGAACACGAACAATTTACATGTTTAGATCTTAATTTACATGGACCCTACCACTGCCGTCCGGGTAACGCACATCCATTCCAATCTCGTACAAGTTACTTTTCAAACTTATCGCTGTAAGGATGCATTTCCGGACCTGTGTTTATAAAAAAAATATTGTTCGCTGCTATAAACTGTACATGGCATTTCATTCTTGACCTACCTTTCTGAATCACTCTGTATAACACCTTATAATGTGTCTCAAAGTCAAAAGAGCCTAAACTCCCTAAGACTGAGCAGTGGATTGTTTTAATGTAATCAACAATCAAAATCATCATA
>JAHWFO010033999.1:3574-22285 GCA_023313115.1 Rhysida immarginata
AGGCTTTTCTTAGAAAAGAGAGTTCTTAGTACTTAACAATTTCTTGATAATCTTTAAAAATGATCAGTAACTGGAGATAATGGAGAGTTAGCAGACTATTGAGAAAGAGTGGAAAGACGACAGAGGAAGCACTGCTTTAGCTCCGTGATGTATTGAGCAAATGGGAAGCAAGTAAATAGAAGAATCGGCGACTGCTAGACTGCACAAAGTGATGAATGGCCAAGTTTTGCTTCAACACATCGAGAGAAGAGTGGAAATTGCAACAACACTAAGTATACATCTGAGGTAAGATTACGTGAGTAAGAAATTATTTAGACTATCAGTGGCATCCTTGGAGAGGTCCAGCCATTGTGAGCCTTTAAAAAGATTTTTTTAGAATTTTCATTAAGAATTTTTACTGTATTAATTCTAAGCATTTTCATGTGTTTATTTTTAAGATATTGCAAAATTTAATTTAATTTTTTGAGATTGTTCTGTTTACATCCAAGTGTAATTATCCCGGGCAACGCCGGGTACCTTTGCTAGTAGGAAATAATAAGGGGACGGCGAGAAAAATGCAATAGGATGAAACATATGAAAGTGAAATTATAGAAACGTTAAGGAATGATAGGGTGCCTAGCAAAAAGATTTCGTAAAATTCCCTGAATTTTCCTTGATTATTCCTGATTATCAGCAGACAAAAAAGGCTGTCATGAAAGAATGTTATTGACATTGTACAAAATTTTCGACCGTCCGTTAGTACAATGTCAATATGTCAATGTAAAATTTTCGACCGTCATAAACCATTGAAGAACTGCGTTGTTTATATATTCCACCGTAAACGTCTAATTTATAATTTGTGTATTTTTGATCATTTCCCACTATCATTATTTACTCGTTATTTTCACTCATGACACGTTGTTACGGGTTATATGATATATTACAAGCCATATCTTAGCATTGAATGTTCCAACGCTACCATCTTGTATCATATAGTACAATTACGGCACGTGCTACGTTACAATTTCCCATTATCATTAATTAGTCGTTAAATTCATACATGACACGTCTTTACGAGTTGTTTGATATATTACATGGCCAATCTTAGCATTGAAAGTTCTAACGGTACCATATTGTATCATATGGTACCATTAGGGCACGTGTTACGTAACCAATTCCCACTATCATTATTTTCTCGTTATATTTGCTCATGGCACGTTGTTACGAGTTGTTTTATATATTGCATACTATATTTTAGCATTGAAAATTCTAACAGTAACATATGGTACCTTACGTTACCATTAGAGCACGTTTTACTTTACCATTTCCAACTGTCATTATTTACTTGTTATATTCACTCTTGGCACTTTGTTACGAGTTGTTTGATATTTAGCATGCCATATTTTAGCATTGAAATTTCTTACAGTACCATATGGTACATTACGTTACTATTAGGGCACGTGCTACTTAACCATTTCCCGCTATCATTATTTACTTCTTACATTCACTCATGAGACGTTGTTACGAGTTGTTTCATATATTACATGCCATTTTTTAGCATTGATAGTTCCAATGGTACCGTATGCTACATTACGTTACCATTAGAGCACGTACTACCTAACCATTTCCCACTATCATTATTTACTTTTTATATTCACCCATGACGCGTTGTTACGAGTTGTTTGATATATTACATGCCATTTTTTAGCTTTGATAGTTCCAATGGTACCATATGGTACCATACGTTACCATTAGAGCACGTGCTATTTAACCATTTCCCACTATCATTATTTACTTGTTATATTCACCCATGACACTTTGTTACGAGTTGTTTGATATATTACATGCCATATTTTAGCATTGAAAATTCTAACAGTACCATGTGGTACTTTATGTTACGATTAGGGCACGTGCTACTTAACCATTTCCCACTATCAATATTTACTTGTTATATTCACTCATGACACTTTGTTACGAGTTGTTTGATATATTACATGCCATATTTTAGCATTGAAAGTTCTAACAGTACCATATGGTTCCAGACGTTACCTTTAGCGCACGTGCTATTTAACCATTTCCCACTATCATTATTTACTCATTATATTCACTCATGACACGTTGTTACGAGTTGTTAGATAATATTACATGCCATTTTTTAGCATTGATAGTTCCAATGGTACGATATGGTTCCACATGTTACCATTAGGGCACGTGCTATTTAACCATTTCCCACTATCATTATTTACTCGTTATATTCACTCATGACACGTGGTTACGAGTTGTTTGATATATTACATGCCATTTTTAGCATTGATGGTTCCAGTGGTACCATATGGTACTTTACGTTACGATTAGAGCACGTGCTACTTAACCATTTCCCACTATCAATATTTACTTGTTATATTCACTCATGACACTTTGTTACAAGTTGTTTGTTATATTACATGCCATATTTTAGCATTGAAAGTTCTAACAATACCATATGGTACCTTACATTATCATTAGGGCACGTGCTACTTAACTATTTCCTACTATCATTATTTACGCGTTATATTCACTCATGACACGTTGTTACGAGTTATTTGATATATTACATGCCATATCTTACCATTAAAAGTTCCAATGATACCATATGTTAGTAGTATTCACGTGCTAGTAAACTAATTATAACTATCATTATTTACGCGTTATATTCATTCATGGTACATCTTTATACGTACACGTGCCACTAGACCAATGTCTGTCCTCACTAATTACGATTTATTTTCGTTCATGAGACTATGTGACGATTTATTTTAACTATTACATGCCATATCCGGTTATCGGGGAATTTTTAAGGGGGTATCGTAATGTTACCATTAGAGCACGTGCCATTAGTGCACGTACCTATTCCGGCTATCTTGTAATCTTAATGGATTAGTGAAAACAGAATGTGAAAAAGTTAATTCGTTTTCAAGTTATCGTAATAAATAATAAGCTCTCTACGAATAATAAAATTCTTTTGATTTAGAGTCCGTTCTGCCCTTTCATTAATCGTCAATCACGTGCATCTCATTAACGTTTAGAGCACGCTTAGAACTGAATATGTTTGATATATTACATGTCATATTTTAAGCTTTGAAAATTCCAATGAAAAATAATGGATCCACGAAAAGCAGGTCCCTTTGAACCGATTTCCACTATAAATAATTTTATGTTATATTCATTCACGGCACAGCATTCCAAGTCGTTTGATATATTACATGCCATATTTTAGCATTGAAAGTTCCAATGAACCATAATGGGTCCATGGAAAGCAGGTATTTTTGAACCAATTTTGACTATCATTCATTTTAGGTGATATTAAAACATGACAAATGCTTCCAAGTTTATATATATATAATATGCCATATTTTAGCATTGAAAGTTCCAATGAACCATAATGGGTCCACGAAAAGCAGGTCCCTTTGAACCGATTTCAACTATTAATAATATTACGTTATTATGCATTCATTGCACATCATTCCAAGTCGTTTGATATATTACATGCCATATTTTAGCATTTAAAATTCCATTGAACCATAAAGAAGTCTTTCATTGTTATGAATTAGATGAGGTTGCTAAGGAAGCCTATGGTTGCTAAGCAAGGCGTACTTCTAAGGGAAACGTATACTTCAAACTGAATAAAACAATCTGAAGAGTTAAATCGAGAAAGTAGCATTTCTCTATACATTAGAACATATAGGAATCTTTTATTTTGTTAGCATTCCTATTAAATAATCTTTCTTCAAAAACTATTGCCAACGCTTTTCTACATAAGCAAATATCATTGAAGGGATGAGTTATATGCTTCAATATAACGTTAAAATTAACCAGCTAATGTTAAAATTTGCCTCACACACACTAACATTTGATAATATAAGGCGTAAGCAGTTATATGCCACATCTTAGCAGAGAAAGTTTCCAATAGTTTCATAATGGTATCATTAAAACACGAATCATGGAACCAATATCAATTATCTTTAATTTTACGTTATATCCATTCATGACACATCATTCCAAGTCGTTTGATATATTCATGCCATACTTTAGCTTTGAAAATTCCAATGAACCATAATGGGTCCACGAAAAGCAGATGCGTTTGAACCAATTTCGACTATCAATAATTTTACGTTATATTCATTCATGGCACATCATTCCAAGTCGTTTGCTATATTACATGCTATATTTTAGCATTGAAAGTTCCAGTGAACCATAATTGTTCCATGAAAAGCAGGTACCTTTGAACCGATTTCGACTATTAATAAATTTATGTTATATTCATTCATGGCAGATCATTCCAAGTCCTTTGATATATTACATGCCTTATTTTAGCATAGAACGTTCCAATGAACCATAATGGATCAATGAAAAGCAGTTACCTTTGAACCAATTTCAATTGTCATTAATATTACCTTATGTTCATTCATGGCACATCTTTCCAAGTCTTTTGATATATTACATGCCATATTTTAGCATTGAAAGTTCCAATGAACCATAATGGGTCCACGAAAAGCAGGTACCTTTGAACCGATTTCGACTATCATTCATTTTACGTGATATTCATGCATGACACATCATTCCAAGTTGTTTTATATAATATATGCCAAATCTGAGCTTTGAAAGTTTCCCGTGAACCATACTGGTTCCATGAAACCACATACCATTGAACCTATGTCGACTGTCATTAATTTTACGATAATATTCAATCATGACATGTTATTTCAAGCTGTTTGATATAATACATGCCATATCTTAGCATTGAAACTCTTCAGTGAACCATAATTGTACCACTAAACCACATATCGTTGAACCAGTTCTGACTGATATAGACCATCAAGGAAGACGATCACGTGTCTTCACTTAATTCACAAGCCTTTTCTTTGCTTTAGCTATAGAATCTTAAAGGGAGAACAGCCTTTGGCAATGCACAGGCCATTTATACATGGAATTATATAGTGAAAAACGTGGTCCCCTATATTATTTTTGACCTTTTCAACCTGAAGTAGTTGACCGATTTTTTCCACCAACGAACCAACGATATGAAATGAGTAGATCGCTTATTTGGCCGCCATCTTTGGGGCAATTTGAAGGCGGCGAAAAGTGGAACTAATCTCTATTGTTAGTGTAGTCGCCATCACTATGGTTGGCAGAACAACATCGCCAGCCAAAGCGCCTTTACTATATATCCGCTTTGTCGCCAGCTGAGAAAGCACCCCCCCCCCCCACCACCAGCATCGGGCTTGAGGCTGAAATTTTTTAAGCGACCTCTCCCAAATTTAGATGCTTTTTAATAAATGCGGTATATAATTTCATAAATACCTCTAAACAATCATTCTGGTATCACTGAAACGACGTTAACTTGTCTGAATATAGGAGACGTTAAAGAGAGATCGAATCATAGTGCGGTAAAGACCGTGTCAGCACCGTGAATTACAGAAATAATTATCAATAATTGTTTGTAGCGTCCACAGCATGATTTTTTAACTAAACATACTAAAAAGAGTTACTAAATTCATTCAATGTCATTCATTTAACGTCTTTTTTTTTAAATCATCCATTCGTGACTTCGCTTTAGAGCTATACACATTTTAATAAATAAACCTTTACACGGAGTGCATTAAATGAATTAAAATGACGAAGTAATATTTGGAAACTCTTTCTAGTTTGTTTACTTCAAAAAATAATGCTGTGAAAGCTTACAAACAATTAGGATTAGCATTAAAACATTAATGATTCGATCTCTCTTTAACGTCTCCTGTTGAAGATCGACATCTTTTATGTATCAACAACCACGATATAAAAGATGACCAGGATTTTTACATGAGAAAAACATTTTAAGACTCAGAAAGATGAAAACACATCTGTGAAAGGTCAGTGGTGAACCTTTAATATATCTATTACTTTAATTTAAAGCTGGACAAGAAATTGGCATTGAGTTTTACTGTGTTTGTCTACGCAAACTTCAAACGTAAACATACGATGAAGGCCATTATTTGCCAACCAAAGCAATGGCCGACAGGCTTTCAAATGGGGACGCGTTGGTGGCGCTGAAAGCAGCTCATGAGCGATCTACTCATTTTATATCGTTGCAACGAACTCAGTATTCCGATTTCCCTAAGTTGTCGAATTGCAAAAACGGAAGTTGAAAATTCGGAAGCGTTCGAAAGCTAGAGCACCAACGGACAGACAGACAGACGGACGGACGGACGGACGCACATTGTGAAAACATAAGTACCTGTCGGTCCTAATAATGAAGAGAATTTTGAGGATAATCGGAATAATAATAGTGATAGGAGAAATAGTGAGGTGAAGATAAATTATGGGAGAATTAAGTCAGTATTAAGGAGTAATAAGGATTGGCCCGACATAAGTAAACCTGGTAAAATTTGGTGAAGAAGCAATGGAGAATTTTAATGGGTGTTATGGAGACTTTAGTGAATACAATGGAGACCTTAGTGGATATTATAGGAGATTTTATAAGGAATAATGTAGGAATTTTAGTGAATACTACAGGAATTTTAAGGAATATTATAGGAATTTTAGTGGATATTATAGAGATATTTATGTTAATTTTGAGGTCAGTAAGGATATATATCAGTTGGTTTCATAGGTCATTGAGGCTTAAGAGGAAAATTACGGAGACATGGGAAAGTAATGGAGATAATTATAGTGTTATTGAGTCTTTTGAGAATTAACTTGTGGATGAAGTGTTAGAAATAATAGAGATTTCTTCATTTGTTCTTGTTGGATTTTAATAAATGAGAGAGGGAAGGGAGACCGGAAACGTTCTCAGTATATAAGCGAGAGATGAACAAAAAATGCTCATGAGTCTGCCAAGGCGATTGCAGGAGGGAGCACCGAGCGCGCTCCTCTCTTGGATGTGGAATTTGGAGGGGGGGGGGGTCTAAGTGAGACACTCACAGCTGCTGTGAAGCCATCACGGCTAGTTAAATAGGTCTGTTAATTTCTCCTTCCAAATTAAGGTGTGTGCAGCCTCATTATAACATGCTAATAGATGGACATTAGTGTCGAATTTGGAGTAGATGGTTTATTGAGGGGGGTTGTCAGGTGTAGGCCTGGCCAACCTAGGCCAGGTAGAGCACGGCACTGAGCACCCCACTCAACTCACTACAAGGAGGAACACATACAGTGGAGTCATCATTGGAGATCGGAGCCTCAACATTCTTCAGGGCTTTGTGAGTCAAAGGAAAAAGCTATTGCGAGGGATCGTCGTGGTCATGTGCCTATCATTGTGGAAAGAAGACAACAGCGCATTTTGAATCCTCTGTCGAACTTAGTGGGGACAGTCTGAGCCATCCAGTGGAGTCACTTACTAATTGATCCAGATTATTCTAAGGTGTGTTTTTGTGCTTCATGGTGATGTGTGATTAGTGAAATATAATGGCCTGTTTATATAAAAAGTGCTAAGTGTCTACAAAGTGGAATATATGTGATTACAGATCTGCAGACGTTTGATACTACATAACTGTAAGTAAAGTGAAACGCATTGATTAATACGTGATTAATAAGATTCATAGGTAGTTATGACATATATGTGTTAAAAGAGGAGGAAGACAATTTAGGTGAGCTTTATTTGAAAATGAGCCTTAAAGGATTCGTTTATTCTCAGAGTAGTTGTAAGAGCTAGAACTTTGTTGATACATGTATTGAATTTTTGCATGTTATCTTAGATTTAAGTAATTGGGGATTTTAGGATGAACTTTCTTCGTTGATATTAAGAGCTATCACTTCCTTAATAGATTTAAGGTTGATTTTACTCTTTGTATCTCCTTAGTATATTTATTTGACTTTGAATAAAATACATTTATTTGGTTCTCAAATTCGCCTAACTTATTTGAATAGATAATACACAACCTGCCACCTTCTTTTAATAAACCCAACCTTCGTCGATGATTGTTATTGGGCTTAGGGGTGACAATGGTGACAATGACACCTAACGTGTAAGGTAGGGCAATTAGCGACATTGGTTACATTGGCGCCCAATGTGGGGCAGTGTTTTGTGTAAAAAATGAAGGAGCGGATTAAGTCAGTCACTGAGACACAATTTTAAAATAATTTTTTACCTGGTTCTTACGATTTTTTTTGATACCTGAGAATAGAACGGTACAGTAAATAAAAATATGGAAGGAGAAGCCATTATAGATAGGAATAAAACATTAATGAATGATATAATCAAGTACCAAAAGGCTAAATGAATACTGCTATATAAACCATTGAAGAACTGCATTGTTTATATATTCCACCCGAAAAACTTCTAATTTATAGTTTGTGTATATTTGAAATGAAGGAACTAGTCGTAACGGAGGTGTGTGCAATCAATACCTCCTAGAGAGAAAGCACACACAAGGGAAAATCATACATTGTTGCCTCCTCTACGGTAGGGACAATTTCAGGCTTAATATTGGTAAAAATACGTTTAATATTACCCCACCCTCGTGCATCAAATTAGCGCAAACAATGAGTGAACTGTTCATTCCTTTCGTACATTATGAATTCGTCGAAAAAACCTACAACTAAGTAGATGCGACGTTAACATGCATTCTGTTCAGCACTTTCTTCCTTGTAATTATGAATAGATTGTGAATAAATTTCAACCAGATTTAAATTATGACTAAATTTCTTTTTATAACTTTCGAAAGTATTCCTACGTCATTTTTCATTGTTTGGAATCGAACAACCGCACGCTAATGAAGCAGACCCGCACAAGCTAAGGAAGTGTGCGCATGCTACAACAATCTCTTTGTAACGGGTGTATGTTCCAAGCTAGCTTAAACGATGCTCGAAGAGTCGAGATATATTATTTTATTTATTTATGGGAAAACCTACTTAAAAAAGAAATATTAAACATAATCATAAAAACAAAGAAACAGGAAAAGATAATGACATAAATAAAGCAATAAAATCACTAAGAAATAAATTAACAAAATTGATTTTACCGCCAAAGCAGATAAAGGGAGCATATTTTCGTACATTTTCGTACATTTTCATACATTGATGTATATAGAATAACCAACATTTTAACACCCTTTAGAGAAAATATATAAACATGAAAACTAAATTGTAAATAAATATTTAAATAAACAAATTTATAGAGAGAATTTAAAGGACTAAACTTGAAGAACTGAAGAATTAAATGAAGAGTGAAGTTATACTTTATATATTTGAACAAATAAAAGTTCTACAATTTGTAAGACATTCCCACATAATGTTAAACGAAGTGAGCCTTAAATGCTGAAGCATCTATCATCTTTTCATATTCAATTACTAAAGCGTTTCTACGTGATCATTTACTATTGAAGCAAGCGATTAACTACTACTATTTAGCATTATGTCTCACAGTATTTAGTTTTATATACCATTAAGCCAAAGGCAACATATAGCACCATTAAAACATGTACTACTAAACAATTCCGACTACCATTAATTACTGGTTATATTCACGCATGACACTTTGTTACGAATTGTTTGATATATTACTTGCCATATCTTTGCATAGAAAATTCCAGTGTTACCATATAGTACAATCTGGTACCACTAGGCCACGTGCTACTAAAGCAATTCCCACTATCATTATTTACGCGATATATTCACTGATGAGAAGTTGTTTTGAGTTCTTTGATATATCACATGCCATATATTAGCATTGAAAGTTCCAACAGTACAATATAGTATCTAATGGTACCATTAGAGCACGTGCTACTTAACAATTTTCCACTATCATTATTTAGTCCTTATATTCGCTCAAGAAACGTCGTTACGAGTTGTTTGATATACACTATTACATGCCATATTTTAGCATTGAAAGTTCCAACGGTAACATATTGTATCATGTATGTTAACATTAGGGCACGCGCTTATTAACCATTTCCCACTATCATTATTTACTTGTTATATTCACTCATGGTACGTCGTTACGAATTGTTTGATATATTACATGCCTTATCTTAACATTGAAAGTTCCAACAATACCATATGGTATCATATGGTAACATTAGGGCACGTGCTACTAAACCAATTCCCTCTATCATTATTTAATCGTTATATTTACTCATGACACGTCGTCACGAGTTGTTTGATATATTACATGCCATATTTTAGCATTGAATAATATTAAAATATAGATCTTGGATCGCCAGTTCAAATCCAGGCATGGATGATTGATTACTATTATTAATTTTTTTGCGTTTTTATCATTTTTTAGTTTATATCGTCACCTGATATCATGCTTTTTTTTTTTCCTGTTACCATATGGTACCTTACTTTACCATTAGGGTACGTGCTACTTAACCATTTCCCACTATCATTATTTACTCGTTATCTGCACTCATGACATGTTGTTACGATTGTTTAATATATTACATGCCCTATTTTAGCTTTGAAAGTTCCAATGGTACCATACGGTACCTTACGTTACCATCAGGGCACGTGCTACTTGACCATTTCCTACTATCTTTATTTACTTGTTATATTCACTCATGACAGGTTGTTACGAGTTGTTTGATATGCTACATGCCATATTTTAGCATTAAAAGTTCCAACTGTAGCATATGGTACCTTATGTTACCAGCAGGGCACTTACTGCTTAACCATTTCCCACTATTATTATTTACTTGCTATATTCACTCATGACACGTTGTTACGAGTTGTTTGATATACTACATGCCGTATTTTAGGATTGAAAGTTCCACTGGTAACATATGGTGCCTGACGTTTCCATTAGGGCACGTGGTACTTAACCATTTCCCATTTTCATTATTTACTTGTTTTATTTACTCATGACACGTTGTTACGAGTTGTTTGATATATTACTTGCCCTCTCCGTGGGCACTACCTTGACGTGGTGGAGGGGCTTGAGTGCCTCAGTGATGCTAAGGGCTATGCTGGATCGGGTCACCCATGCCAGACAGGCCTTAGCAGAGAGGCCAGATTAAAAGTGTCCGGTCGGTAGTGGACCCTCCCAAAGGGACCGGTGCTCGCAATGCAGGCATGTTTTTGACATGGCCTCCATTACGACCAGTACGTCCACCTGCGTGTTTGCCGTACGCAGCGACCCTACTTCTGGGGAAAGGGGGATCCTGGTGGTTGAGGGAAGGCTTTCCGGAACAACACACCACTTTGGCCCCTGCTTCTCGGAAGGATAGGAGGTCTGGATGAGCCCGTCCAGATCAATCGGCTGGTCGTCGCTCCTTGGAGCTTCGGCCATAGGGTTAGGCGCTGCCTATATCTTCCTCGTATCCCTGGTGCCAATGTGCATCCCCTTGTTGGGCTTGGTGGTGGGTGGGGAGCGAGGGAGATGAAACTTTACTCCATTTACTATGGGTAAAAATAATAAGCAGATCAATCAAAAACAAACTAATAATAGTTATTGTGAAGGGAGACGTAGTAGAAGACCGCCAAGAAATCCGAAGTTTTTGGAGAGGAAATTGGCAAGTGGGGACTCTTTTGAGACCATCTCCCCCTTCTTAATTTCTAAAGAACTCAAACGCCTCTTTAGGGATACGAAACATGTCAAGAGACTCTTTAATGGCAATCTATTGATCGAGGTTGTTAAGGATAGGCAAGCCACCACCCTGCTATCCTTGAAAAAGTTTGCAGGGAAAGCCATTTCGGTTTCTCCCCATGCAACTTTGAACTATAAAAAAGGTGTTTTCACGTGCCAGGATGTGGAAGGAATAGAGGATGAGGAAATCATTGCCGAATTGGATGATCAATCTGTTGTTGACATTCGCCGGATCGCTCCAAGGAAGAATGGTGTTCCTCATCCTACAAATTCCTTCATTGTTACCTTTGAGGGAACAGTTTTGCCAGATACCATCTATGTCGGCTATATCCAATGTCACGTGAGACCCTTTATCCCCAACCCGTTGCGATGCTTCCAATGTCAGAAGTATGGCCACACGAGAACAAACTGTCATTTTAATGCAGTCTGTTGTAAGTGTGGCCTGCCTGGACATGAGATGGAAGATTGTTCAAACGAGTTATGGTGTTGTAACTGCAAGGGAGCCCATTCTGCCCTTTCAAGAGACTGTCCTATTTGGCGGAAGGAAAAGAAGAGATTGGTGTCCTTGGGAATCTGTCTTTTCCGGAAGCGCGTAGGCAGGTAGAACAAAATGAAGTCCGGAACTATGCAGCAGTGGTTAAGAGTCGTCCTTCTATTAAGTCTGTTGGAACAATGACTGACTTGAGTATCGCAAACTTTTCTTGTGGAACTTCCACCTCCACAGGACCATCTGCTAGCACTAGTCGGACTTCGAAATCAGTTACACCACCTGGAACTCCTCCAAAAACTTCGGAAAGGGAAGAGGGTAAGAAACGCTCGTCAGAGGTGTCACCTTCTTCTGACCCCTCCAAAAAACGTATAGTAGTTTCTACTCCAAATTCTCCAGTTCTGGGGGGAGGGCCAGACTTCCCTTTAAACTTGGACGTGTCTCCTACTGAGGAGATGGAGTTATCCCGGGAGTTTAAACTTTCATCTTAAAACCTCTATCATGGCACTGTTACAATGGAACCTTAATGGATTCTTTTGCCGCTTAGAAGACCTGAAGCTTTTAGTCAATAAGTTCTCCTTCTCCTTATTGGCTTTGCAAGAAACGTTTCTCTTGCCATCCCAGTATCCGACCCTAAAAGGGTTTAATTTTATAAGGAAGGACTATACAATCGGAAATAAAGCCTGTGGCGGTGTTGCCATCTTAGTTCAAAGATCCTTGCCTTTTACTACCATTAATTTAACATCGAATCTCCAGGCAGTAGCAGTTAGAGTGTTATTCAAAGACCTCTCACCTCTAACTGTTTCTTCACTGTATCTACCTCCGGATCAATATACGGATGAAACATCTTTGTCATCTCTACTGTGTGAACTTCCAAGCCCCTTTCTAGTTCTGGGTGATTTTAACGCCCATAACCCCATTTGGGGGTCTATAAAGCTCTCTGAAAGAGAATATATGATAGAAAAAGTTTTGAATGCTTTTAACATCAATTTGTTAAACGATGGCTCTCCAACATTCCTCCACTCAGCCAACGGCTCTCTGTCATGCATAGATCTATCTATATCCTCTTCATCTTTTACACATAATTTAGCCTGGAGCGTATTCTCAGATTTACATGATAGTGACCATTTCCCGATAAGTATTTCCCTGAGTTCTTTATCTTTTTCCAACCCTCTACCACGTTGGAAATTGGATAAAGCAGATTGGCAGGTCTTCCAATCCCATCTACAGTTTCAGAATAAAACAACCTTTCCATCTGTAGATGAGGCTGTAGAGGATTTCACTTCCCGCATCCTCCATGCGGCAGAACAATCCGTTCCAAAATGTCGATCCTCTTCCACGAAAATACCAGTGCCATGGTGGAATGAAGAATGTGCCCTAGCGGTTCGAGAACGAAAGAGCTCTCCGCATTTTCTCCGCACAACCAACTCTCGAGAATCTTATCACTTATAAACAGAAAAGGGCCAGTTGTAAACTAATCATTTCCACAAATAAGAAACTCTGTTGGAGGGATTATATTTCCTCCATTAATAGGAACACCCCTCTTCAAACTGTATGGAACATGATTAGGAAAATAAATAGAAAAAGACTCCCGGATAAACTCCCTTCTCTCACTGAAAATGGGCATACACACTTTCACCCGAAGGAGGTAGCTAATATCTTCGGAAGGACATTTGCTGAGGTTTCACAAATAAAACATGACTCAGCCTCCTTTCAAAGACAAAAACGTATTGAAGAATCGCATGTTATAAACTTTAAATCTCGAAACCTCGAGAAATACAATCTCCCGTTTACTTCGCGGGAACTGCATTTTGCCCTTCGTTGTTCCAGAGATTCTGCACCAGGCCCAGATGGAATCTTATACGCTTTCCTGAAACATCTCACGAGGGAAGCTTATGCCCATCTTCTCTCTTTATATAACTACATTTGGTCATTAGGAGAGATTCCAACTTTGTGGAGAAAAGCAATTGTTATTGCTATTCCAAAACCAAATAAAGACCACTCTTGTCCTTCAAACTATCGACCAATTGCGCTAACCAGCTGTCTATGCAAAGTCTTGGAAAGGATGGTCTCTGTCCGATTTATGTGGTACCTGGAAAAAAACCACCTGCTGTCTAGGTTTCAGTGCGGTTTCCGCAAATCCCGCTCAAATGTTGATCACCTTCTTCGGTTGGAGCATGAGATTCATCTAGCGCAGAGACTTAGACAACATGTCGTAGGGGTTTTCTTCGATCTGGAAAAAGCCTACGATACAACTTGGAGGCATGGAATAGCAATACTTTTGCATAAATACGGCCTTAAAGGACACCTTCCCTCTTTCCTGTGTAATTTCATGGCGAATAGAACATTCCGAGTTCGCGTTGGATCGACACACTCAGACCCTTTTACACAGGATAATGGTGTCCCACAGGGATGTGTGCTGAGTCCTTTCCTTTTCCTCATTGCTATTAATGAGGCTTTTTTACAACTTTCATCTACTGTGAACAATTCCCTGTACGTTGACGATATTGCCATCTATTGTCGAGGGTCCTCAATGTTCTTTATTGAGCGTCAACTACAACTGGACGTCAACAAGCTTGTAACCTGGAGCAACGAAGTAGGATTTAAATTTTCACCCCAAAAAACAAGGGCCGTTCACTTTTGTTTTTTGAGAGGTCTCCATCCAGACCCAGACCTTACACTTTATGGATCCCCTATTTCAGTGGCGGACTCACATAAATTCTTGGGTCTGACATTTGATAGAAAATTATCATGGCTCCCACATATTCGTAATTTAAAAGCGAGATGCTTACAAGCCATGAATGTTTTGCGCTCCATTTCCGCTACCAAATGGGGTGCGGATAGGAAGATGCTTCTTTTTTTATACGGCTCTCTAGTTAGATCTAAATTGGACTACGGAAGTATTGTGTATGCATCTGCTTCAAAAAGTACTTTGAAGCTGTTAGACCCCGTTCACAATCTAGGCATAAGAATTGCTATAGGAGCGTTCCGAACAAGTCCGGTAGAGAGCCTTTATGTAGATGCTTCTGAACTCCCGTTATGGTTAAGAAGAGCCAAACTCCTCCTGAAATATGCTCTTCGCATATATGGTGAAAGTCAGCACCCAGCTTTTGCCTGTCTATTTGGTAAACCTAGAATCCCTCCCCATCACTCTTATAGAAGCATCAACAATTGGTTCCAGAATCTTCTGGAGAGCCTGAACCTCTCATTTCCAGCCATGCATAGCCGAGAGGTCAGAGATGTCCCTCAGTGGATTCTTCCCCAACCAGATGTAAATTACAATTTATTCGGTGGGAAAAAATCAAATTTTTT
Organism: Rhysida immarginata; assembly: GCA_023313115.1. Taxonomy (NCBI): domain Eukaryota; kingdom Metazoa; phylum Arthropoda; class Chilopoda; order Scolopendromorpha; family Scolopendridae; genus Rhysida; species Rhysida immarginata. Next base: position 18,895 of record JAHWFO010033999.1, read on the forward strand.
GGAAGCCGAAATTAACGCACTTTTTAAGGTTTTTTTAGAAACCCTTCCTGATGGCTTCCACATATATACAGATGGGTCCAAATCAGAGGACGGGGTTGGCTGTGCATTCCTTATAGATAATACTATATTCTCCTATCATTTGCCAAACGAGTTTTCCATCTTCTCAGCGGAATTGGTTGCGTTAGCCAAAGCGTTAGAGTTCTGTTTTCAATACCCAAATGCCAACATCTGGATATTCTCTGATTCTCTGAGCGCTTTGCAATTGTTGGAATCTTTCAATTCTGAAAATCCTTTTGTCAAAAGAATCCAGGAATATACTCTATTTTTTGGATTTCCAACGTACCAGAATTCATTTTGTCTGGATCCCTAGTGATATGGGTATCCAGCAAAATGAACGGGTCGATAAGGCGGCAAAACACGCTATTACTCAGGTACCGATCTCGGAATTGCTGTCAATCCCCGAGCATTTACACCCGGTGATTTCCAAGAAACTCAAATCTTCTTGGCAGGAGTCTTGGCCTCTTAACCCAGCTAATAAACTTTTAGAAGTCGAGCGTTCCATCACACCGTGGTCATTACCTTGTCTAACAAATAGGCGGGAAGATGTTGTTCTTACTCGGCTTAGGATTGGTCACAGCCGTCTTACTCACATCCATTTACTAAAAAAAGAACCAGCTCCATTGTGTTCTTGTGGAGCAATGCTAACTATTAAGCATATTTTAATCCAGTGCCCTTTACACACTAAGCTACGACGCTCATTAGGGCTGAATCATTCCTTAGATTTTTTGTTGGGGAACAACCCCATAATTTTCAAAAAAGTGTTTCTTTTTTTAAAAATTATTCATGTTTTTAAATTCATATAATCATCTTTTTATTGCTTTTGCATTATATATATTTGATCATCAAGTATAGGTTTCATTTAGTGCCATTTACACACTAATCATATTCATCAGTTTTTATTAGGCGACAACTCAAAAGAAATTAAATTTTAATCATCTATTTTATAGTCAGTTAGTGCCCTTTACACACTAATGATTTACACAGAACCTATACAAATATTTCTTATTACGGGAGAACCCTGGAGGAAAATGTCGGTTTTTTAAATTTATTAGGGTTTTTAAAATCTCATAGTCATAATTTTTATTGTTTTTCCATCTTTGTCATTCACGTTTTTATGTTTTGTTTTTTTTCTCCATCTGAATTTTTAAACTTTTGGCCCATAAACTGCGGGTTTTTAAACTTTCTGTCGGGCGCAAAATGGCCATAGTAGCCGACGCCCTAAAATTCCAACCAACCAACCATATATTACATGCCATATTGTAGCATTGAAAGTTCCAATTGTACCATACCGTATCATATGGTACTATTAGGCACGTGCTAGTAAACCAATCACCACTATCATTATTTACGCGTTATATTTATTCATGATACGTACTTACACGTACACATGCCACTAGACCAATATCTGCTATCAATAGCTACTATTATATATTCTTTCATGGGACGTCATGACGATTTATTTAATATATTAAATGCCATATCTGGTGAGATATAATTTTTAAGGGGGTATCGTAATGTTACCATTAGAGCACGTGCCATTAAAACACGTACCTATTCCAACTATCTCACGTTCGTACTTGTTCGCGCTCTGTCCGATATTAATGGATTGTGTGAAAACAGAAGTAGAAAAAAAGTTAATTCGTTTTCAAGTTATCTTAATAAATAATAAGCTCCTTACGAATAATAAAATTCTTTTGATTTACAGTCCGTTCTGCACTTTCAATAATCGTGAATCACGCGAACCATCTCATTAACTTTTAGAGCACGTGCAGAGCCAAACCTATATGCTCATTACGCGTTTTCCCCAATGCAATTGTACGAATTTCGGCTATCGTCGAACTAAATTTATCAATTGGCTGAACAGTATTTATTAACGTTATATTCGTTAACGGCTCGTCGCTACGAGTGATTTGATTTGTTACTTCCTATATCTGAACACTTAAAATTTCATATTAGTACAATTAGAGCGCGTGCCACTGTAGCGATTTCGAACATCTTCGAACTCGTCTGTGCCACTGCCCATATCTATCGATTGGTGAAAACAGATTTTTAAAATCTTTCATGCTTTCGGAGAAAATCGAGTTACGGACAGACGAACGGATGGACAAGGCCAAAGCATAAAGCACCTTTCGGTACTTAATAAACCACTGATGAATGATATAATCAAGTATCGAAAGGCTACATGAATACTGCTTTATAAACCATTGAAGAACTGCGTTGCTTACATATTCCACCCGTAAAACTTCTAATTTGTAATTTGTGTATATTTGAAATGAATTTGGGCATGTGTTACTTAACCAATATCCACTATCTCATTTACTCGTTATATTCACTCATGACATGTTGTTATGAGTTGTTTAATATATTACTTGCCGTATCTTAACATTGCAAGTTCCAACGGTACCATATGGTACCTTACGTTAGGGCGATTGCTATTTAACCATTTCCCACTATCATTATTTACTCGTTATATATAGTCATGACACGTAATTACGAGTTGTTACATATATTACATGCCACATTTTAGTATTGAAAGTTCTAACTGGACCATATGGTACCTTACGTTACCATTAGAGCACGTGCTACGTAACCATTTCCCACTATCATTAATTACTCGTTATATCCACTCATGGCACGTTGTTACGAGTTGTTTGATATATTACTTGCAATATCTTAGCATTGAAAATTCCAATGGCACCATATGGTATCGTATGGTAACATTATGGCATGTGCTACTTAACCAATTCCCACTATCATTATTTACTCGTTATATTCAGTCATGATATGTTGTTACGAGTAGTTTGATATATTACAAGCCATATTTAAGCATTGAGAGTTCCGCTGGATCTTTGTGATACTTTACGTTACCATTAGAGCACGTGCTACGTAACCGTTTCTACTCTCATTATTTAGTCGTTATTTTCACGCATGACACGTCTTTACGAGTTGTTTGATATATTACATGCCATATTTTAGCTTTGAAAGTTCCAATAGTACCATATGGCAACATACAATACCATTAGGTCACGTGCTACATAACCATTTCTCACTATCATTATTTACTCGTTATATTCACTCATGGCACGTTGTTACGGTTTATTTGATATATTACATGCCATATTTTAGCATTGAGAGTTCCACTGGTACCGTATGATACCTTACGTGTTACCATTAGGGCACGTGCTACTTTACCATTTCCTACTATCATTATTTACTTGTTATATTCACTCATGAACCGTTGTTACGAGATGTTTGATTTATTACATGCCATAATGTAGCATTGAAAGTTCCAACGGACCATATGGTATTATATGGTACTATTAGGCACGTG
>JAHWFO010034011.1:0-12233 GCA_023313115.1 Rhysida immarginata
ATAGGAGAGATCTGCGTGTCATAACGTTTCAGAACGTTACAACACGAAAAAATTGCAAGTCTTTAAGTGAAGCAAATCAACATCCTTCTTGAGTTTTTTTCTGCTTACCTAAAACTGTAATTATCCTGGGCAACGCCGGGTACCCCAGCTAGTAGAAGATAAAGAAGAATGCCTGTTTGTGGGTTCGTGGGTTTGTTTCTTATGCAAGTCTACAATTTTATTCCGATCTTGATGAAAGTTGGCACACTTGATCTTCAAATCAAGATGAAAGTCACTGTCTACCGCAGTTATCAAGTAGTCATCAAATATCTCAGGTGGCCCTCGACGATGCAAGCTTATCAAGAGAAAAACAGCGTCTGGATATTACGTAGCTCATTTCGTTGCACAGCAGATCCATTGATAGTAGCACTGCAGGATTTCGTTGGATGGTAGTTTTGATCAATTGGTGTATAAAGTTTCCAAACGAGGGATAATCCAGGGCTAGAGCGGCTCGCTCTTATTTGCGGTTTCTTTCGCCTCGATATTCGAGCATCATTTTAATCTGGAGTTCGTGAGCTATGTGGATGATAATTTTTTATTTGCCTCTTATATGTCCCAAGATCAGGACAAAATAATGGAACTATTCCAGCAAGATCTAGGGTATTGGCAGAATGGTATACCAGTAGAGGCCTCTGTCTCAACCAGGACAAGATAAACATCATGATAGCACCCAAAGAAGAGACTAATTTTATCCTCATTAAGATTTTGTGCATCACTTTGTATCCCAACTTGAAATTCAGTGAATTTATAGATCAATTAATTACGTCACCTCATCAAATGAACAACCTGGTTAAAAGAATAAGAACTTTTCTCTCCTGTCCTTTAATTCGCCAATTGTATACTGGCAGTCTTAGTACCACGACTAGCCTATGGGGCACGAATCTGGTCGTCCATCTCTTCCGTAAATTTAAAAAGACTGACAGTCGCTTGTAACAGAATCTTCCGGACCGTATTTAAACTAAACAGAATGGACTCTGAGACACATTTATATTCCTAATATTAACTGCCGACGATTATGACAATTAGTAAACTTGTTTTGACCATAAAATTGGTGCAGGCGATTCACAAAGAAAACCATCCTGCAGCATTTATAAGTCAATGGTTTAAGTCGGAAAGTAGTATACGTCAAACCTTGAGATTCTTTTTCGTGAACCCAAATAATATGTCAGCCTTCATGAGAAGGCGTTTTTGATACAACGCTATTACAATGTGGAACGAACTGCCCTATGAAATACGTTCTACAGTTTTCCAGTGTTTTTCTACTGACTATTTGACATCCTGCGCCCACTTAAAAAGACGCTTGAATCAATTTTATATAAGCACACAATTATTACAGCACTGACAGCTATTCGAGATCTTGGCTTTTATTTAAACTTTTAGACAACGCGGTACCTGTAGGTTTCGAGATTAATTATAGTTTAACTGCTATTGTAACTATCCTTACTTTTACTCTACATTTGAGTGCTAAACATAAATATTAATAACGTAACAACAACAGGAGTATTCCACCGGATACACCAGAGGGTACCGCCCAATGTTGTCCCGCAACCGGCCCAGGCAAAAAAACGGGGTTAATGAAATGAATATATAATACACAAAAATAGAAAAAATTGATTAGAACCCAAACTGTTAAAATAACGACAATGACAAACATATAATAGAAAAAAATTAAAGAAAACTAAAACGAATAACAAAATTAATAAAAAAGACAACACAAAAAGTGTAGAAACACAATGATTATGACAAAATCCGTTCAAAAAAGGCAAGTACTAACAATAATAATCAGAGTAATAATAACGCGAATCAAATGATAAAGAGAGAGTAAAGAACAAGATAGAAAAAATTTAAATACTAAATTCAAAGAGGATAACCTCCTTTTGTCCAGATGAGAATTCATTTAAATTAGCTTTAAGTTTAAAAAAGGGATCATTATTCGATATTTTGGTTCTCCATTTTATTACAAACAAGATTAAACTAAGATTAAGCATATCTACTGGACCTAGACTGATGGAGAACAAGATAAGATCGCAATCCAGAGACACATATGCTTCCAGTATTGATTCTAAAAAATATTATATACATGAACCTTTGAAAATTAGCTAATAAGTCAAAACTGCTAGCATTACCAATCCACATTATATGACTTGAGAATTTAAAATTTAAAAATTTATAGATGTTAGAAATTTGCGCTGCAACAAATTATAACTTTAGGTATTTCCAGAATACCAAATCCTAATGCCATATATTATTTTGGAGAGAATCAAAGACTTGAACAAAGTCAAAAACGTAAACGGATTTTGAAAAAAGTTTGATAAACTCTTATTAATGCCAATTCTTTTGCATACGTCTTTGTTAAAATGCTTAATGTGTGCAGAAAAAGAAAGAGAATTCTGGAATAAAAGGCCCAGGTCTTTCACCTTAGAACTAGAAATGAGGGGGGACAGAATCGAGATACTATTTCAAAACAAAATTTACTGTTTTCTTTGAGAAGATCATTGACGACTAGTTTTTGACATTTAATGTAAGACCGTTTCTAATTGTCCAAACAATAACCAAATTAATTGAGTCTTGAAGCCTTATGCAGTCAGACCAATTATTAATGCTTTTAAAAATTTTGAGATCATCAGTATACATGAGAAATCTAACTTCCTCGAGATTAATATAATGTGCGATTTCTGCAACAAAAACGTTGAAGAGCACTGGGCCCAGTGGAGACCCTTGCGGAACACCACTTTTGATTAGACCTTTCCCATTGGAAAACGTATTTTCAATAGTGAAAGTCCTACCAGTTAAAAGAGAGCGAAACCAATCTAATATTGACGAGGAACAACCTATTATCCAAAGTTTTTCGAATAACAAATTAATATTCACTTTATCAAACGCTTTCGAAAAGTCCAGGTAGATTAAGTCGACCTGGACTCTAGCATGAATATTCTTAGCCAATAACGACGTAAAGTAAAGAAGATTAGTAACAGTGGACCTGGTCTTCCTGAATCCATGCTGATCAAATGGAGGAAATCTATCTATAAAAGCCGACAAAGACCTAGCAACATAGGTTTCAAGTAACTTAGCTGCAAACGATAATACTGTAATCGGACGAAAATTAGCTGCCGTAGTCGGAGAAGAAACCTTAGATATTAAATGAAAATCAACACACTTCCACGCATCTGAGTTTAACGAAAAATTGAACAATTTACAAAGAGGACTAGCAATGACATCAATGCAGCCCTCGTAAATATAATCGGGAATGCCTTTAGAATCAAGCTATCTGGAAGCTTTGATTTCCTTAGCTATCGAAATTATAGTCAATTCGGTAATTGACATTACCGAAAACGATTCATAGAATTTGCTCCAATAATCAGACAAACCTGCATAGTCAACCCTTAGGTCTGAGCCTTCATTGAAGTTGCGCTCAAATTCCTCAATTAACCTAATGCTCTCTATACCTCGAGGTCTTTCAGCAACCGTAATATTACCAAAAAACTTCTTAGTTAATGACCAAAAATACCTTCTTATTTAATACTACTACTACTACTACTACTACTACTACTACTACTAATAATAATAATAATAATAATAAAATCCATTAGCTTTTTCTGGAAAGATTCCGACTGCTCCTTAGTGAGTTGCTTGTCTGGATAGCCATTTTAATTAATTTTAATTCCTCAGTGAGCTTCCAGTTTAATAGTTGTTAAAGGCTCGCTAAAAGTCGCAAATTTGACTTTTTGCTATCTGAAGGAGCATTACCTTCAGACCTGGGTCTTCTGGTCTGGGTTTGCACATCCTTTTCAGTAGGCGTCATACCGAGCGTAGGTTTTCCAACCTTGGTGCCTTTCGCTGTTTTCTTCCTGCACTTACGGCGTTTAGTCGAACTAGCAAGAGTATTTTTGACACAATCGTGCTACTATCCTCGCCAGAGGCCGTACGCTGTAAAGTATGCGGAGCTTCAAGTTCAGTAGCAGCATGCTGATTAGGTTCAGTTGTCAATATCAGCTGTTGGTATTTTTTATCCCAGGGAGTCACCAGATGAAGTTGAGGGTGTATTACTATCTATAAACTGGAGTAATAAATGCAGGATTCACGGTGCATCGCGAGGGTGCCTGCATACTGGGATAAGGCTAATTGTTCCTGAGTGTCGCCAGGTAGACAGTAGGATCCATTAAAGACATTATGACCGATATGCCATCCATCCTTCACCACGGGTTGCATAACACTTTGGGTTCGGATGTTGGTCTGTGTCCCATTATTGGATATTTAGGGATGTCCTAAGTTATAATCAACCAAGAAATTTAGGCTATAGGCTACTTGCTGACGCACCCAGTAGTCACTGAAGCTAGTGGGAGGCTAAGGAGTTACAGGTGTCTCCCTTGAGCTCGCTAACAAACGTCCAGACGACTGTTGAAATTTTCTGTTTCAAAAGGAAAGAAAGAACGAGTATTGATCAGAGAAACTAGAAAAATAAAAGACAAAAAGCTATCTGGGTGTTGGAGACATCATAATAACGGGAGTTTCGTCTAGAGCATTAGGGTTTAGGAACTTCTACGTCAAGGGCAAGGGAAAACTCGAAGTAAATAGAATTTGTAACAATTCATAGAATTCCTGTTCTGGCTGTTTTGAGAATTGATAACTCTTAGCACTTTATCGTTTCATGGAAATCTTTTCAAATGCTCAGTAACTAGGGATTGCAGAGCTAGCAGTCTACTGAGAAAGAGTATAAAGTTGACAGATAAAACGGTCCCTTCGCTCTGGCGACAGTTAAGGACAATCGATTACAAAGCAGAAATCAACTCGACTCTCAAATCAACAACCATACTCTATTATATTCTGTAAAAATCGTTCGTAGGATACATGTAATTAATATCTATCGAAATGACCCTGAAAAAGAATGAGAATTGAGTTACAGTGCTTTAAAGTTTCGTGATGTCACTTCTGGATATCTATCTTGGTACAGACGCTGAGCAATTTTTAACTTAGCACTATAACTTTTTAATGGAGCCTCAGATCGAAAAACGCGACTAGACTCTTTTGCTCAGAATTTCACCTTCTACCTGCCTTTTCATATGGGCACGACCTTTTATAATCACCCTGGCTGATACCAATATTCCTTACTGATACCGAACTTTAAAGCACTATAACTTTTTAATGGTGCCACAGATGGACACAGGTGACTACGTTTTTATGCTCAGAGTTTCATCCCCTACATATCCTTAAATTTGTGAAATGTCCATTTACACCCCTTTAAATTCCTGTATATATACAGGGTGTCCGGAAATAAATGGTAAATATTCATACACGTGAGAGAACATGTATAAAGAAGCATTTTTATTCCTATGAACATGGTGTCGCAAGCCAACCCCCACAGAGATACAGGGGGATTTAAGTATGTTGCGCTGCCTGATTGTTCGCTTCCCACGAGTGACTAGGCAATGTGGTGCAGCCCACATTGAAGCCTACTGTAATCATCGAGTGAGAAGGTCTCTGCGATGAAACGTAATAGGGCATTGTTGCATCTGCCACATTGTTACATCATCTTAAATAGGGCATTGTTCTTCGTATTTCGACCAATAATAAGCCATAAATTTGCCCTATTACAATGATGATGTAACAATGTATTACTTTTCATCGCAGAGGCCTTCTCTCTCGGTGATTATGATCCTACAGACCACAGTACTCACGGGCTCTTAATAACTGCATCAATGATCCCATTTGTGAGGGTTCAAGTTGTAAGCTTATTTGTGAAATGGTCCTGATTGTGTAAGTGTATGCAAATCAATACGTGTGCCACGACCTCCAGTGACATTTAAGGTATTAAAGTGTGTGGAGTGACCTGACAGGGGCAGCCATTTGAGCATACATTGACATCTCTTGAACAGATGTGGGCTGCACCACATTGCCTAGTCGCTCGCGGGATGCCAACAATCAGGCAGCGCAACATACTTTAATCTCCCTGTATCTCTGTGGGGGTTGGCTTGTGACACCATGTTCATAGGAATAAAAATGCTTCTTTATACATGTTCTCTCACGTGTATGAATATTTACTATTTATTTCCAGACAACCTGTATATATTATAACGGTTCAGTTCTGCCCGTTATGTTCGTTGTTTTTCTGTTTATGTTTTTTTTGTTATTACCCGAATGTTAAAAGTCGATTTGAAATGAATTTTATTTTATTTAAAGAAATAATGAACTTTACACGATTTACAGCAATTGTTGTTAAGCCACCATTGTCGCAGTGTCGCAGCGAATCATCATTGTCTGGTAACAAAGGTCGGATGGCACTGGCGTGTTGGGGGAAAATGGTGGTGGAAGAGAATCAAAGAAAATGAGGAGGTGATTGTTTTTCTTTGGAACGAATAAGTAAAAAAAGAGAAGAAAAGGAGGGGTAGGAAAAAAAAGGGAGGAGAGGACACAGAAAGGACGATCGAGAGGTACGGATCGTCCAGCACCTTTCCGAGAAAGAAAAGGACTTCCCTAATACGCATGACGAGCGGAATCGGATTTGGAGGCTTCGACGTTTTGGACGAAAAAACATTTCCCCGATCCCCGCCCTCCGTTCTTCTTTATTCTCCTCGTTCATCGTCAAGGAAGGTTTAACATTTGGACTCCTTATGAAGAGGGAAAATCGAACGACGAAGTTCTGTAGCCCTCGACTGGAAACAAAAAAAAAGATAAGTAGGCCTTTCAATTTCCTGTTTCTTGAGATTTGTATCTTCATTGAATTAATCGATAATTATGAACAATTTAATCAATTTATTGCGACCTAACAAAGATGATTGACGCCTCATCGATACGACGAAAACCAGTTGGTCAGGACTTTTGAAGCCCGCAACTACGTTCGAGAAACCATCAAGTAAGACGAACTTTCCTATTTCCTTATGGGAGCCCTGCCGTTGTGGTTTATCTCTTGGTCAGAAAACGTTAAAAATTAGAAATTAAGGAAAGGAGAAAAGGAAAAAAAATAAAAGAGGAAATATATTTAACCTAAAGACTTACATGATAACTTTACCGACTTCAAGTTTTTTTTTTCTGTCAGTGTCAACTCTGCTTTCTACGGACCGAACGGGTAGTGGGTGGGTAACCTCTACTAACTAACCTTGTCCCGTTCCTAGTATGAATGCCTAAGTCAACTGAGTCCCCCCCCCCCCCCCCACTCACGAACGTTTTTTTGCTCTCGAAGTATTTGTCCTCCTACGATCCCGGGTTGTCGTTCAGGAAATATCGACAGTTGATTAAGGTTCAAGATAATTCAAAAGGTCAAAAAGATACGAAAGATTATCTATTTTTCCTTACGTACGCTACTCGTAAGTAGGCGTAGTCGTCTCGAATTCCAACCATTAATCTTAGAAGGATCCAACCAAAGCTTCTCAGTGATTGATTTACAGAGTTACTTGTTAATGACCCGTGACAATTATGACAACCGATAGAATATGACGAAAATGAATGGACGATTACCATACTGACCTGAACCTTACCCATTTAAGACTTTAATTCGACGTTTTGTCAATCTCGACATCGCAACCGAACTTTCCCTTTTGTTCTGATCGATAATTTACTCTCCTGTTTCTCTTGTGTTAATATAGACTATTACAGAACTCATTGTCGTTAATTAGTCTTGTTCATTATAATTTTTTTTTTTTTTTTTTGAATTGTCCCTAGAGTGACAGAAAAGTGGTCTTTTATTTGAAAACCTTTCTGACTTTGACTAAGACTAATAAAATATTTGTCTTCCCGTCCGCCACTTTTAGGAGGGAACAACCAATCTAGGGTATTATCTTCTTAATCGTAATTATAGACAACCTACTCACTCGTAAATGAATATTACATTTCTAACAGGATCTCGTTGACCTATTCGACTCCCTCCATCTTCGATTGCTGTGAGGATCTGTGTGGAAACGCCGATCCTTACAAAGTTTTTTTTTGGTTAATCCTCCTAAAAAGCCATGAACGCTTGATGATGCACGTCGCGACGTGGACTTTACTAGCGATTTTGTTGATGATGGAGAATCAGCCAGTAGTCGACGAAACCGACAAACTGATCGCAGCGTTGATTCAACGCCGTGTACCGATCGTCTTGCTCAGCGAAGAAGCCGTACTGTTGGTGAACACACGCTTACAGGTGGAACTTGAAGGCGAACACACGCAACGTACAAGGAGACTACATGAAGAAATTCGACGTCTTCAAACTACACTCGCCGTGACCCCCGAAATAAACGTATGGAAAACTTATCCAGTGGATGACTTCGTTGAAGGCGGCATAGTAAAATATAGTGTGGGGATTGGACATGCCCTTATCGAAAAAGTCGAACGCACCCTCAGCCATCAGACGCAAGTCTTAGCCCGAATGAACGAGCCAAAGGAAGGATCACCTACAAAATGGAAAGAAATCCTCAACCTTCCAGCCTATACTCGTGAAGACGATATTGACGAATATTTGGACAGGATCGACACACGAGCCCTGTTGATGGAAGTACCTATTGGGACGTTGCCTCGAATCTTACCACTTTTAATGCCCGAGGAGATGGGTCCCTGGGTGGCCACGAAACTGAGAGAACTCCCAAACTGGCCAGCGTGCCGCACATGGCTGAGAAGACAATTCGGGAAACACGTCAGCCTAATTAGTGATAAAAAGTATCTGATGAACTGTCGTCAAAAACGGAATGAGAGTTTTTCCCAATTTGTTTTCGATATCTGCCAAAGAAATAAAAAACTAGTGTACCCCCTAGAACGAGAAGAGATCACCGACCTGTGTTACCAAAACATGCGACCGAGCCTGCGAACTCAAATCCGACAATCAGAGTTCGATTCATTACCAAGGTTGGAATTACTTGCCCACGAACTGGAAAATCAATGGAAAAAAACACTCGTGTTCGAAAAAGATAATCCGACGACACAGATGGTTGATATGAGTTCGTTAGCCCGAACCCGTTACCAAGCCCATTTTCAGACCCACGAGGATGAAACGAACACCGAATCCGGACAGAGATGGAACCATAAAAGACATTACTACCCAACCAGAATCTTCCGGGGGACCCGTAATGTTAACTACAATAGTGATCCTCCTCCCGGATCCCGGGATGAAAAACCGAAAAAACGGAATCTCAAACGAAATTCCGATACATTATCCCTACCTCACACCGCACGTGAAGTAAAGCTTGTTACACAGGAGACCGATCCAAATCTTTTATCCGTGTCACGCACAGAAACGCAGCTGCGGATACCTGCCGTTGGATGCTGGCGATTACGAGTTGTGGCCGGTAGAACGCCAATTGACGCAATGCTCGACACGGGAGCAACCATCTCCTTAGTAAGTGAAGAAGCTGCCGCCAAGATAGAAGGAAAGAGAGTTAAACACCTACAGGGAAGACGAATTATGGTAGCTGATAGACGAGAGATTGAATTGACCGAAAGTATTTTCACCGAGGTAACTCGTATAGAAGACACCGATTATTCCCCGGTATTTTACGAATGGTGGATCTTCCCAGGATTAGCAACTTCGGCCGTGATAGGGTTGGATTTTCTACGTCAATGGGAAGCGCAATTGAAGATAGAACCCGAGACATATCGAGGTGAGAATTGTTGGGTCATGGACGAACGAGATCGTCAACGTTCTATACAGAATCTCCTGCAAGATATGGAACGGGAAATGAGCCTCATCACAGGAAAATACCCTGGTTACGAGCACAAAATCGACACCGGCAAAGCCACCCCAGTTAAAATACGACCTTATTATTACGCTCCAACAAAACTAGAGACGATTCGTAGTTTAGTGACAGAAATGGAACACCAAGGAGTCGTCCGGAGATGCGAGTCAGCCTGGCCGCTACCGTATTTCCTGGTGCATCGGGACAAGACGAAAGAACCCCGGTTTGTCCTCGATGCTCGGAAGCTTAATGCTCTCACCAAACCAATGACCTACTTTCCCTTACCAACGGAGTTGATACTTCGAAAACTTAGTCGTGCCCGGGTCTTTTCCACCTTAGACCTGCGACATGCTTATTGGCAAGTCAAACTTAGCCCCGATTCCTGCGAAAAGACCGCGTTTATGGTCCCTGGACTTGGCACCTTTTGTTACCAGGTGATGCCATTTGGGATAAAAAACGCGGCTCAAGCCTTCCAGTCTCTAATGGACCAGGTTCTAGATCCATCCATAGAACCAGAGTGTTTTCACTACGTAGATGACATCATAGTGGCAAGCCGAGACTGGGAAACCCACCTCGACACACTTCAGAAAGTCTTTAATCGACTAATGAAATTCAATCTCAAGGTGAATTTTCGGAAATCCGTTTTCTGTCGTCAAGAAGTCGAATTTCTAGGCTACCGCGTGGACGAGAAGGGGTTAAGGCCTAGCGATCGGAATATACGACCAATTATAAATTATCCACGCCCCATCAAAGTAGAAGAAGTCCGACGATTCCTTGGTATGGCCCAATATTACCGCGCCTTCATACCCAACTTTAGCGCGATGAATTGGCCCATGCGCCGTCTAACGCACAAAGATACCAGATGGGTTTGGGACGCTGATTGCGAGAATTCCTTTAACACCATTAAAGAATTCCTAACTACACCCCCCATTCTGGTCCAACCTGACTTCACCCGCCCTTTCGAAGTTCATACCGATGCTTCGAAACGGGGAGTAGGATGCATGCTGGCACAGGTGTACGACGATGTGCGTCATATCGTCGCATATGCCAGCCGATCATTGACGGACATCGAATCAAACTATAGCGCCATAGAATGGGAGTGTCTTGCTGTTCTGTATGCGGTCGAAACATTCCGTCCTTACCTCGATGGAACACACTTTACCATCTATTGCGACGCACAATCCTTAAAATGGATGGAAAATTTCAAAGACCATCACGTCAGAATCGCACGTTGGAATTTACGATTGCAGAGCTTCGATTACACGATTGTCCACCAACGGGGAATATTCAATCATATACCCGACGCCCTTTCCCGGTCGACGAACCTGGTCGGCGCTACTATGACCCAAGACTCCATCTCTCCTGTCCGATCATTGCCGTCATTTCCCGAAACCAATGCTATCCTTAGCCAATCCGATCTTCATGAAAACACTCCGACACAGACCAGCTTCCATGAACCGATTGTCCGTCTTGAACGAGAGACCCTAATCCGGTCGTGGCACTCACGACCCGACCTGATACATCCCGGCGGGAAAACACTTTATTATCTCATGAAGGCCCACTTCAACTGGCCTAAAATGCAACGCGACATCAGTCGTATAACCAAGGCGTGCCCAGATTGCCAACGCTGTAAACCAGCTAATCTCCATTTAATCGGCCATCAACTTCGTCGGAGAAACCTCAACCCGAACCAGCTATGGGCCATAGATGTTTTGGGACCATTAGTACGAAGTCGACGGGGAAACCGTTACATTGTCTTAACAGTCGACTGCTACAGCGGATGGGTGACAACGAGTTCCGCCCCACGCGTCACTCAAGAAGGGATCATCAGCACGTTGAAATTCGCCATAGAACAGATTGGACGGCCACGAGTTATCCTCTCGGACAATGCTACGTATTTCCGGGGACGCGAATATTTACGATACGCCGATAACAACGGCATCGGGATTCAGTATTCGGTCCCATATGTCCCACGAACCAACCCCGCCGAGCGTTACATCCGTAGCCTGTTGGAGAAACTAAGACTGAAGTTATTAGACCGTCAAACAGACGAGTGGGACGATGTATTACAAACCTGTACGGCGGCGCTAAGACGACTACCTAATAATGAAATTGGGTTCTCCCCCATCGAGATTCACTTTGGGAAAATAACTAGAGATTTCACTCTGTCATCGAAACAAATAATACAGATAATAAACAAACGTCGTCAACGTCAACATGAACGTCTGGAGAGAAAAAAACCTGAACAGACAAGATTCAAGATCGGAGATTTTGTGTGGTTACGCGCTCGAGTGATTCCCGGGCGTTTACCTTCGGAGCATAAGCTGCGCCCACTTTACTATGGACCCTATCTAATACAAACATTCAAATCCACCAACACGGTTATATTAATAGCTAATCAATACCGTCTAAGACGATCTCCCATCGTTGCCACGCTAGAAGATCTAAAACCAATGACGACGTATGGGTATCAAGGAAATAACCGATGAGTGATAGTACCACCCTAATTTTTTTTTTTTTTTTTTTTTTATTCCCTTTTCAAGGAGGGGGTTA
>JAHWFO010034022.1:0-25841 GCA_023313115.1 Rhysida immarginata
AAATGGTGGAGGCAAAGATGGTAACAATGGCGGAGGCAATGGTGGCAACAACGGAGAAGTAAATGATAAAGAAGGTAATAAAGATGGCAGAGATGGAAATAATGGTAATAATGGAGGAGGCAATGATGGCAACAATGGCGGAGGTAATGAAGGCAACCATGGAGGCAGCAATTATGGCAACAATGGAGAAGGCAATGATAACAAAAAAGACAAAGATGGCAAAGATGGCAAAAATGGAGGAGGCAGTGATGGCAACAATGGTGGAGGCAATGATGGCAACAATGGAGGAGGCAATGATAACAAAGAAGAAGATAAAGATGGCAGAGATAGCAACAATGCAGGAGGCAATGATGGTAACACTGGTGGAGGCAATGATGGTAACAATGGTGGAGGCAATGAAGACAACAATGGAGGAGGCAATGATGGCAACAATGGTGGAGGCAATGAAGACAAAAATGGAGGAGGCAATGAAGGCAACAATGGAGGAGGCAATGATGGCAACAATGATGGAGGCAATAATGGCAACAATGAAGGAATCAATAATGGCAACAATGGAGGAGGAAATGATAAAGGTAATAAAAATGGCAGAGATGGAAACAATGGAGGCGGCAATCATGGTAACAATGGAGGAGGAAATGTTGGCAACAATGGTGAAGGCAATGACGGAAAAAATGGAGGTGGAAATGACAACAAAGAAGGAGATAAAGATGGCCAAGATAACAAAAATACAGGAGGCATTGATGGTAACAATGGAGGAGGCAATGATGGTAACAATGGAGGAGGCAATGATAACAAAGAAGATAAAGATGGCAAAGATGGAAACAGTGGAGGAGGAAATGGTAACAAAGGAGGAAATAAAGATGGCAAAGATGGCAATAATGGAGTCAATGATGGCAATAATGGAGGAGGCAATGATGGCAACAATGGAGGAGCCAATGATGGCAACAATGGAGGAGGAAATGATAAAGAAGGTAATAAAGATGGCGAAGATGGAAACAATGGAGGTGGAAATGATGGCAATAATGGAGGAGGCAATGATAACAAAAACGGAAATAAAGATGGCAAAGATGACAACAATGGACGAGGCAATGATGGCAACAATGAAGGAGGAAAAAATAAAGAAGGAAATAAAGATGGCAAAGATGGCAAAGATGGAAACAATGGAGCTGGAAATGATGGTAATAATGGAGGAAAAAATGATAACAAAGGTGATAAAAATGATAATGATGGTAACAATGGAAGAGGAAATGAAAGCAAAGAAGGAAATAAAGATGGAAAAGATGGCAACAATGGAGGAGGAAATGATAACAAAGAAGGCGATAAAGATGGCAATGATGGCAATAAAGGAGGAGGCAATGATAACAAAGGAAATGAAAATGGCAATGACGGAAACAATGGTGGAGGCAATAATGGCAACAATGGAGGAGGCAATGATGGCAACAATGGAGGAGTTAATGATGGCAACAATGGAGGAGGAAATGCTAAAGAAGGTGATAAAGATGGCAAAGATGGAAATGATGGAGGTAGAAATGATAACAACCAGAGAGGTAAAGGTGGCAAAGATGGCAACAATGGACGACGTAATGATGGTAACAATGGAGGAGGAAATGGTAACAAAGAAGGTAATAAAGATGGCAAAGATGGAAACAATGGAGGTGGGAATGATGGTAATAATGGAGAAGGCAATGATAATAAAGGAGATGAAAATGGCAAAGACAGAAACATTGGAGGAGGCAATGATGATAACAATGGAGGAGGAAATGATAAAGAAGGAAATAAAGATGGCAACAATGGAGGAGGCAATGATGGAGACAATGGAGGAGGCAAAGATGGTAACAATGGTGGAGGCAATGATGGTAACAATGGAGGAGGCAATGATAACAAAGGAGATAAAGATGGCAAAGACGGAAACAGTGGTGGAGGCAATGATGGAAACAATGCAGGAGGAAATGATGGAAACAATGCAGGAGGAGATGATGGTAATAATGGAGGAGGCAATGATGGCGAAAATGGTGGAGGCAATGATGGAAAAACTGGCAAGAAATGATTCCTTTGAAAGAATTTCATTGAATGATACAGTAAGGACAATTTTTGCAATTATATGAAATATACGAGGCCTGTGAGAAAAGTATCCGACCTTCGGCCGGGAAAAAAAAATTACACATCTGGAGCATTGGAAACCTAATCACCCTCAAAGTAGTCTCCTTGGGATCCCACACACAGTTCCCAGTGGTGCCGCCATTGTTGGAAGCATTCCTGGAAAGCGTTATTCGGAATGGAGTTTAGCTCGGCTGTCGTTGCAGCCATAATGTCCTCTCTTGTCTGAAATCGCGTTCCTTTCAATGGCCTCTTGAGTTTGGCGAACAGCCAAAAGTCGCAGGGGGCCAGGTCAGGAGATTAAGGAGCCTGTTGTACCACGGGAGTCTGGTTTTTCGCCAAAAAAGTCTGAATCAAGTTTGGTTTTTGAGGCGCCAATTCCCTGTTGACCACAACTGCGGTCTCTTGCGCCGCACTGCATTACGTAGGCGACGGAGGACATCCCTGTAGTACTCTTTGGTGATTGTTTGACCCTGCGGTGCGTACTCGTGGTATACCACACCAAGAGAGTCAAAGAAAACAGTCAGCATCACTCTCACATTGCTGCGCACTTGGCGGGCCTTCTTTGGTCGTAGTGACAAGGAATGCTTCTACTGTGACGACTGATGGTTTCCACCTGGCTGTCGCCCAGTTTCTGGCAAAATTTGATGCAGTAACGCTGCTCCAGTCGTTCCGTCATTTTTCTTCAAATCAAAAACCGACGAGAGCATAACACACTACCTCCCTCTAATGCTGATTGCCACCAACTGACGCTATTGAGAGGCGGGAAAAAATTCACGCATACGCACAAAAGTTCAAGGTCGGCTCATGCAAGCGCGCGCGATCCAAATCCATCAGGTTTTCGCAAAAAAAAATTAGGTCGGATACTTTTCTCACAGGCCTCGTATATACGTTTTTATAAGAATTATATCAATTTAATATAAAAACATTGTATGTGGCAGTCCTGATCTCAAGGAAATTGGAAAACGTTTCTATATAAAAATATTGTATGTCATTAACCCTACATTTTTAGAATGGAAAAGAGCTCTACCTGCATCTCATATTACTTATTAGATGGCATATCACACGCCATATATTGACGTGTGAAAGCGCTAATAGTTTCTGAAGAAAACGTGAAGGTTACCCTATCCACTATAACTATCTATTCAGACTACATTAGTTTTTATCTTCTACATAAAAGCGTCTACATATTAAATTATTTTCCACCTCTTCACTTACTTAAAAGTAAATCTAAACTTGTAATCAAAGACGAATAAAAAAAACTTCCAACAATTGAGTCATCGCCTAAAAAGGTAGTAAGGTTGCATCTTCAGGAGTGGTTAAAGCAATGATTAAGATGTATTTAACGTTCCTCCCGTTTCATAAAGCACTTGCTCTCCTGAGTCACGTCGAGATGTCACGTTACTGTAGGGGTGCTGATAATAGCAAAAACATGTCCATTCGATCTGTAGACAATCGCGATTGCAACACCTTAATTTCTCGAGGCTGCAGTTGTTTCTTCCTGCTATCTTTCTTCAAACTTCGTAATCATTGATGTCAATGTGTTGTGTTTGCAGACAAGGATCCGAACAAGCTCGTGAAGAGTAGCTACTGCATTACGCTAGTTCAGCTAATAATTTCGCAGTAACTCACAATGAATAAAATTCATGTTCTGCACGACTATCACTAGAAATGTTTTCTGATATACGGTATAGCTTTTGCTTCATGGCTCCATGATGACAATGACAGTGATCAACTCTGATTTATCGGCTTCTTCATTAAGACGATAACGACAATAATGACTACTTAAACGAAATATTTTTATTGAAATTATGTTTCCCATATTCCAGTTGTCTCCTTATTAAATATGGCAAGGTTCTCGTTGATATATTTGATGTATACCCAGCTTTGAATAGGGGTCATTTCATTATGGCCACCCTGTAGTTGTGGATAAAAAATTATTTTAACACCGTAAATAGTTTATATGTCTTTATTAGATCACTACAAGATTTTTATTAATTCTGACTTTGTTTTCACTTTGATTTTTATTTTAGGTCTCTTGGAACAGTAACTGGAGAAGAACTATTCTCTTCTAACTGCAAGAAATTAGCTTTTTGTGTTTCGTTAATGTTTATTTTCAAAACATCTGAATTTTTCCAATAAATGAAATGCCTTTTGTAATGATATAATTTCAACTGTAAAAAATTAATTTCATTTGTATTCCAAATAATAATTTATTGAATATTCCATTATATTTCATTATTATCAACAGAATTTTTCTTTGCGTTTTTAGCCAGGAACTATCTTACTGTTAACAAATGCAGAAATGAAAATAAAGTTTGTATTCTTAAAAGAGTATGTTTATTTTAATGACATATCTAAATACTAAAAAAAGTAATTTGTGTATAAATTAGTTAAATTAGAAAATATTATGTTAGCATTTAAAATAGAGAAGAGACGTAGATGTTCAAATATTTTATTTCATAGTGTCACGTAGATTTATTATGGCAGTGGAAGCTAAGACTAAACTTATAAATAAAGACAGCTATGTAGACATATCATAGGTAAATTTATTAAAAGTAGAACATAGAAATAAGGTTTTACAATTAATAATTGGAAAGTCTCTCCAATAAAATAAGAGACGAAAATAACGCATCCTCTAACACGAGGATTTGCGTGGACCAAGATAAAGCAGAAATATCTGTTAAATAAATTACGCAGCTTTATCGACAGCTAAGAAATATTCGTGCTCGCTCCCAGGCTTAACTATCTGGAATTGGCGAGTTTAGTAATAAACAATGGACATGACCTCCACTTACTTAGGAATAGAGAAGTCTGCAAATAAAGTCAATGACTTAATACACACAAGGTTCCAAGGACATCCTCATAGCTCGGGTAATTGACCGCTGGAGCATGGACCGCATTTGATAGCTGATATGTGGTAATAGATGCTGTATACGGGACCTCGTCCCCTAAGAAACTAGCGACGCATAAATGGCGTTAAAGGACAGAGGAGTCGTTATTCGCTCCTGCAAAGAACAATACACAAACATGAGTAATGCAAGTTAAAAGCTGTGCGCACGAGACTTTGCATGAGGGCGAGAGAGTTTAAGGAAATATTCACAATACAGAAAGCAACTTATAATGAGAGCCAGCTTACCTCTATGCTAGATAAGTAGCGCATAAATTGTCTAGGAAGAAGAAAGGTCCCCAGGGCATTACCATAAAGTACGAAACATTCAGTGAAGGATTCCTCTCGCCGTCTCGTTGAACGAAAGACTGGCCTATCCAGGCGGGTAGACTGTCGATGTAGCACAGGCAATGGTATGGCACTGAAGACAGGGCGAACGCTGGCAGTCGCAACCGTGAAGGCGTCTCCTGCTGCTCACGATATCCAACGATGCTCGAAGCTCCAGCTGAACTGCCGTTCTCTCGTTCTTGAATTTTCCCCGTTTCGATGCCAAGACTTGAAGAAACGTCTGCGAAGGGCCCTGATGCAGAAGCATCGGCTCGCGCCGGCTCGATGGCGATATCCTCGCTTTCTACTGGATTTGAAAGAAAAGGAAGAAGTACATTACGCACGCTCGACGTCGGGTCGGTTCTGCTCGTTTCAGAGTCGCTAATAAGTCGCACTACAGACGGAACGTCTCTCGTAGCACTCGTAGAAATGGCAGCTTTGGACCCTCTTCTGGAGTACGATAACGTCCGCCCGCACACGAGTCACCACACACCAGAGGCGTTGCAGCGCCTACAGTTCAAAGATGAAAAATTGCAGTTCAAAAATGAAAGACTTTGCACATTGCGACTTTCACCACTTCCCAAAGAAGAAAGAGCCTCTTAAGGGACATGAGTTGGTTCTGACGGCGAGAACCATTCAATCCTGGTGTCGACAACAACTCCGGAATTCCTCTCCGACGGGTTTACCCAAGTAGTCACGCGTTGGCGCAATGCTTGGAAAGGAATGGGGACTATGTCGAAAAGTGAATAGTGCATTACATAGAGGACAAATGTGAGTATAAGATACAAAAAGAATTTTGAAAATCGGTTAACAAATAAAAAAGTTACAGCCATGGAGACCTTATTTATTAATCGCCCCTCGTATTTATCAACTGTACTGAAATAGCGATTCTGAAAGTACGAAGCACATCGTGATAATGCTGAACTACGGACACCGATATTATACAGATCGTGTATGAGTTGACGACGAGGAACGGTATCAAATGCGTTTGATACGTCTGTTTTTGCAAAAATAAAGGCTTTTTTTCTTACCTAGAATTTCAATGATTTCTTGATATATTTTCAATAGTGAGTTCATTATTTTCATTTTTTCTATATCATTCCAACTGGATTATAGAAACATTTTTAAACCGAGAAGAGTTTTAAAAGTGAGGCTAGTTTGATGACGTCAGGTCAGTGAGGCAGAAAATTTTTAGCCTCTAGTTTTAAAACTCTCGTAAAGATTTTCCAGGACGCCGTCGCGCGTTTGCTTCTTTTGGTGCAAATCGCGTGACACCGTGTTTGTATTCAGACTCAAGGAGCACATTTTGAGCACTTGTTATACTAAATCATATACATTCTTTTAAATTAAATGTTAATTATAAATTATAAGTTCATAACATATGATTTGTTTACCTATTTGCTACGGCACTAATAGAACTTTGATCTGTTCACAAGTGAGTGAGGCAGGGGGGGGGGGGGGGGTAATTTTTCGGCTAATGAATTTCTCCCGCGAAGTAATTTGATTTTGGATATTTTTTTCGTAGGATCTTTTTTTTTTCGAGATATTCGAAAATTCCAGGTTAAATGACTCATCCTGTATTAAGATAAATATAATGATTATTATTTAAGATAAATGTGGTAAAGTTTTTAGGAGAGGAAAATTCTGAGTCATCAAATGATAATAAACAAAAAATACAGTTGCAGAATCAGATTTAAATGCACTAAATCAAAGGCTAAATCAGTTGCAAGTTCAACACAAAAATTTTGTATAACGATAAACAAGATAAATTAATTACGAGAAACATTAGAATAAAAAAATTCCATATGTAAAGCTGTTTTTTGAGTAAACAAACTCAGTTGTCAGAAATAAACTTCCACTTGTGGTTCACGTAACGAAATAATGGGACAAAGATAATTTTTTCTCCCCCAATTTCCGATGATAGTGGGATTTACATTACACAGAGGCAAAAATTAAAATCCACCATACATTAAAGTCATGATTTTTATATTGTAATGCCATTCTCACGGGTTCAACTTTATATTTATAGCAATTTTCGGAAACCAACCTAGAGCAGTGTATTTGATAGTTTTTTAACTTGCGCCCCGTTTTGACAGGAAAATATTTCGCGGCCCACTTATTTATAATATTGTTAAAAAAATTAAAGTCTATTTCCCAAATTTTCACCACCCCTTCGAATTGCTTTTTTGCCCCCCAACCTGGGACAGGACCGCTCTAGTAGAGTAATCTTCTTTCCATTCTCATTTGCAAACTTCAAGAATAAACTTAAATTTTTCATTATTGGCTGCCTTCTTTTAAATCGAAAACGGAACAATAAAACCTTGATTCTTTAATCGCCAAGCTGAACACATGCACGAATTGTTAAACTGACATTAATATTTATTGCTTCCAATAAACACTTGTGGTTTAAAAAAAAAAGCATACAGATTTCATCCCCTCCAACAAATTCTTTATTACACATACATCCGTTCACATTTAAAAAAAAATATAGTATCATAAAGCATTTAAAAATTTTAATCTACGCAGTTTCATATATCATTAAATAAAATTTTAACGAGCTAAACTTATTCAGTTTGAGATATAATTTTTTTCATTTCGAACAATATAAATAAATGAATAGGGGAAAAAACAGAAAGAAAAAATAACTATTGTGAATATATGTAAAAAAAATTAGGGATGTGCTTTAAAAGCATCAATAAATAAGGCAAAATATTATATCATGTATGAAATTTGACTCACAAAAAATATTTTTCATAAAGTACTTTAAGGTTAATGGCCTTGTCACTCTTGCTAACCGCTAACATTTACTCATCAAAACCTTAAAGCTGAGTATCGAATTTTTTTAATTATATTTTTAATAAAAACTGACTTTTAATGTCATTAATGCTTGCTTCATAATAATAAAATTATAAAAATTTAGAATTGCAGTGAAAAATTACCGCCACCACATATCTGAAGGAATTCTAATAAATGTATCATTTTATCACACACGTATAAATAAATTCCACTGCTATTTTCCTTTATATTTAAACTTCACTTTATTACCTCTGTGAAGTTGTTCGCATTTTATTAACTTTGTTTCGTTGAAAGTGATGGTAAATTAACAACTTCAATTCTCCAAATCATAACACCAAAGGAAGAAAAGAAACCACTATTATGTGGAATAGTGGTTTCTTTTCTTCCTTTGGTGAATCTTTGTGTCTACAGTTTTGGCCGTCTTCTATTTCTATTACCTCCAAATCATTTCCATTTTGTATCCGGGTTAGTAGGCATTGGGCGCTCGTTACCCAGTTCAAAGTCAAAAATGGTTGGTACGTCCACTTTAAAGGTTTAGTTTCAATTGTTATGTATTATTTAAATTTTATTGTAACAACGGCCAAAAATTGATATGCATATCACTTTTTATATTGTATAGGCGAAATTATCTTAATGATGGTCACTAACAACCGAGAGTCACGATCTGTTATCGCCAGAATCTGATCAAAACTGTTGTATTAAGAATAAAAACAAATAATGCTAAATATTAGAAATAATAAATAATATTTTATAAACCGTGTATCAATAAATATTATTGTGTGGTTTTTAAATCAACATAATTTTTGTTCAAATTACAGAATTTGGTACTTTTCTCTTCACCAGGCGCACCATATACACTACTGCTCAGAATTATAAGACCACCATTATATTTCTGCTGCTGTAAACAGATGAATTTTTATGACACTTTCAATACAGGAATAGTTACATAGTTACAGAAATAAATGTATTATGCTATAAAAACAGAATTTACAAAAACTTTTACGCAAAAAATAACATAAAGTAAATAAAAGAAATAAAAAACTCTTTCACCACAACAAAAAACTCTTTTTTTGTTGTGATGAAAGAGTTTTTTATTTCTTTTATTTACAATTATCCACATACTTATTTTTTCCTTTTTTGTCATATTAGTACACATTCTGTTTACTTTTGTGCCTTTATTCCGGAAAATTTTTCAACATAAAGTACTTTTATGAGCTGCTCCAATTGTGAAACACCTGAAAACTAATATATTCGTCTACACTACTTTGCTTAATTTGCATCCGTAAATTTAAAGATTCGTCCATGTCATTTTGTCAGCAATTGATACTGTCAGAAGATGCCTCGTGGAACAGAACTTATAGATAGTGAAGTTCGTGAAATATGGTATCTACATCAGCCACGCATATGCCAACAAATCCATCACGACAAACAATTTCTCTTATTCTCCATGACTTAACTTAAAATACATGAAACTCATGTGCAAAGGTTACAAAAATCAACGCATTGAAGCTGTGAAACGATGGATGTCTGAAGGGGTTCAATGGAACGAGGTGATCTTTCCACACGAAAAACGCTTCAATTTAAAAGGGCCTGATGGAGTTCATTATTATTGGCATGACCTATGAACTGAATGTTCCATTCAAATGAGTTATCAAAATCATGGAGGTTCAATCATGGTTTGGGGAGCCATTTCTACAGCTGGAACAACGGATTTAGTAGTAGTATCTAACACAATGAATTCGCAGAATTATGTTAATATCCTCGACAAACAGTTGTCTGCGTATACATGGCTTCTTGGTGATGGTAACTTCGTCTTTCAGCAAGACAGTGCGTCCTGACACACATCAAAGATGACTAAGAAGTGGATGAATGATCATGGAGTCAAATGCTTACAGTGGCCTGCCCGTTCTCCTGATCTGACGTTATCGAAAATGTGTGGAACTACTTGGTTCGAAATATCTATCGCAATGGAAGACAATTCTTGTCACTTGATGAGTTGGAGGATGCTGTGTATGCTGCATGGGATTCTTTAACTCTACAATACCTGTCTAAATTAGTTCAGAGCATGCCTAATCGAATGGCAGAATGTATATTGAAACAGGGAGGAGCAACATACTATTGAACTTATGACTAGCTTATTCTTTTCTAAAAAAATGAAATGGTCTTATATAAATGAGCAGCTCAAGACAGTACTTTGCGCTACTTTTTGAATAAATGCAGCATACTACATCTATTTCTGTAACTATTCCTGTATTGAAAGTGTCATAAAAATTCATTATGTTTACAGCAGCAGAAATATTTTGGTGGTCTTATAATTCTGAGCAGTGATGTATTATCCTGCTGCAAACTTAACACAGTTTCTTTGCTCCGTAACGTATACATATTTAGATAACTGCTGAATTCACGAACCGAGTGCAATTGCACTCGAAAACACTTGCACTAACAAAGACACCAATTGGCGGATTAACGGTTAAAACATACAGCAGGAGATAATCTAGCAGCGCAACTTCATGCCGTTAATGGTTTGCACGGTATATTCAAATTCAAGAAAACTTTGGGTAGCATCTCCTTAAACTAGCTAACAAGAGAGGACTTTTCAGAAAGCGCTTTATAATACTATTAAGTTCATTAACATTGAATATCAAAGGTTGAATTAAAATTTGTTTTTACGATTGTTATGAGGTTTCGAAGCTCTCAATTTTATTTTTCCACTAGAAGCGAACCCACCCGATTGTATAATCGGAAAATAACCCATTGTTAGATTTTTTCTTTGTTGTGACAATGTCCACCGTCGCCGATTTTATATAAATGATTTGATATTCAAAATGTTTGATTTTATTACTCCTACAGCAGAAGCCAGTTACACGATCTTGTCAGAAAACCAAGTTATATGTCAAATATGATTTTGAAACTCTAAGAGACATTAAAATTTCATAGTGGTTGCATCGTTTCCGTGATAGAACCTCTCATTAAACCGCCTTAACAGAATCATGGCCGCGGTAATGGACGTGGTTTGCTGTCACTTTCAAAGATTAAACACCTCATATAATTCAATTCGAATAACTCGGCAAGTTCGAAAAACGGCGAAATAAACTCACAGACTTATAATTGAAATTCAATTCGCGTTATCATTCCGCCCAATCGAAAAATGTGGCGATATTTTTTCCGCCAGAACACTTGTGCGAAAGGAACATAAAACAAAACCCTCCCACATTATCTGTATATAATCATGGAAATAAAATAGAATATTCAATTCTTTTCATTGGTTTGTTCAGTTTATCCTGCAGCAATATTACACGATGATGTATTCGATATCTACATTTTTTTCAACGTCTTATTTCAACGTGATAGCTTACAATTTTTGTCGGTTTTTTAATAAAATAATCACATGAAGAATAGAACAGAAATTAAAAAAGAAAATATTATCGATATTTTTAATGAATATAGCTATTTAAAAAAAAAAAAAATTAGCGATGATTATTTTTGACATACAGATTCTTTTCAACTGACATATGAAATGAAATATGTAAAAATACTGACGAGTTGGGTCTCTGGATGGACCTGGATTAACGATTGCTGTATGATAGTCACAGCAATGAGTCACTGATGAGTTGCCCATCCAGTGATTAGCCGTGCCTGATGTTGCTTAATTTCACTGAAGTTGTTTCAGTGAAAGCCCACCAGGCTACGGCCTCCTCCTCACTTGACCTATCATTTGAATGAAATTTAAACGATTATATGAATATTAATTTAACATTTAATATATAAAATGTTTAAATATTCAATTTAATATGTAAATATAAAATTTTTATTCATTTAGGAGTAAGATATTCATGGCGGCAACTGAAACAATTATCAAATTCTATCATTAAATAATAAATTGTTTAAATATTTATATTCATCAATTGTTTTAATATTTATATTTATAATTTTCCCTCCCACGCTAGAAATACAGGAAATAAATATTCTGCAACTATCTGAATGAATATTTTTAAAGGCAAAAAGAAATTTATTTCCATTAATAGTCTGGTATTTGGGAGCAGAACCAGTTAGTGCGAGAGATCTAAGGATGGATTCACATTATGACGGATTCCGCGACCAGAAATTTCCTTCAAGAGAGCACGGAAAACTCATGCACCTCTGATGGATAGAACCCAGCTTGAGTTTATTGGAGAGGCGCGGCTATTACTATGGATTTTTTTTTACTTTTATGGACATTTTTTAGAAATTGCAGCTCTTAGGCCGAAACATACGGCACATTCTCCTTTGTCATGCTGGAAAAGGGTTGTCCATCAATTTTTGGTAGCTAGATAGCCCTTCACGGTTCGTAATGGTTAAAGGCTATCTAGGCTTTCGTCCCATGGTTTAAATCAGTACCATTCTACTCCTTCCATTTTAAAAGAGGCCGCACAGATATTTTACCAAAAAAAATTGGC
Organism: Rhysida immarginata; assembly: GCA_023313115.1. Classification (NCBI taxonomy): domain Eukaryota; kingdom Metazoa; phylum Arthropoda; class Chilopoda; order Scolopendromorpha; family Scolopendridae; genus Rhysida; species Rhysida immarginata. The sequence continues at coordinate 12,547 of JAHWFO010034022.1, forward strand.
AAATCCAATCGGCGCGCCCCCGAGGGGGGGGCGGGGGAGGGAGAGGATTGTCAGCAATCCGAATAAAATGATCGTAAAACTGTCATCAGCGCAGACTGAAGAATGTAGCTACAGACGATAAAGAATTTCAGATGATTATTTAAAAGAAGTTTAAGAAACCCAAACCAAAACGATGTAAGAAAAAAATGTAGATGTTCTTGTTGGAATGAAGGGATTTTATCCTTTAAATATAAGAAGTTGTTGCCTAGGAAAGATCCCGAATTTATACAATATAATTAAGCTCATTTTTCAACGTTTTTTTCAAAGCGCATTCAGCCCATCAACGATTTTTGCTTCCTCAACATGAGCATGGATTAAAATTTTAGCAAAAAAAAAAAGCACTTCACAGATTACCTTCTAGTGATGTAATCGACGTAAGCAACGAGCGAAGAAATAAAAAAATAATCATACCAGATATCTAGCTTTTAAATTATCATTTTCTTCCTTTTAAATTTACTCCCACATTCAAATAAATGGTCTAGCATTCAAAGTTTTTTATACTTTTATCGAATATATAAGGCGAAACAGGTTCGCTACTGGATGATCGTGATCAACTCCAGTTACATGGTTGAAGAAAGGTATGAAGCTTTTATTTAAAATTGTTTTAATAAATTGTTGGGATTTTTTTTTAATATAACAGCTGTTATAAATTAAGTTCGATTACATTTACAGATTTTATTTGTTCTGAGTTTGCTGTATATTATTAGTCTAATATAGTTTATGTTTTTTATTCTATCCTCTTAATTACTGACTTTATTGTAAGCTATTAATGAAAAAAACTGAAACCCATTAAAATTAAATTATGATTATTATTCAATACTTGAAAAAAATATAATTTTGCAAGAATGCAATATACACTTATTGTTATATTAAAAAATATAATGAATCTGTATTAAATTTGTCATCTTTATAAATTACCAGGATATATTTATAAGGGCTGTATGGAGATATTAGCTATTCCTTTGTGTCATATATTCAACAAGATAATTATATCGGGGAGTTTCCCATCTGTCTGGAAGGAATCCTTTTGTGTACCTATACCAAAAGTAACTAATGTTAAGTCACCAGATGCTTTTCGGCCAATTATGGTAATGTCTTTTCCTGCCAAGCTTTTTGAAGCACTTCTTGCTGATAATTTAAATTACTATGTTTCACCTATTATACCTGATTGGCAACATGGTTTTTTTAAGGGGCGTTCTACCGTTACGAACTTAGCTCAACATTTTATCCATGTTGCGGATGCTTTGAATAAGCGTAGTCAGTTGGATGTTATATATGTGGATTATGCGAAAGCTTTTGATTCGGTTAACCATCTGAGACTTATTGATAAATTGAAGGCTTAGTTGAAGGTTTAGCTGAAGGTAGTGCAATATTATTGAAAAATCTTTTGGATGAAAGATCGTTTAGGGTACGTCATCAGGGTTTGTTATCTGATCTGGTTGTGGCAAAGAGTGGCATTCCTCAAGGCTCTCCGCTTGGCCCCTTAGTTTTTGTTTTGTATATCATTGATTTGGGTGTTAATATTGATACATCTCTGGTAAATTTATTGGCTTATGCTGATGATTTGAAAATATCTCGAAAGATTTCTAATTTTAATGATTGTAATTTGTTGCAAGGGCAATTAGTAAAATTATTCTCTTGGTCTAATGAGAATAAGTTAAAGATAAATTGTTCTAAAAAATATGTGATGTCAATTTCTAAAAAGATCTTCCTTTCGTATTTAATTAAATGATTGATAATGTAATTACACCGAGAGTTAATGATATTAAGGATCTGGGGGTAATTTATGATTGTGTGGGTTCTTTTAATAAACATGTTTTATTTATTATTAGTGATAGATCTAAAAAATTAGGTCTATTTCTGAGAATGCGTCTATATTTTAAATCTGTCCAGACTTTTAAAGTTTTGTATGAATCATTAGTTTTATCTAGAATGCTGTATGCAGTAGAAATTTGGTATTTGAAGCCGTATTTTTTGATACATCGTCTTAATTCTATGTTGTCTCGAATTGTTAAACTTTTTGCTTCTTCTGATTACATTTTGGGTGATAACTATAAGTTTAATATTGTAAATAAAATAATAGATCAGGCTTATAGTAAGTTTTTAATTAAACTTTTTAGTAATAAAATAGATAGTTTTTTTTATTATGGATGGTTTGGGATTGCGTTTCTCTAAGGGTTCTTTGCGTACTGGTCTCACTTTGTTTATTTCTGTTTATTACAAGACTAACGCTAAATTTCTCGATCTCAGATTTAAACTTGCCGATGATTTTAATCGGGCAATTATTAAACCTGATATTTTTTAATTCTTTCTCTCAGTTACCCCGATTTTTAGGCTTCGGCCTGCTGGGGGCGACACTCTTATGAGATATCGTACATTAATATATTAAATTTAATATTAATATTAAAATTAAAAGTTAGCTTTGTGTTGTCATTTTCACTTTTCGTTTCTTAACTGTTTTGGTTCTATTTTTTTGTTTTTATATGTTTATTTTTATATGTCATTTCATTAACCCAATTTTTGGGCCTTTGGCCTGTTGGGGGACAACGTAGGGTTATTCCCACCCAGTTTATCTGGAATATCTACGAATTCTTCAGGGCGAAAAAACGAGACATAGGAGGAATTGGGCTTCAGCTAAAAGGTAATTTAAATGGCTCTTAATCGAAACTCAACGGCTGAATTGAATACAGTACTCTTGATGACTATTGCGAATATATCACCGTCTAGTCTATGTTTTTTCTCGCTCTTTCGGTTAGACCTAGATTCTCTACTAAAGTGATTCTCATAAGAGTAGCTGTACCTTTTTTCACAGGTTTCTTAAAGGGTAAAGCGATATACAAATTTGCGCTGAATTCAGTGGTATTGGTAATGGCTAATGAGAAACGACCCACAAGCGTTTCATAGGAAGCATATAAGCGCTTCTTTTTTGGCAACTATTCAAATGACAGAAGGGCGTAGTGGGTAGCAAAGACGTAGGTAATGTAAGCGTACGGTTTTGACTCCTGATTCGTGTTTTCCAACTTTTTGTTTCTCATTGCCTGGCAATTAGAATTTTATGCATGTTAGGGGTTTGAAAGTGTACTTTTCTTTAACTATTTACATTTTTTCTTAATTTTAGATTTTCATGTCATTTATCAAATTACACATATTGAAATTACTTTATTCTCAAGAAGACTAATATCGAATTGCAAAAGCAAAGATAAACAAAAAAATAAGAATAAATTTTAAAAAATTGTATGAACTATATGAGATAAGGATTAAGTTGCAAACATAATTAAAATTAAATAATTGAAATTTAATTTCCAGAAATGTGGAAATTCCCTTCACTATCCACTACCATATCCCACCACTTGGAATAGCTACCAAAACAAAGACTTTCTTTTTCATATAAACACTTGTAGCTCGCTCCCCTTGGCCATTCAAGAGGATGACGAGCACCTATGAATTCAGTGCGTCAAACCCTACAAATTCATAAGTTGCTTTACCCTACAGCCGTGAAGTCGGTTGAAGCCTTACAACAGCATGAACACCGCCATAATCGGACTTTCTTGATGTCGATAATATGTCAAGTACATACAAATCATGAAGGAGTCTATTTACTTATGAGTTGCTTCTGTAGAATATTTGAAGGAAATGCAGAAATAATTCGCGCCGACGAGATCCATAGTATTCATTCTGTTCCGTATTATCTGCTCGAAGGGAAGCTAACACGTGCTTAACACGCCACATTTTTTTCACATTACGACGCGAATCTCTCATGTCGGCTGCTTTGATAACTGTGCGAAACTCTGTTCGCTAATCTTTCTCTGTTTCTGGCACAAGTCAGAGCCATTGTCATGGGCGAAGCGAACATTGTTGTTCATTTGGATACTGACTGAAGCGGACCACTATTAGTTACCAATAGCAACGTAACAAATTAAATTCGATTAGAAAAACAAAGATACAATTGAATTCTTATTCAACGATCTATCTTTTTAGCATGGCCTAATGCTTCTTTCTAATCATAAACTCAGATGCTTAGATAGTTGAAAGTTTGCATTAATAATTTTGATCCGCTTGTCTAATAGCTAATAGATTCTTTATTTTCCCTCAGACTCGCAAAGTTCTCAAGATTTTTAATAATTTGAAATTCTCTCAGATTCTTCCTTTAGGATAGTAAAAATATATTTGGCTGTTCTCTATCAATTTCGAAGTTCCAATCTTCGACAACACTGCATATTCTGTGACGATAACGGTACATATTGCCTTTTTCGATGGTAATATGTAAATTCTCTATCCGCTACTCGACAAATAAAGTGTTATATAAATTAAACTTCCCCAGAGGTCTGTGGAGAGAATTCTAATGGAGAAAATGAAACGAAACTCGAACAAAAACATGCAGACGATGTGTTCGCCATTTTATTAAATAAACAAAAACTGATACAAAAGATCGACGATATATGGTGCTATTGCAAGATTGGAATCTCATGTGCATTAACTGAAACTAGTGACATCTGAAGTTTTGGGATGACAGAACTTCAACAACGTCAATGCGTCCAGGACATGATATTCATGCGGCAAACCTTCACCGACGCACGGGTGCTCAGTAGGTTTGCTAATAGCTTCGTCTCCTCTCTCATCTGATCCCACCTCATGTGACTTCTGGTTATGGGATTTCATAAAGGATCGAGTTTACCGCGAAAAAAACGAACCCTGTCACAGCTGAAGGAGAACATTTGTCGGATTTACTGCGTTCAGTTGTACATGGAAAGCCTTCTAGAAATACAAGGAGGACATATTGAACATTTGTAGAACTTTTGTTTTAAATTTTGCATCAAATTTTGTTAATTAGGAGTTATAGTGAAAAACTCCTTATAAGAATGGCGCTTGGTTTATACGTTTATTCGTCCAACGGGTTGGCCATCCGCCGTTTGCACGATAAATTTCGTTTTCAAATTCTGTTTTCGACAATATAATTATCACTAGTAATTTCGACAATAAAAGCTCAGCTATATCAACTTTTCAGGATTTTTCACGGACCCCTTCAAGTCGGTGCTCTAACAGTGACCGTTAAGAATACCAAAGTAACGGCATGTCATATAACAATCGATTCGTAGTACTGAGTCAAGAATAAATACAATATTACTTTCTCTTTATCTTTTAAGAATGCTGACATGGGTACGCGCACATGACACTGCTCTGTCCAGGCACGATTACTCAAGTACTGCGTTCAGCAATAAAATAGACAAAACTTTGGAAGGAATTAAATGAATTTTCTTTTGTTTATTAGGAGCTATAGCGAATACTTTTGATTACTATACTTCTGCCCCACAGCTAAAGCTCCCTCTGGAAATGTTTACAGGATTTTATTTAAAAAATCATTAAAGAATGATATAACCAAGTAACGAAAGGCCAAAATAGTCGCAAGCACATAAATCATTTGAAACATATTTCCAAAATTTTCGAATTATTATGAAAATCTTAAAACATGTTCCGAAGATGGTCGAATTTATTGACTACTTTTATATATTCGTTCATGATATGTCGTTGCAAGATGTTTGATATATTACATGCCATATCTTAGCAGTGAAAATATCTAATGGTACCTACCATACATGTATCATTAGCATATGTACCGCTGAATGAATTCCACCATCATCGAGCTTATTTAATTACGCTTATATATATTCATTTATGACATGTCGTTCCAAGTTGTTTGATATATTAGTATTGAAAATTTCCAACGATACCCTTAATGGAATCATTAGAAAAGGCACCACTCAATGAAATTCGACCATCTTCGAACTTACTAACTATTCTTATATATTCGTTCATGACATATCGTTACAAGTTGCTTGATATATTACATGCCATATCTGAGCATGAATATCTCCAATGGTATCATAGTGGTATCATCAGAACATGTCCCAGCGAATCAAATTCAGCCATTTTTGAACATACTAACTACTCTTATAAATTCGTTCACGACACGTGGTTGCAGTTTGTTTAATATATTACATGCCATATCTTAGCATTGGAAATTTGCTAATGATACCATCATGGGTATCACTGAATCAAATTCGACCATCATGAACTATATTTATCGATTGTCAAAAACGTATTTAACTTCATATTCGCTTAATTTGATGTATTACTTGCTATATCTTCGCCTTGACACCCCTTAAAAGATGTCATAAAGGTATCATTACAGCACGTGACATTGTATTGGTTTCGACCATGTTCGTGCGCTGAACCATATTTATCGACTGTGAAAACAATACTTAATAAACCATTAAGGAATGACATAACCAAATACGATAGGCTAAACTAAACCATTCGCGGAACCATATTTTTCAACTGCCCTATGTAAACATTGTAAGATTCTAATGGACCATAATGATACCATTAAACCACTTACTACCTTTGAACCAATTTGGATTATCATTAATTTTACCTTAAATTCATTTTTGACGCATCATTTCAAGTTGTTTGATATATTACATGCCATAATTTAGCATTGAAAGTTCCAATGAACCATCATGGTTCCACTAAACCAGGTTCCTTGAAACCAGTTTCGACTGTCAATGATTTTACGTTATATTCATTCATAACATCATCCCAATTTGTTTGATATATTAATTACATGCTATATCTTATCATTGAAAATATTTGAGGATATCATAAGGGTACCATTAGAGCACGTGCCATTGTTTCGATTTCAACCATTTTCACAATAGTTCTTTCCCAGAACCATATTTATTAATTGGCGAAAATAGTAATTTATATCCGCTTCTATCTCGTCATTACGATTTGTTTGATATAATATTTAATATATCTCTCCGTTGAAAATTGCTAGGTGAGGTCGTGTATGTATCATTTGTGCACGTGCTATTGAACCGATTTAGATAATATTTGTGACTGGTTCGTGCCACGAACCATATTCATCGACTGACGAAACAGATTTTGAAAATCTTTCATAGCCTCGGGGGAGATAGAGTTACAGACAGACAGACACGTTTCCCCACACTGATAGCATAAAGCACCTTTCGGTACTTAATAAACCATAAGGAATGACATAACCAAGTACCGAAAGGTTAAACTAAACCATTCGCGGAAATATATTTTTAAACAGCCCTATGTTAACATTGTAAGTTTCTAATAGACCATAAAGATACCATTACACCACGTAACTTTGAACCAATTTCGACTATCATTAATTTTACCTTATATTCATTCATGACACATCATTCAAAGTTGTTTGATATATTACATGGCATATTTTAGCATTGAAAATTCAAATGAACCATAAGGGTTCCACTAAACTAGGTTCCTTGAAACCAATTTCGACTATCATTAATTTTACGTTATATTCATTCATGACACATCATTCCAAATTGTTTGATTTATTACATGCCATATTTTAGCATTGAAAGTTCCAATGAAACATTGTTCCGTAATGTTTGTCCATGCGGATGCAACAGCTGCTCCCAGTTCATTGGATGGTTGTGGATCCATGCCTCGAATAACCTTCTAGCTCATTCCAAAGATGTTCGATTTGGTTCAAATCCGGGGACTGTGGTGGCCAGAGGAGTAAGTTGAATTGATTATCGTGCTTCAGAATCCATTCCATGACGATACCAGCCTTGTGACACGGAGCATTGTCCTGCTGAAAGCATCCTTCCGATGAGGGAAGCACAGTAGCCATGAAGGGATGAACGTGGTCGGCAACAATGTTCAGGTAGTCCTGACCATTAAGGCGTTGTTCTACAGGTATCAGCGGACCAAGAGTATGCCAGGAAAACATTCCCGAGACCATTACAGAGCCTGAACAATGCACACCAGACCAGAAAGGTCAGTGGTGAACCTTTAATATATCTATTACTACAATTTAAAGCTGGACAAGAAATCGGCATTGAGTTTTACTGTGTTTGTCTACGCAAACTTCAAACGTAAACATACGACGAAGGTCATCTTTTGCCAATCAAAGCAATGGCCGACAGGCTTTCAAATGGGGACGCGTTGGTGGCGCTGAAAGCAGCTCATGAGCGATCTACTCATTTCATATCGTTGGCGATATCACATGCCGACATCGAGGCAAAATAACCAACTGCGATTTTAATCCATCAATCAGTTAAATGTTACATGCTTCTTGATTGGTGGATACTTATCTCTGCTGTACTATAAATTCTTAGTCACCTGTCATTATCTAGTACCTCTAAGCGCGTGAAGATGGTGTTAACCGAAACGCGTTGGCGTAATAAATACTTTACCATATTGCCCATTCAAGAGATCGTTTCCTTTTTATTATTGACTGTTTATATTTATTATTATGCTGTTGAAGGAATCGAACTAAATAATTAATTGAATGAGTTGAACTGGGCGTGTCCAGTTTGAAAAGTAAAATTATCAATGTCTAACAATTGAAAATGGAAATTTAATTGGGCATGCCCTGTCCAACTTTCGTTGGATAGGCTATAATAAATAAACCCCTTCAATTTAGGCATACGGGAGCGATCTCTCCTTTCGACAATCGTCTATCAAGTAAATTGTGGACGTGAACCTTCCCAACAATCGATAGCACCCTTCAAAGCTGAAAACGAGTTGGAGGAGCCTGTTTTCCATAACGCTAAGATGATTCGTCTCTTCCAACAATCTATTACGCCCATTCACCCCATTGCAAAGCAATGATTGTTGGAATTCTGTCTTCCAACAGACGGACGGAATGACAGGCATCTGGATAAAGCAATGCAGATAAAGGACTGTTACCTACCATTCCCGTCATCCCCAAAATTACATTTCTACCAAAGACGCATAAAACAGGCAATAAAATGCGTATGTCATAGACTATATAAATTCTCCTACTCAAAAACTGGTTATGTTTTCTACTGGAACACTTCAATAAGCTAATTCTATTAGGAAAGTGCTATTGTGAAAAAAATAGTATATATTTAATAGAAATAATTAGATATGAAATTATCCCAAATGGCCATAAACAGGTTTCTATCGATAACACTGCCCTATTCCATCGAGTTCCAATTGGAGAAACCTTAACTCTAAGAATTCACGCTGTATGATGTTTTAATGAGAAATGATGTTCCAGTTTTTTCGAACTCATTAGTATAAGTACCAACAGCGTTTATTGCATATTATAATACTCAGTTTTTAAGTTATTTTAAGATAGCTTGCTATAAAAATAGGTTAAATTTAATGTGAATAAACAGGATGATTCATAAATCCCTCTAGGTTTCGGAAGCCGATAAAATTGGTATAGTGGAAAAGCTGATATCAATGGAATCGTACCTTACAGGCATTCCATAGGTCCACCCTTCATATTCAAGTTCCTGCCACGCACGTCCCAACATTTGAAGGTATATGCCAGCACTGCTTGAGGTGATCCTCTCTGCAGTTGGGCTAAATCATTCGCAGTGGGTTTACAAACACATGATCTTCGACGTAACTCCATAAGAAAAAAAATCGTTTGGGCTTAGGCGTGGTTTCCACATCACCGGAATCACGCCAGAACGGAACCCCAACGGAAAATTTTAATGACGTCACTTCCTTTCCATTCAGTTTTGGTCACCAGAAAAGCTAGTTGAGCAATGTTGAAGAAAAATTTCCATTCCGTTTCGCTACAGAACGGAAAACCAATCAGAAAAAGGTAGGCCTATTGCTATGAGGCCTTCGTGTCGGCTACGCTGCTGTCGGTCAGCTCCTCGCCGCCATTGTTGTCTCTACCGAATCGAGTCCGCAATCTCTCTATTTCCTTGGAGGAGTTTCTAGAGGAAAAAAAAAATCATAAAAGTTTTTCACCAATGTGTATACTTTACACATATCTAAATGTTGGCAATAAAATTTATTGTATTGTTGTACTACAGTCAGGGACAGATTGCAGGCGTCTTATTTTGCAGCTACGGGTTCAAATCCCGTCCTTGAAAAATTTTTTTCTTTTTTTCTTCCTGAATTCATTTTATTCATTGTACCGATTGCTGTTAAGATTACCCACAATTCATGGCAGACAATAACTCCGGGTGTTCGTCCATTATGACGTTCGATAATGCATTCCAGAAAGTAGCGTTCACCGGCATATTATCTAACACGAATGCGGCCATCATGGTACCACAGATTAAAGTGGGATTCGTCAGAAAAAAAACACTTGTTGCCAATCTGCACGCCAGTCTCTATGCTCATGAGCCCATCGTAGCCGCTGGCGTGGATAATTTTGTGTCAGGGGGATCTTATATAAAGGAGTTCTTGCACGCAGTCCACAGTGCAGCAAACGTCGACGAATTGACGAAGCAGACAGGGATAAACTTGTAGCAGTGGACCTCCATAAATAACCAACTGTCTAGAGGAAGCTGTACGATCCGTTAGCGCTATGCGGACCAGGTGTCAATCATCGCGCGTTGACGTCACCTTTCTGCGTCCACTCCCGGATTTCCGAGTTGTCCGGTTCTCGTCAGTCCATGCTTCCATACTCGCATCACTGTGAAGGCCAAAGATTCTCCCCTGTTCGAACTGCGTAAGTTGTTGAAATATCGCCCTCTTTCGTTGAAGAGGCATCGTTACGTCTTATCTAACGTTTACCACTAGCAGATAACCATAGACTATTTTCAACGTCCCGCTACAGCGCTCAATTTACATTGTTTCAGCAGCAGTTCAGAGAGCGCTGCTCAGCTCACGCATGCTTGGTGACTCTGAAATTTTAATCATTTGCATAACACACATTTGCTCAATCGCGTCACTCCTTCATGGTGTTGCATTTTTTACAAACATGAGTTTACAAGTGTCGCATGCCTATTATTAATGCAAACTTTGAGAACTCTATCCGCTGATAGTTTCCACTATGTCCATCATGATTATGTGATATTGATTTCTGAAAACCGGGATGGATCTATTAATCAACATACATATTACTCATTGTAAATAAGACATAAAATATGCTAATTTGTTATAATTTTATTTTGTTTAATAGACCTTTAAACGGATACCAAAGAGACAAGTTTAAAGATTCCCTTTCGATGAAAGGACATTTATAATTAAAAAGACAGTGGAATATCTTCAATTACAATGAAAGTTATAAAAACTATTATTCTACTCAGTCCTCTATTTATTTTCATGGTGGGAGGAGTTTCTTTGAATGGTTTCAATAAAAGAGAAGTTACAAGTTCTGAAAAAGATAAAAAAGCTAATAGCAACCAGCAAAACAATGAGAAAAATGAGCAATACTATCTGCATAAACATCAAAACAGAACCCATGAGAAGTCTCATCATAACAATACACATACGTGGCATCACAAACATGTAGAAAATGAGATTGGAGGCAATGATCATAGCAGATATGAAAGAAGGCGTGAATATAAAGATCACAATAGTAGTAGAAGCAGCAAATTTCTCCATAATAGAAGCAGACATGACGATGCTAATGAACATGGAGAGAGACATGGCCATCACCAAAAAAATAGTAGCAAAAGTGGCAGCCTTGGCCATCATAATACAAGCAAAAAAGATGATCATGACAGTAATGCTAATGGAAATTATACGCACAGAGTAAAAAATGGATATAATGGGATAATTATAAGACACCATCAAGAAAGCAATAGCAGTAATAGCTTAAGAAGACTTGGTCACTATGAAAGCAATGGCAGCAAAAGCCACAACCACCACAAAAGTAGTAGCAGTAAAGGAAGGAATAGTCATCATAGCAGAGAAAAACACAATCACCATCATAGACATCACTACTATAGAGATGGAGATTCAGATGAATATTCAAGACACAATGGTCACCCAGAACACAAGAGTGGTAGAACACATGGCCAACATGAAGAGAGCAGCAGTAGAAAGCATGGCCACCATGAAAACAGCAGTACTGGAAGTAGAAGACGCCACCACCAAGAGAGCAGTAGCAAAGGAAAGAGCAGTCACCATAGCATAGAAAAATACATTCACCATCATAGACATCACTACTATAGAGATGGAGATTCAGATGAATATTCAGGAAACAATGATAACTCAGAACGCAAAAGTAGTAGAACACGTGACCAACATGAGAAGAGTAGCAGTAGAAGTAGAAGACGCAATCACCAAGAGAGCAGTAGCGAAGGAAGAAACAGTCATCATAGCATAGAAAAATACAATCACCGTCATAGACATCACTACTATAGAGATGGAGATTCAGACGAATTTTCAGGACACAATGGTCACTCACAACACAAAAGTGGTAGAACACGAGACCAACATGAAAAGAGTAGAAGTACAAAATATGGCCACTATGAACATAGAAATACTGGAAGTGGAAGACATCGTTACCAAGAAAACAGTAACAGTAGAAGACACCACCACCAAGACAGCAGTAGCAGTGAAGGAAGGAATAGTCATTATAGCATAGAAAAACGCCATCATAGACATCGAGATGAAGACTCAGATGAATATTCAAGGCACCATGATCACCCAGAACGTAATAGTGGTAGAATACAAGGCCACCATAAAAAGAGCAGCAGCAGGAAACATGACCATCAAGAAAACGGTGATACTGAAAGTAGTAGAAACCATCACCAAGAAAGTAGTAACAGTAAAGAAAGAAATAGTCATAGCATAGAAAAACATAATCACCATCATAGACATCACTATTATAGACATAGAGATTCATATGAGAATAACAACAGAGATGGCAGCAATGAAAACAATGGACACAGTCAAGAGAATAACAATGAAGGTGGCAGCCACGAAAACAGTGGACACAGTCAAGAGAATAACAATGAAGGAAACAGCAAAGAAAAAAACGGACACAGTAATGAGAATAACAATGAAGGTGGCAGCCATGAAAACAGTGGACACAGTCAAGAGAACAACAATGAAGGCGGCAACCATGAACACAATGGACACAGTCATGAGAATAACAATGAAGGTGGTAACAAAGAAAACAATGGGCACAGTCAAGAGAATAACAATGAAGGCGGAGGCCATGAAAACAACGGACACAGTCAAGAGAACAACAAAGATGGTGGCAGCCATGAAAACAGTGGCCATAGTCAAGAGAACAACAATGAAGGTGGCAGCAAAGAAAACAATGGGCACAGTCGGGAGAATAACAATAAAGGAAACAGCAATGAAAACAATGGACACAGTCATGAGAATAACAGTGAAGGTGGCAGCCATGAAAACAGTGGACACAGTCAAGAGAACAACAGTGAAGGTGGCAGCCATGAAAACAGTGGACACAGTCAAGAGAGCAACAGTGAAGGTGGCAGCCATGAAAACAGTGGACACAGTCAAGAGAA
>JAHWFO010034030.1:0-38944 GCA_023313115.1 Rhysida immarginata
TGAGAATTATTTTGTATTACTAGAATTTAAATAATTAGAAGACTGGGGATATTTTAATGTGAAGAATATTGTGAATAAAAAATCATATTGTGCATTTTTACATTCTGTTTGCTCAGCATTTAAAAAAAAATCCATCTCAGCTATATCATCTGCCAGCCTTCTATTGCCGCCATTTTGTCTGAGTGAGCAGGCCTTGTCTATAGGAGGCCTTGGTCCATGCCATTACGCCTAGCAGCAGTTATAGCGGCGAATGGTGGCTACTCCCATTACTAAACGCGTAGTCATAATTCAGTGATATGACAGTGGCTAAGGTCAAAAACTCTCACCGGTGAGAAGAGTTAGCGTTTGGTCGGTCAGAAATCCCGGTGAGAAAACTGTGACGTCATTTTAACGCGGTCAGAAACGCCAGTTAGTGCTGCTATGCCTAACTGGTTAGTCTCACCGTCCTCACCAAGAAAAAGACGGTTAGCCCAGTGAGAAATTACGTCATCATTCTCTCACCGGTGAGGGTTTTTGACCTTAGCCAGTGTATATTAAGTAATATATCAAACAAACGTATTTCAGTAACGTATTTTCATTTTAGTTACGTATTTTTGATTTATTTTTGTGGAAAATGATTCCTGATCCTTTTTCTTGTATGTTTGTACAGTTGTACGCAGAACAACTTTGAATAATGGTTTTGAATTAATAATTCCTCGGGTCCAAAATCTTCAAAAACAAAGCAGCCAGACAGCTAATTACTCTACGGCTCACTTCTGCCCAGAACTATCATGGCTCATTTTGCTTCACTTTTTGCCGCTGTTAACAATAGGATTCGGAGTCTATCTTTAATATACGTCATTGGTTCCGGTGTCATTTGATTGTTCAATGCAGTATTGTAAGTAAACGGAGCTGCGGGGACCCCATGTTCATATGACAAAAAATACTTCTAAGGACCTCTTCTATCATCTCCCAAAAAATCTGTACTCAATTCAAAAACTTCCTGTATGGACCACATGCACGGTCGAGCAGCGCCACCGTCGATTTTGTTTCAAAGCGAGGCTAGGCTGGCAAGCTTTAGTTAGGGTTAAGCTGTACCCATGTGTTGGCAGTACGGTGAAATTTTAGTGAGTTGTGATTTTTGCTTTTTCACTATTTATTGCTAACCTAATAATTAATCTCATATAAAATGGCACATTGCTGTGTGCCTGGATGTACAAATGATCATGAGGGCTATCATTTTTTTTCATTGATCTGTAACACTTTGCCCTAATATTAATGCTAGAATCTGCATCTACATGCTGAACTGGAAAGAAAAATAATATTTATTTTTATAAAATGCAAAACTTAATTAACCTTAATTAATTTTAATTAAAAAAAGGTTTACAGTTAACTGCATGTCACAATAAATCACTACTTTGCGGGGAAAGAAATATTACTAGTGAGAGAAAGCAAGTATGCAAACATATCAATCAACAAAACTATGCATTTGCCACCACCAATTATTTATGTGGGCATGAAGCATTTATTTTATGTATTTTTCAAGCTAAGCATACACATACACCAAAAGCACATGCATAATAAAAAATTACCATTACTTACTAAACTTTTGCTTTTAGATTATCATTTTCTTGTCATCTTCCAAAATGTACAATAAAAAGAATTAAATTGAACATATTTCAACACAGTAATTTTTATTTTTGCTAATTTAATTTTGACTAACCTTGATAATCATATATATAAAGACTGCACAAAAAGTTTGTATCCTCTTTGAAAATTTGCTTTAACTGTTTTTTCCAAACAATTTTCAATATCACCATGGCAAATATTGGGTAAAGACTCTAAACTCGTAGTCCAGTTAGTTGACATTTCAAAAACAGCAGTAATTTACTTGTAATAAAATGCTGCTATGCTAACAAACCGTACTGCCAACACATGGGTACAGCTTAAGCCTAACTAAAGCTTGCCAGCCCAGCCTCGCTTTGAAACAAAATCGACGGTGGCGCCGCTCGACCGTGCATGTGGTCCATACTGTACAGCATAATGTTTTGTAAACGCTTTCCCGAGATACAGACGTAGCCGACTGAGCAGGCTTCCAAGTATTTTTGGCTTTATAGTTATCATATAGAAATTTTTTTTTTTAAAAAAAAATAAAGAATAAAAAGAATAAAATAAAAACTTTTAAAATACACACTTTTATTTTATATATTTTTTCGTTCCTTTTCATGACAAAGTGGGAGGCCTACGCATTCTATTCTAGCCACTATACTTAAGCGAATTATTCCATCATTTCCTTTTGTTTTTATTTATTTATTTATTTTTTTATTTTTATTTATAATTCTGATTCACATTGAAGAAGTTCAGGATACCTCTGGGCAAGGCCTCTCCTCGAAGAGAGCCTTCTGACAAGAATTACAAAGAATATCTTTTATTTAAGAAAAATAAAAATAAAAACATAATAGATAGCGTTATGAATTTCAATAGAACTTTAAAAAAAAAGAAAGTAAATAATAAAATTGAATAGCTCTCAATATCCGAGTATTAATGTACAATTACACTACTTTATTTAATTCTATCTTCGATTTTATTTATTTATTTTTTTCAACTTCTAGAAATACATTTGCATTACACTTGAAGGCTGTTTATAACTGGGATAATAAAAGAGAATAATTCAAGGATAAAATACTGGATTATGCGAAGAGATTGAGATTTTTTTTTTCTTTTAATAGTTCATTTTTTTTTTTTTTTTAATATTCAACTTCTTCGTAAAGGGGGGGCAAGTACTGATCATGGCTTCGAGTCCAGTCGATTGCAATACTGTAATAATGAAATCGAAAAGCCGAGACCTACACAGTCTCGAAAAACCAAATTCAATCCAATTAAGCAGCTGAATCCCTATTACAACAAAAAGAGAACCCAGATTAGATTGTTCATTCGGTTTTGTAAAGCAGTTCATCGGGCTAGACAAGAATGTGGATGCGTGGCAGTCACAGACCCTCATCGCTAAATTAAAGTTTAAAAATTAAAAAAAAGAAAAGATAAAAGTTCCAATCAGCTAATTAAAAAGAAGTTCCACCCGCCCTCTGCTCCTCATCTCCCATGATGCATTTTGCCGGCTCCTAAAAAAGGAGATATCGAGGCTAATGCATTCAGATAGAGAGAGCACGAGAAGAAACACATGCTAATCTCCATTATCTTGTAGTCATCTTCCGAGGTCAAATCTCAAACTCAATATCAAGAAGAAAAAAAAAATGAAAGAATCGACTAGCGGTTAGGCTATTTTAAAGGTTTCCGCGTTGGCGGAGGCCATACGACTGAAGGGAAGGTCCCATTCTTCCATTCCCAAGGGGAGCGAAATGAAAGTTTGAAAACTTTTATTTCCATTAACTGTTTTTTTTTTTTTTGCTCTTCTCGCATCTTCATCTGTCCGCTCCCTCTGACTCAACTGTATCTTTGACTTTCTTTCGACGATGGAGTTTCACGCGACCACGCTCATTGTTGCCACGCTGTTCCTAACGTCATTGTTGAAGAAATCCGAAGTAAGAATACCAATTTTAAAGCAGTAAGGTTGACAGTAGTTGTATGATGGAGTTAAGAACCGAGTCGCTCGTAACCCATTTGAAATACTAATTAATTTAAGCTATTTGCATGTCTCACGCAGTTTGTACAATTCTATGATCAGCCGCCCTAAGCTCTCTCAAAGCTCTAAAAAAATTTTTTCATGGAAAACGGAATGCTAGAACTAGTAAGAGAAATTATAGATGATTCTTAAATGCAGACATCCTCCTTTACTATTGTGTCACTCCTTATAATAAGAGGCCATGAAAACTACCCTAATATCTAATTCATCCCATTCAGATGTACGTGAAGTAAACAAGGTCTTGTTTCTGAAATTAATTAGCAAAATTATTAATTATTAAAACCACATGCCAGATACGCACAATCAACCAACTTTAATAAGAATTGGGGAAGGAGAAGATTAAAAACCGAAAAAAAAAAATCCAAACATGATATCATCATGTTCTCTTTACAGCCCTTCCCAGACATAACCCTGGATAGCAAACGTTCGTCGATTGTACCATCCATCAGTTCGGTAAACAAATTTATTTTGAATATTTTTTTTTTTAATAATTTATTTAGTTATTATTATTTTTTTAATAATTTATATGAAAACTATACTGGGTGCATCATAAGTCCCTCCAAGTTTCGATGGAACAGTTAAGGACATCATTATGATAATTAGTATCAATATCTAATTTTGAGTCAAGTATCGATAGCTCAATTATTATCGCTTCAAGTATCAATATTGAATGGTACATGGGTATAGAGTTTTTATATTAATTTTCTGGAGACATCTAAAGAAATTATATACAATACCAGGCACGTACACAAAGGGGTATCGGGGGGGATCGAGCAACCACCCCAAAAATGCTGAAGGTCCATGATTTTGATTTCTGTGAATTTAAATCTATTGTTTAAATTCTATTAAAAACTCAGAGTGAACAAGGAGTACCCTTGTCGTTGGCAAGGGTTTGTTTTTATTTTCAGTTTTTTAATTTTTCCTTTTTGGTTTCCCCCTCCTTTGGCCTGTTCCAGTGCCATTTCCCCTCCCCCACCAATGATCCCACTCCTTGTTCACTCCAGTGAAACAAAAGGATTTTTCCCTTTGACCTACACTGAACTGGACGACAACTTCCTCATTCACATTTTTCATTGCCAGAAGTCGAAAGTGCTTGTGATTCTAATTTTATTTCTTTTCATGTTTTTTTAATTTTTATTTTTTTTTAATTCACAAATTGATTTTTTTTTTTTTTTGATATCAAGAATGTATAAGGGTCATACAAATGAAATCAAAAATTTGTGAGAAAGAACGATAGCTTGCGCTTCGAAGCTCTGCGAGTGATCGCTTCGTCCAAACAACGAAACAGGAACAGAGAGCAGTAATTCGTTTTTTGACATGTGAAGGAGTTTCAGTTTCTGAAATTCATCGTCGTATGCAGAACTTCTATGGAAACGACTGCCTAACCTTCACTCGTGTTTGGGCATGGAGGTTTTTCGGAGGGACGGTCATCATGGATGATTCCAAAGCCAAAATTGACGCTGTCTCTTAAAGGAAAACAAAAGAGTGACAATCGATGTCGTGGTTGCTAAAACTGGCCTTAGTCGTGGAACTGTTCACTCCATTATCAGCAACCATCCTTGGACATCAGAACAACTTGGAGTTCGAATGGCCATGTCCCTGCAACATTTGACTCGCTAGGAACAGGAAGGAGAGAGTTTTCTCGACAGAATCGTTACAGGGGATGAAACTTGGTGCTTTAGTTTCCAGCCCGAAAGCAAACGTCAAAGTCGTCAATGGAAGCATTATGGATCACCACCCCCTAAAAAATCAAAAGCAATCGCAAGCTGCACGGGGAAGGTGATGTTGACCGTGTTTTTTGATCGCAAAGGCCCGATTTACTGGACTTTCTTGAAAAAGGCACCACAGTTAACACAGCACGATATGGGGAAACACTGAAGGCACTGCGCACGGCCATCAAATGCAAGCGTCCTGAACTTCTTACAGAAGGAGTGCTTCTTCTCCACGACAATGCGCATCCTCACACCTCGAAAGCAGCGGTAGACCTCATCAAAACGTTCAACTGGGAAGCAATGCAATCCACCTTACAGCCCCGACTTTTCCCCATGTGACTTTCACATGTTTGGGGATCTCAAGAAACATGTGAAAGGCCGCAGGTTTAAGTCGGAGGGTGAAGTGAAGGAAGAGGTTTTGGAATGGTTCCACACGCAACTGAAAGACTTCTTTTATAAAGGAATTACACGCTTTGTTACACAGTGTGATGAATGCCTTAACTCATTTGGAGAGCATTTTTAAATTCCTTGTATACACTATGGATAAAATAATGTTTGTTTTCATTTGTACGACCCTTATATAATAGCATAAACTTCACAAGCAACTTTACAAAAATATCACTGAAATATGTTCGTTTTTAATTAGTATTACTGTAATTAAAACATAATAAAAAGAATGGATTATTCGAACAAAAGGTCTAATAAATCGAGAGTTCGACCTCCCCTGGAAAAATTGTTGGGTATGTGCCTGGATATTTCTGTGGATTCGGAAGAGGAGCTGCTGGTACAGGAAAGGTGGTTTGCAAATGACCCATTGCTGCTCATGGTCAACAGTTTGAAGCCTTTTGTAATTATACAAACATGTTGTATTTGGTTATTAAATACAGTGCGACCGTCAGTATCAAGTTTTCTAAATTCTCCATTTTCTGGAAGTACAGGGTGTCCATAAAAGAATGTCCCAGTTTCAACCGTTTAATTGAGACTATTTGCAACAAATCATACATCAAATTGAAGGTAAACCCTCCTATTTTTTCTTACAAATATTCAGTATGTGCCCCTGTAGTTAAACAGCACACATCCAACCTAAAGTCCAATTCTCCCCATACTTTGGTTAACAAGTCATGAAAGCAATAGCTTCTTCAATTCTGTGTCTCAACTCTGGCGCTGCAAGTGTGAAAACAACCAAGCGGTCCTTACACAGGCGTGTATCTAAAACAGTTTGAGTTACTCTTTCATTGTGTCTTTTACCAACACTCTACAACGCTTACACTTGATACTATTATTAAACTTTATAACTGGGACATTCTTTAACGGACATACTGTACATTGAGAGAGAGAGAGACAATATTATGAGGAAGTCTCAGACAGCCGTTATATGTACAGCGATTGGACAAAATAATATGAGCGTTTTGTCGAATATCTAGCAAATTACTTCATGAATTTTCTTGAACTTCAGGGGTGTAAAGAGCATGCTACACCACATATATTTCAGCAAAGGTTTTGTCCCGAAGGCAACAAATTGTACAAAAAAAATATTGTCCGGGCTGCGGAATTTTCTTTCCTATTTTTCATCATTAATTCGAACAGCTGAGGTAGGCGTACCATTAAAACCCTCACAGACTAACTAATGATTTATTCTTTAAAAAAAATATGTTTGGGATCACCCGGTAAAAAATAATGTTTGAAATGTTGTATCGGCAGCATATGCTTATGAGGCTTCTTTACTTACCTGTGTTCATTTGGATGAGAATAGTATGTATATTCACGGAGATATAAAGGTTTCTTTAAAAAATTCTAAATATTGTTACAAGTTTTTTGTTTATAACTAGGGTTCGGATTTTAAGTGGAACCACCTTTTAGTGTACCTGACGTATGGTCTTTAATAACGATTTTATAATGTCAATCTTTCAATATTGTGAAAATATTTTCACATTCTTTTCACCTTTTTTGAGAATATTTCCATTTTTCCACACACATTTTTTAAGTAATGTTTTCCACCTAAAATCCGAACCCTATTTTAGATAATTCGTCAAGTACTGTATTTAAAATTTTTATGTTGTGATTACAGGGTGTTGTCTCTACTGGAGTTTGTCAAGTTTCCTGAAAATGGCATTGCATTGGGTTGAAAACCCTGCATGCTATAAACAAAAACTTACAAAAAAAATTCCATTTTCTTACAAAAAGAAATTTTTATATCTCCATGAATATACGAGCTATTCTCATACAAATGAACACAGATAAGTAAAAGAAGCCTCTTAATCATATGCTATACCTACAACGCATTTAAGCATTATTTTCTACAGGGTGATCCCAAACATTATTTTTTTTTTTTTCAATTTATTGCTGATCCCCTATTTGCCTTTGGGACAAAATCTTCACTGAAATACATGAGGTGTAACATGAGCTTTACACCACTGAAATTTCAAGATAATTCGTCAAATATTTTTTTAGATGTTCGACAAAACGTCTAAACGAAATAGAGGCCTTACAGTACAACATTTTGTCGAAAATTATCCGACTAGTTTCAACTTTTAATCCCGCCGCCTTCGTTTATAAGTACAGTACAATATAGAGAACACCTCATCATAAAACAGAATCGTCAACCTCATAGATAAAACGTCTAAAATCGAAAGTGTCCACTTTCAATTGAGCCATCAGTGTATGATTAGGATGATGATGATAAAGACTTAATGAGGGATTTACATGCTCGGTTTCAATATCAGACAGGTCATTTCAGCATGCCAGTAGAAGTAGGCCTTAAAGGCCTGCTTGGGGTCATTTTCCATTTGTTTGGGATGCCCATTTGGCTTTGCTTTTAGATCTGCAGGTGGGCCATCCAGCCCAGCGCCAACCCTGCATCTTGAACACCTAACTGCATCATCATCGTATTCTGTTTTCTTTTCAGAGAATTCAAACATTAGCTTCAGAGAATTTCACATTAGCTTCTAAATTTTTTGCTAAAAAACTTATGTGGTGAACAAAACCTTTTCTTGAGAGAATTCAACAGCAAGTGAGCTTACACATTGGTTTCTCGATTTCGAGTTGATCGGCCCTACCATTAAAGACGCAGTAATATTTTTTATCGAGTATTCTTTGAATCGATGCACATTAGCTATCCAGGGTTTAAAAAAAAAAATTTATTGCTGGGGCCTTTGCAAATTGAATTTAGCCATTTCTCTTGGCATATGAACTCCATGAGAGTATGTAATTTTAACTATTAAAGCCAAGAGTTAATGTGTATCCTTGATAATATACACTATGTTTATAATCTTTAAGGAAAGTATTGTCAAAGCCACTCATGAAGTATTCTTTGACATAACCATTGATGGTGAAGATGCTGGTCGTGTCGTAATTGGACTTTTTGGAGATATCGTGCCCAAAACGGTACGGAATTTTTATGTCTTTGCTACCGAAGGGCACCAGGGACAAAAATTTGCGGGAAGCAAATTTCATCGAGTTATTAAAGACTTTATGATCCAAGGTAGTAGTTATTCTCGTTTTCACAGTGACCTTTTTGACACCGAAAAATTCAAAGTGAATGTTAATTATCTTTTTGTTTAGGTGGAGACATAGCAAATCATGATGGCTCTGGATCAATATCAATTTATGGTGGCAAATACTTTCAAGATGAAAATTTTGACATCAAACATTCTGGGCCAGGAATTGTAAGCATGGCCAATGCAGGTAAGCAAAGATTTATAGGAAGATGATTCAAACTGTATTTAAGTGTTTAGAAAGCCGGTATAGTGCTCCCTCTATGTAACGGGATCTACATAACACCAAATTTATAACTACAAGCCCATATAATGAACTTTTTTTTCCAGAAAATAAAAACTTTGTTATATGGACTTGCCATTATAAATTTGGTATTATGTAGAGTGCCATTATATAGAGGGAGCACTGTACTCTGTAACCAGTGAATGTATTGAACGAAAATAACCAGCACTAAACTGGTAACACACAGTAAGGTAATAACGTTCCAGCATTAACCTAATCTAAGGCTGTCAAAACGGCAGCCCATCGATTAACGTTAGAGCAGGTGAAATGTGTGCATTTGTACTCTATGAGCAATTATTCAGGTTTTATGTTTTATGGCTGCAGATTGTGAGGTCAGAACTCTCACACAATCAAGAGTGTGAATGACAGATATGATATTATAGAACATGCCAAAGGAGTAGATAGACCCAGAAGTGCTTTTGCTGTGGAAAAAGAGTGGTTAAAGGAAGAGCTAGAAAAGCCTCCTGTAAAAGTCAAAGTAAGTGTGTCTGCACAGTTGGACATAACTTCGAATGAATGCTCATCGAATCATGCAGGGGCCTAGACTACACCATCCATACATGATTAATGAACTGAATGGAAATGATCCTGACTGGCGTATTAAGTTTGTGGACATGAAGCTGGGGATGCTATCAAATTCCACTATCCGGTTGCATAAGTATGCACGAAAAAACTGCACACCACTGCATAATATTTTATTTCTTCTTAATTTTTGTCTGCCCGGCTATTTTATCTTTCCACCTACCTGATAAAAATTTCTGGGGAGAACACTGAGTATGCTTAACTTTTGTTACAAATCTATAGTCTTGGCATCAAGGTGTGGGATGGTATCAGTTGCAGCGAATTGTTTGGCCCATTTTTCTTGGATGGCACCTATCGCAAGCAAATCGAGAGTTTCTGCAGAATACTGTCCATCCATTACTGCTTTGAACTAACTGTGCTACCATGTGTTGTCCTCCCCATCCAGCTGCTACAGGTTAACCTGGTTAACTTGAATCACCAGGGGGCTGGATTAAAAAGCTTGACTTAAGCATTTGAAAAAACGAAGCGATGAAAGAATATGCTGCTTATAACAGATTTTTAAATGTACTAACATCAATGTAGGTACAGTGGTCGCCATATTTTTATCCAACAAGTCTGTTTGCTTAAATATCATTTATACATGCACAGTATCTTGTCAAAATAGTTTATTTAAAATATTGTGTAACGTTTGTTTGACAATCTTGCCTTCACATTGACTACACACCATTGAATGAAACCAGTTCAAACGGTGAACGTTTTCACTTGCTGATAAATCACATCTTTTTCTATACTGAGCCATTTCTCTTCACCTAACCTAACCAGTGTTGCTAACTCAAATTTCAGGAAACAATTTTGCTTAATAAATGTTTTAGAACAATTTCCAAAGAAACCAGGAATTTAGTGCAAATTCAAAGAAATTATAAATACACAAATGGTAAGTAAGTAATCCATTTCCCCCCCTGAATTCCATTCACATATACAGAGTTTATACACACGTAATTGTCCAATCAGTACAATCTGTAATTTTGGGCAGCAGTGCCCATTGGCTTAGAGAGAAGTGAAAAGTAGATATTATAAGCAGAGTGTTCATTTATCCGGAATAAGATGAGATGAAAAAGTAGAATTCGTTAACTACCTCTGAAAAAAGGTGGCCATATTAAGCGAAAATTTGTTACATAGGAAACAGAAAATTCCAGACCGAGCTGGAGTGGCCATAAAAAGCGGGTGGCCATATTAAAGGTGACTACGTTAAGCGGAGACCATTGTATTAACCTACATATGCACGGGAAAAATATTCCCCGCGTATGAATACAGAATGATACTACATCACGTTTTATTTTAAACTAATGAAACTTGCAGAAATTGAAATAAACATCAATTCCTAATGGAAAAGTGGCTATTATAAGTGACGTGTTCTTTTATCTGAATTTCTTCAAGGTTCGTATGCTATGCTCAACTTCAACTTCCAGGCTTTTCCAGAAATGATTTATAACTTTTCCAACCAAGAATATGCAGGAATCTGGCTAGAAATTGGCGAGTGCTGGTTAATTTTTCAGAGAAAGAGATTATATTACAACAAGAGTCTTGGTCAGCTACCCATTGCAACGTTTGGAATACCAGTGGTCTATTTTAAATCTTACCAATACTTTATAACCTACACCATATAATGCGCATTTACAATCTGAGTGGTGGTCGCAGAAATGATAATTTTTATAGTGCTGGTCGCAATGCAGTGATGCTGTCTGTTTTTTTTCTTTCTGTTTCTTTAAAAACGGAGCGATTTATATATAGTTTTTGTTACGATAGACATTGTAAGATGCATTAAGTCAGGTCCCATGGGACATGGATGTTGTAAGGTTTAGTCAGCCAATGAAACCAGACTTCAGCATTAGTTTTATTCATATATCCCGCAAAATTAGTGAACAGAGTTTTTAATGCAGAAATGAAATTTGAATAAATTTTTCCAGTATATGTAAAAGAAATTCCAGTGGAAAAAGATAATTTTATACTGTTCTTCCAGCTTTGCCAGGCCTTGAAAAGCATTCCAGGCTTTTTCAGGAATTTAAGGCTGCATACGAACCCTGGTTCTTATATGCAGGTTCGACTGTACTAAAAAGAATAATGACCAATTTAATAAAAAAATGCAGTGGCTACGTACACTGCTACCGTGAAGCCATAATGGCTCACGACAGTAAGGAGTGACGTCACACGTTATTGCCGGGAGTTGTTTCGCGGCAACTTTCGTGCAGCGGACGGCCATAGCAGTGAACGAACAAATTGTGTAAATGTTCAACTGGAAAAATATGTTCAATAGGAAAAAGTTTCAAGTCATTGGAGAATTTTATCAATGAACGGCAACATTTTTTTAACTTCGGAAATCTCATTCTGTTTGCTAAATTATATAAATAATAAATAAAGGGGTCATAATTTTTCCAAGATTTATAGTATTTAATTTTCAATATTTGAATAAATAAAACTTATTGGAGTACAAATTTCTTAGTCGGTGGACAAGGAGGGGGGGGTGTAAATTCACAAGTAAACACTGGGATGATATAAAGTATATTACTTTGTTTTTGTAAACTTTATTATCATGACTGTTTCACCCCTTGTTGGCCTACCACTCACTAAGAGTGAAGGCCTATGTGTTCGTTTCCCCAACTCAATTTTTTTCTTTCTGAAATTGACTTAAAAACTTATGATTCCAGAAAATATATTGGAAGTTAACAAAAAAAAAAAAAACCAAAAAAAAAACCATCTGTCTATACTTGTGTTATCACTATCTTCTCCAAAACGGCAAAAAGCAGAACCAAATTAATATTTGAGTAGTTTATACTGTGCCTAGACGTATTTTTATGACAATTGGTTAACCCCGTTTGGAGAAACTTTTTTCCAAAAATGAAAATATGGCTGTAGCATTCATACCAGCGAACCAAACTCAATAAATTTGACATGTACGGACTCCCCCATTAAGATAAATTGTTTTTGTGAATAACTTTTTTACTTCTGATGAGCCAGTTCTGAGTTATAAAGGTTTACATCTCCCCCTCCCCCCCTACAAAATATGTTTCAGTTTCTTTTCTTTCCAACTCCCGGCAACAACTGTGACGTCACTTCTCATAAAAATGATGCCACTCCTTACTGTCGTGAGCTGTTACGCCTTCACGGTAGCCGTGAACATAACTATAGCTTAATAAAAAATATGGATTATATTCAAAAATTAAAAAAAAATTTGGTTCGACTTGAGCGGTTTTAATAAAATTTGTTTGAGTAAACGGGTGAACCCAAATGGGTGGATTTCCAGTTTCGTGCACACATTTGGCCAAATTTTCCTGTTTTCCACCTTTTACTAAATAATGCTTCAGGGGGGATGAGACCAAGAGTTAGTTAAACTTAACCAAAGTGAGAGTTATTCAGGTTTACCTGTACAACAGTTGCATTCAAGAATGGTTTGATGAAATGTTTCTGGGTTGAAGGATGGCAGGTTGGGAGCTGTGGAATGGCTCGCTTACTCCCAGATCTGACATCAGATATTCTTTGCTTCAGGATAATAAAAGAAGGCATTCAGAGCATTTGACTTATATGTAAGCAATTGCTTCAGGATAATAAAAGAAGGCATTACAGCATTTGGCTGTAATTGTCGAGGAGTAAAATAAGATTTCACCGAAATTTACCTGAATAGTCACATGCTATTGAAATTTGGAAATGACTCATTAAATGTGTACTAAATAATACATCATAATTTAATTATTAATATTCTCTAGTTATGGAGTACCAGCTTCTCATACAGTTTATGATTTTGCGTCGCCCTGTATTTTTTTAGAGATATAAACCAGGAAGATTTCTCATTTCAGCTTTATAATCCATTCAATTGCTTAGATTTAAAAAAAAAAAAAGTTGGCTTACTACAAAACCTTTGAAAAATTCATTAATAACTGGTTTCACCGACACCGGTTAAAAATAACTATTTGTTAAAGTCCCAGTTAACGTTGTATCAAGCGCAGTTAGGACTTAACCGCTGGAGGATGGTGGTTAACGAAACAAACTGAAATTACAAAACAGAAATAATTTAAAGAATGCATTTATTAAAAATCATTTCAGTATTTTGAATCGTATTTCAAGAAATAAATGTTTTTAACTGCATCACTGCTGTTGTGAATCTGGTGGCGTGTGATATGTTGATGCGTATTTAGGAATAAAATCTATTATCGCGTAGATGTCTGCCTCATCGTCAAAGCACATTGACCCCCTGTGAAATATCTTAATAAAACTTTTTTTTTCATTTCTCAAATATGCCAAAATGAAATCCATTTGCTCCATTGAGATTCCATTTTTTCTCATGTGAGAAAATAACATTTTACCATTGATGTGCCCAGAAAATGTGCTTAATAGCAAAATAATTGGATATTCATCAAATAGCTATACTTCGTCCAACAAGAGAAAAACGGGGTGTGTTTCCTGTCTGATATCGACTACTCACTCATCCGCAATGCTTTGTGGGATATCTCCTTCAGCGGCTGCACAAGTCAATTTGTAATGGTGACGCGCGTGCAGCAACTCTTCAGCCAAACAAGGAAAAACTATTCACAGCCAGGCTAGGAAGATTTGTGTGGAACGTATTTTGCTACTTTATTTTCCTTTAGTGGTTTAAAAGCTCATCTGCTTTGATAGAAGAAACTTCCAAGGCAACGCAAGTTTCTTTTTCTTGCGTTCGAACAATTGTTCAAGAAGGAAACGAAGCATCTTCATGCGAAGCTACTACCCCTTCTCCTCGCTTTTCGACTCTGGAAAGAAAAGGCCCAGGGAATCTCGAACAACAATATATAGAAAATTGAGTTAAAAGACAATTTTATGAAGTGTACAATATTTTTAATTATAATTAAAGCAAAGTAACTGAATAATATTAAAGCTTCTGCAATAATATTATAAAGCGCTTCTTCAATGAGACATGAGACAGAAGTGATTAAGCGCATGAGGCCCCCTTTCTCTGATTGGCTAATCTGAAACTTCCTGTGACACACCCTGTTTTTCTCTTGTTGGATGAACTATAAATGGATAAGCTGATTATCAAAGAGCTAAAAGAAAAGAATCGGCCATGTTGACCGGAAATTTTTTGAGCAAAACAAACCACTCGCAGTCATGTTTGGAGCCATTTAGCTAACTAAAACAATAGCTAGGATTAGTGCAACGTTTTCTGGTTAAAGGACCTAACCGATCGCTAACTAACCAAAAGTTAGTTGTTTTAACTGATGTTGGTGCAAGTCACTCTAAGTGATGTATCTAACAGTAAGTGAAGAATTAGAGTTCACCGATAGAAGATCCTGAAATTTTTTTTGGATACGTACAGAGTAAGTCGAAAGGAATGTTACTCTTAAACATCTACTGCAGGAAAAATACTTAATGATAGTAGAATGTGCATGGCACTAATAGAAAGAAAAACTCAAGTGGTTCAAATGAAAATGCAAAGGATATCCAGAGTCATACATGTTACAGCATATCGGTACTTGTGAATATGGCTTTGTAGTTCTGCCACATCTTTCTGGCAGGGTAGACTTATAAGGAGACTCCATTTACTCTGACTCACTGAATTTATAAAAAAAATTTCTACGTGTACCTTTCACAGAATTAATTAAATTAAATTAAATTAAATGCAAACCCATTCGATGCAATTCTCAAAATTTTCTGAGGAAAAAATCCATAAAGTTTATCTTCAATGGATGCAGTTTAAATTAGAATCCTACTCTACACTTCAGGTATTTATAAATTCATCTCAGCTACTTGTAGATTTTTTTTTTTTTTTTTTTTTTTTTTTTTTTTTTTTTATAAAATTCGGTGAGTCAGCGTACGTGGAGTATCCTTGTTAGACTGTGTAACCCCAAAGAAAATAAATTGCAAGGGGTAAGGATCTTTGGTGGTCACTTGGCAGTGGAGCACCCAATCCAGTGGATAGGCAGAATGCTCATTCAGAATATGATAATGTAGTGACCAAACAAAGGTTAGCAAGTTTTTCTTTCTGTCAGTGCACAGTCCTTTAACATTGCAATAATAATAGTTTGTTATAGTTTATTTGGCAAGTAAATACATGTACAATATCATCTGCCATGATTAGTATGGCCAAGTGACTGATGAGTTCGGTCCCCGGGAGGTGCAGACAAAATATTACAAAGTAATACCGGGTGTCCCAAAAGTGAGCTATGTACGGTTTGCTGCGTTTGCTTAGGAAACCAAGGAATTTATTCGTACCAAGTTTCAAAATTAGTTACAAAGTTCATCAACAGATGGTGCTGCTGACAGGGAAAAAACTATAAAACAATCCCATACATATTACAGGCAAAATAGACAACCATTTGATGCCGCTAAAAGAAACTCAGCATCTTTGGTAGTTGCTGCTCGTAAAAGGGAGTCTTATTGACTTTGCTGAACATGTAGGATTGGAAAATTATTATGAGAGTTAATAAGAAATAAGAACGAAAGAGTTAAATGATTATTCATAATCTTATAAATAAAAAGACAAAGCTGTAAAATATAAATTTGATAGTGGTTAATATACCAAATGATGCAAAATATGGCGAAACAGAGTTTGGTTTTTGAATCTTTAATAAGATTCTTAAAAACCATTTTTATAAGTGTTAGATGGGTATTAAATTATATCCTGAAGTTGAACCCCAGTATTGAATTGCAAAACTGAGAGATGAGTGGATTAGTGAATAGTATAATATTAATAATATATTGTTGGACAAATAGTTCAAATGGGATATAATACCTTGCTTTTTTTTAAGAATACTCAGCAAAAACCTTGTATTAAAGTTCCAAGACAAATCGTATGATAGATACAGTAGATATCCTAGATATATAAATTCTTTGCTCCTGAGAATTAATTTTGAATTGCAAGTAATCAATAAGTCGATAAGAGATCATGTACTTAGTTTTCATTAATCAGCTCAATGCTGCAATAAATTGGCCAAATTCATTGTGTGGGATGCTACTAAAGTTAAATTTATAGTTGTGCTCAATTGAGAAAAATAAGAATCGGTAAATGTTAATGCAACATCGTCAGCATATAGAATGGAGAAAGCGTAGAAGGGAAATCGTTTATAAATAAATTAAATAACAAAGATGATAAAATGGAGCCCTCTAAGGGACTCTGGTGTTAAGAGAGAAGAAGATATACCATTTAAAGATATGTAGAAACTGTGATTAGATAAATAAAAAAAAAAAATCTGTTAACCAATTAAGAGGAGGATCAAAAATTTTGTAGAAATAAGATAATATGAAGAAAAGGAGTTCAAGAGGCACAGAATTGAATGCTTTAGAATAGTCATTAAATAACGAAATAAGCTTATTACTTGACATCTGAGCCAAAATACATTCAAGCAATTCGAAACTAGCCGTATCTATAGAATGTTTAGGTGAGAAACCATGTTGGGATGCCGCAATCAATTTATTATGCTGCACAAATTGAGACAAACGAAGGAAATAAATTTTTTCAAAAATTTTGGAGAAAAAAGGTAATATAGATATAGGTCGGTAATTTAAAAAATCTTTTGGGTCTCCTTGATTAAAGATGGGAATGATTTTTGCAATCTTACAGGACAGTGATAATTATGTCTGAGCAAAGCCCTAAAGGATCAGAGGACATAGAAGGTTTTAAATGAGATATATTTGTTACTTCATCAGGAATAAATAATGAAATTAGGAAAGAAAATACCACAACCTGGATTTGAACCAGGAACCTTAAACATTATTTTATCTGCAATAGAGGTTTAAAAATTTAACATTCTTTTTTACTTTCCCTGTACATTATGAATGGTTGACTGCTTTTCTGATTTAAGCATTGATGTATAAAAAAAAATAAATGCGTCTTTAAGTCTACATGGAATCTCGTATAATGTTTTAGTTCCCATTGATATTAGACTGACATGTCTTTATTAGTATGAAAAAATTGGAAGGACAGTAAAAATTTTTGATAAAAATTCCTGCAAATATAAACATGCCAAACGTTTTTATTCAATAATAAAATATCGTCGTCTTCAAACCAATATCTGCTATGTGCACTTTTTTGAGATTTCAATATTATGACCCTTGCAATGAGTTCAATAGCTAACCACTGCTATGTGCTTATAACCACTATACAAAGAACCATGACCACTTTATACAAAATTCACCTTCAAACAAAATTTTACAGGAGAACTTTTTTTTCAATATCTCAAAAGTTTACTTTTGGGACATAGCAGCTATTGGTTTGACAACGACGATATATAAAAAGTTAATGTCACCTAAGCATAATATTGGGAACTTTGTGAACTGGTCAATGATGTGTTTTTTGTCTAGATGGGTTGTTGCACTCCAGTAAGTTATTATTTGGAGATAAATTCCTTCAATATTCTTCTTTTTTTGATTCCATTCCACCTTTGGCTTCAAAGATAATACAAATAAACAAGAACGTCTTCGAGGTTTCACTCGTCAGCTATGAGGTTTTCTGCTGACTTGAATGTTTATTTATTTATTTATTCATTCTAATTAATACATCAATGTTTTAAACCTTAAAAGCAATCAATTTTGCAATTTGCATACCTGCACTCTACATAACGGCAAATTTATAACTGCAATTCCATATAATAAAGTTCTTTTCCAGTTGAAAAAAATTTGTAAGAGTTGCCATTATGCAGAGGGAGCACTGTACAATCAAGATATAAGGTTTACACATTGCTTTAATCGTTAAATCCATAAAATATCCTTGCTTTATATTGTCTTACTTTACTTGGGTGCATACAGTAACATCCCAGGAACTATGAGGTGCGATCAAAAATTTCCAGGACTGGTTGCACATCTTGCCAACAAATGGCAGCACAAATCCACAAACTGAGCAAATTATAGCCCTAACATTCATAAATCGGCTTTTCAAAGGATTTTGTTTCATGTACATTTGGGACTTAGAAAATACTGCTATTGTGGCCACGTGAGGTCATTTGTGATTTTATCATGGACATTAAATTTGAGAACGAGCAAATTCAAGCAATTTGAGGAAGGACATTCAGCAAAGTGACCAGATCTGTGGCATGAAAAAAACTGGATGCTCCACCACGACAATGCACCCTTTCACAGAGCTCTCCTCACACGCGAGTTTCTTGTGAAAAAACATTTCACTTCCACGCCCACCTTACTCGTCAGATTTGGCTCCTGCAGACTTTACCCTCTTTCCAAAAGCAAAGATCCAGTTGAATTGTCACAAATATGATTTGATTGAACAGATCCAGTGCAAATCGCAGAAGGTGCTTCACTCGTTTCAACAAAAAGACTTTCCAAGACACATTCCTAAAGTGGCAGGAATGCTTGGACTCGTTGTAAGGAGTATTTGAAGGGGACACTGTGTAAATGTATTTTCTCTTAAAATAAAGTACCGGTACTTTTTCTTTAAATGAACTAGTCTTGAAACTTTTTGACTGCATCTCGTATTTTTAATCTTCACTGTCTACCAATCTTGTGTATTGATTCTGCACATGATTTACATTTTATAATCTATAAAATGTCCAATCCTGTACATTAACACATGAAAAATACAGTGCTACAGTTTTTCATCCATTTATTTTCAGAAGCCAATTAACAAACACTCTCTCCCTCTCCTCAAAGAGAAAATGCTAATGAGACTGAAGATAATTCTTCAAACATATCATAAAGTAGAAAAGGGAAAGAAAAATTCATCGTAATTATATGTTTGAAAAATATTTTCAATCTGCTTATTATCTTAGAGTTGAAATTTCTTCGTTTTATTTGATGGATTAAGGGAAGGAGGATTTCCGATTTCCAGATCGGAAACTGCTTTACCAGCTTTAGGGAAGTCTAAAGGTGTATCTAAGCCCCGGTCACAGACTTCTGGTGGCGATTCTCCACAGCGAGATGAAAACAAAAATTCATATAAACATGGTTTGGATAACGAAACATTTGAGATTTCCACAGTTAAAAGTGAAATTTCAGCAGCTGGTTTTGTATTCTGTGCATGGCATGTGTAGCTTCTAAGCATGTCACCTGCCATCCACAGAGTAGACAAACCAGCTGCTGAAACTTAATTTTAACTGCAGAAATCTCATGTTATCCAAACCATGTTGTGGGGAATCACTACCAGAAGTCTGTGACAGGGGTTTAGATACACCCTGTTTATGGACATATTGTAATAGCTTGGTGGTTCATTGTCCAATGTTCTTCCCAGAAATTTTTAATGGCTGGGGGCATGAAAAAGTAGCTAGGTGAAGATAGAAGAATTTATGCAGTATCATGAGGATAAATTAGGTCCAAATACAACCAATTTTATTTTTTATGGTATACCTCCACCATTCTAAGTGCAATCCATCGTAAAGGCAGCACGTGATTTAATTGTAATCAAACTGAACTGGACAAAGATTTTGATATACATCTCTTGTAGACCAATGAGAGAAAAAAAATTACATGGTACATCAGTACCAAAAAAAAAAAAAAATTTACTTACACGGTCGAACCCGAATAACTCAGACTCTGATAACTCAAATTTCCCAGTTAACTCAAACAACACTCTAACATAAGTCCTGTCCCCCAGAGCATTTAATTACTAGAAAATTCTGTAGTCGTTTGCCGGCTACACGTTAAAGAACCCTTGCGAGGCAAAATTTGCGGCCCCTATAACGCCGTCCTGAAATGACCATGGCAGTTGAAAAGGACGTTAATACCAAATAAACCAAACCAAACCAATAGAAAATTCACTCATTAACTCAAAGAAATTTTTGGTTTTAGTGAATAGGTATTCTTAAATTTAAAACAAAAACTATCTTAGAATATTGCAGAAATTAACATAATAGGACCAAATTCAATTCTTCATTAACTTTTACGTTAGATCCTGGAGCGCTCGAGTGGAAGAAAACAATGCAGAAATCTTTCGCAGTCGCTGACAGCTATTGTGGAAATCGAAATTTAAAGCGAACATAAAATTGAGAATCGAACTTGTTGATTGCGATCGTTCAATAGGAGAATTTTTAAACGTAGTAAATGATGACTACTACGTTCTCATTTGCATGAACGATCGCGAGCGAGTTTTTAGAAAGTAACCATACACTTCCGATTGGTCATTGCCATTTTGCTTTCAAAACTTCGATATCACATTGCCTGTGTCGATGTAAAAGTAACGGAAATTTGAGAAAAAATTGAATTCTCTGTAAAGTTTCAAATATAAAACTTTTATATATACATATGTCATAATGTGAAAAAATAAATGATAAAATCACAAAGCAGATTTGCCTTTCGAAAATTTTTACAAACCAGAAGCAGAATTCAAAAACCATGCCAAAGCAACATTGGAGTTGATTTAGTGTTGGAACGGACCACATTTTAACGGTTCCTTACTGAATTTGTATATGGATCTCGCTAAAAAAATCTAATTTATAGAAATACTGTGAGGATCATGTAATCCGTGTAGTCGATTTACTGGTTAACTCGAAAACCTGATAAATCAAATGTTTTATCTGGTCCACTGAAGATTCAAGTTATCAGGGTTCGACTGTATTTGAAATATAATACGTGATGCATCAGATTTTAAATCTAAAGTTCAATTACATAGAGCTACTACATGCACCAGTTGATTAAAATGGTAGACTGAAGAGCTTAGTAAATAAAAGCAAATTAAACCAGAAAAAATAAAATGACTTACCAAATAAATTATACCTGGGCGGTCAAGGAAAACTGCCACATAGCGTCTCCACATGAAAGAGCCTGGGGAGAACTCTATTGTTTATGTTCACTCAATTGGTTAAAGTGGTACCAGCGTAAGGCATTGTCCTTGGTTCAAGATATGGAATTTTTCCTACTGTATCTCGTGTAATAGTTAACATCTTATTTTGTTCTATATTGAGTTTATTACTGTAAAGCTGCCAAGTATATCCGTTAATACAACACCTATTTACATAGGGATTACTTGGAATAGCAACTTTCTTTCAAATGTGCAACAACACTACATTTCAAGGATACATTTTTGAAAGCCACTGCGTGCTTCTGGCCATCACAGGACATGAAAACTTGTGCTATAGTCCAACAGACAAGTCATGAGGATCGACCCTACTGCAATAGAGCATGTGGTTAAGGTCATCAGCCAATCGGTTGGCAGTCATGGTGAATTGAAGTTTGCAGTCCGTTTTGCATCTTAAAATTTGATAGTGACATGTTCATTTAAGTTTATCTTGTACAGCATTACATTAAAAATCAATAAAAATTATATTTATTGTAATGCTTAATATTAGTTATCTCAGATTAAAGTTCATTGCTCCTTGAAGAAAAGCGATAGACAAAAACCATAAAATCCATTTTCATCATCAAGGTCCAAGCTATCTCCAATTACCCCAGTATTCTGATCAGGTCGTTCAATGTGCAGGTGAAGCACCTATTAACACTTATGCCAAGTGCAGGGGCAAGTGAGAAATAGCTGCATTTTTGTACATATAAATAAATGTATCCAGATTTTTTTTAAGTTTTTTTAAACCACAGTGTTTAAAGAAAATGTAAAAAATAGAGGGTAATAATAACATTACCGGTAGTTGAAAACTTATGTAGCAATAAATATAAACTACTGCTACTATTTTGAATGTCACACTTTCAAATATGGTTACTATACAGGGTGGTCCATTTTAGTGTAGACATGGAAATATCTCAAAAACAAAGCATTGTACAGTCATCAAAGGGAAATAATCCACACTTGAATTTTACTCTTAAGTTTTACTCTTTCAATATTAATTTATTTTTAATAATTTAATATTACATTTAGAGTTAAGATTATTAAATTTAAATAATTACAATTAAAAAAGCTATTAAAACAACACATTAGCATGAAATGTAATATTATGTATTAAACTCGTGTGGATTATTTCCTTTGGTTGACTGTACAAAAAAATGTCAAAAATCAAAAGTGAATTACTTTGCAGGGGAAATTCATTAGCCAAAAATTAGAAATCGTAAATAGGAACCCATATTTTTAATGGTATATTCAGATTGTACACAGTATTCGAGAAATGTTTTATTCTTGGTGGTTTTTCAATTGATCCAAGCGTTTAGAAGACAGAGGCCCTGAAAGTTTTGAACCCAATTTTATTAAGACAAAGAGATAGAAGGTAGGTCTTGCAGACATTCTTATTCTACTCTTTGATGGTCTTTAAGAATCTGAAGTCAGAATTTCATAAATGAAAAAATTTTTAGTGCACAAGCAAAGTATTGGGGGCAGCAGTCCTATGGAGGCAGTGTCTGTGTATCATAAAATATTGTATTTTTGAAATTCTGACTTCAGATTCTTAAAGAACATCAAAAAGTAGAATAGGAATATCTGCAAGACCTACCCTCTACCTCTTTGTCTTCATCAATAAAATTGGGTTCAAAACTTTCAGGGCCTCTTGTCTCCTAACGGTTGGATCAATTGAAAAACCACCAAGAATAAAACATTTCTCGAATATTGTGTACAATCTGAATATACCATTAAAAATAGGGGTTCCCATTTAAGATTTCAAAGTTACCCACCCCCTTCACAAAGGGGGGGGGGGGTAATTTTTTGGCTAATGAATTTCCCCTGCAAAGTATTTCACTTTTGATTTTTGATATTTTTTTCGTACAATACTTTGTTTTCGAGATATTTCAGTGTCTACATTTAAATGGACCACCCTTAAAACAGGGTGATCCAAGAGTCAGGAAAAACTTTTAAACTTGATAATTTGCATACAAGGCAGACAAAAAGATAGTTCGCACAGAAACAATTGGAAAGAAAAATTAATGCTAGAATTGTTTGATTTTTGACCAACAGATTGTCTCAGACAATGTTATGTACTTTTTCAGATGGTACAGGGAGAGTTTAAAGTAGCGCACATCAAAGTTTAATGGTTCGTAATTCAGTGAACACGCATGGAGTTTCGATTTCCTCCCAATAGGTGGCAGTGCAGATTGTTTTGAATATATTTCCTTCAGGATCAGTGATCTCGTGCTCAGATTTCATTTGTGAAGAGGTTGTTGTTCAAGGCCGTGGAATGTTGTTTTGCCAGGAAGAGCAAATATTTATCTTTCGAGTGAATTTTTCAATCTGTGCATAATTTCCTGGGGATTGTGCCCCCCCCCCCCCCCTCGTTCGCTCCAATAGACCCTTTCACAGTAAGGAGCACAACGTCACTGGCACATGCGCTGTTCTTCTTCCGGAGGGCAAAGCACAGAGAAAGATTGGATAACCAATGGATTGCAAGCGCTAGCGTTATGTCTAAAAACGACAAAAAAAGTTTGTTTTTTAAGAAAAGAGTTAATAAAAAAGTAAAGGAGGCAAGGAAGTACAAAAATGATTCTAATTAAAAAAATATTGGAGTTAAAAAAACAAACGTGATTGCAACCAGGGAATAGAGAGTAGATAATGCTACAACAGATAATGCTGCTGTCATTCATTTCCAGATATCGGCCTTGGTGGCTCAGTGATCGCCTCTGATGTCAGAGGACGTGGGGTCGATTCTGGTCTAGGATTTTTTCAGCGGGAAGTAAAGCAGTTTCGGGGGGTCCCGTGTAGTTGTTTGCTGGCTGCACGTTAAAAAACCCTTGAGGCAAAATATGCGGCCTGTATAACGCCATCCTGAAATGACCACAGCAGTTGAAAAGGATGTTAATACCAAATAAACCAAACCAGTCATCTCCAGATAGGGGGGGTGGTCGTGGCCTACTTGTCTCACTGATCAGTTCGCTGTTCGGTGAAGTTAAGCAACCTTTGGCGCGGCCAGTCACTGGTTGAGAGACAGCCACTTGATGTATTACTTCTGGGGCCAGAATCGAGGTAACACAGTTATGTGAGACCCGTGCACTGGACGCCCAGCAGCTGGGAGTCTTACCAATCATTTCTGTCTTTGTACCCCCTCGTGCTTCGGAAGGCACATAAAGCCATCCGTTCTGGCTGTTCCTGTCATCTCGTAGCAGTCGTTATGTATCACTGTGATGGCGCAGGATTCAGTCGTAAGACGTATCAATGATGAAGTACTCAATGATCAGAAATTAAATAACCTGCCTAACTTGGGATTTATAGAAATTTATAAATACTTCTGTAATGACAATGCATCTACATTCAAAGCATTTGCTGAGCCGTTAAGCATACTGATGCAGATGTGTACGATTACGAATTTTTGAAGATGAGAAAATCAGTTTTTTCTTTTATATTAACTAGATTAGTGCAATAACAGTAATTAATAATACATTTAAAGAATAATTTTACTGATGTTTATTTGTGGGAAATATAAAAAAAAAAACAACTTAGTTTTCTGCTTTATTAGCTGCAGCCGTTTTTAATTTTCTTGCCTTCCGTAAGTTCTATTGCCCATGTGCTTATCATGTTAACGTGAAATCGTCTATTCCTTCCTATTGGATTATCTGAAAAATGTGGTTTATATGATGGTCCACAAACTATTGCAGAGCTGAAAATAAATATCAGAACGGCCATTTCTAACATCAATACTGCCATGCTTTGCAGAGTCTGATGAAATCTGGTAAAACTAACACACTTTTGTATTTGCAAAAGAGGAATTCCATTTCAAACATTTATTGTAACACCTAAAGTTTGTCTCCTAAAAATAAAAGCCAACATTTCAACTAATCTCTGATACTTTGCTTTCATTTATATTCTCAAACTGGTCCTTTTACGGGCAGCTAAATCTTGATGTGGATGACTTTAAACTCGCCATGTGTAAAAAGAGCAGCAGATAGTTCCATCTCAAGTCTGAAAATGTGCATAAACTGATGCCTGTAACCTGACAGCACCATGTATTGTCAAAAACTGAGCAATTCTAGCATTTGTTTGTGAAATCAGACTTCATTTAAGTCGTTTCTATGGAAACCAGATCTTTTCATCTGCATGTGTGTGCAAACTATTGAATTTTCATCTTTTCATCTGCAGTGTTTTAATTTTAAGCTATGTAAATTACTATTCTAAATTCATGACTTTTCCCCCTCTAGGCAAAGACACCAATGGATGCCAGTTCTTCATCACAACTGTGGCAACACCTTGGTTGGACGGAAAGCACACTGTCTTTGGTAAAGTAATAGAAGGAATGGAAATAATACATAAAATTGAAAACCTGAAAACTGACCATGAAGACCATCCTCTAGTCCCAGTTCTCATCAAGAGTACTGGCGAACAAACTGTTGCTAGCCCAAAAGAAATTGAAGTTGAAATGGACCAATCTACACAACAGTAAATTTAGAAAAAAATTTTTAAATTTTAACTTAATAAAAAACAAACAACCAAACAACAAAGTAAATTATAATTAAGCTGTTTTTTTACTTGCAAGCTTCTGGAAAGGAATTGCAGTGGCAAGTATAATTCCATTGTGCATGAACTTCTCCATTATATACATTTTAAGAGTCTTTTATACCTCTCTTAAAATGTAATTGTTTGAAATAAAGTTAGTTTTTGTATACATTTATGAATTTGAAATGTTTGTTAAAAAAAATACACTATATATATATAAATTTCCAATTTTTTTTTAATATTTTTTCTTTTTTTTGTAAAAATACGCAATATAAATTAATACTACAAAATTTTGATAAGTTTTCTTAATCCACTGACAACATATTAAACAAGAATAAAACTAATAAAATACCATACAAAGTTAAAAAGATAGTCGAAAAAAAAAAAAAAAATAGTCAATATATTATGCTGGCTGCGCGGCCCATAGTTAAAACTTTGCATTCTGGTTTTCTTGAATGAAAACAGTAGTGTCGTCGATGCTTCCAAAGGAAACGATACAAGTTTTAGGTCGATCGTGCTAACCAGATAAAACGATGCAGATCAAAAATCAGGGAATATAAATATGGAACAATAAATTAACGTGTCCTAACGCTACAACTTTGGTATGGAGTTATTTAAACTGGTTTGCAGTCCGTCTATTCGGTTGATTGCAACTCTAATATCGCCAACGGATTTCTTTGTGTTAATTGTTAAATCGTCCATGCTCTTCTTCGCACTTGTTGTCAACTCATCCATACTTTTCACAGCAGTACTGGTCAATTCCTGAACTTCCGAGTTCAATTTCGATATGACCCACTCCATTGCCATCCTGCCCTAAATAAAAAAGGTTATTTTTTTAATGACAAGAAGAGGTATGCTTGATTTAAAGATTTTCATATAAACTGTAACATTGAACTGAAAGTTAAATGTAACACATTTATTAATTATCAGAATAAGATCTCAACAACTGCACTCGTATTTTGAGATTTAAAAGGAAAATACCGGGCTTTGCAAAAGTTCTGTTACACTCGTGACGACCCTCAAAGAAATGGACACGACGATGTTCACGATGCAGTTAGACATGTTTTTATTGTGCCATCATGTAGAATAACATTGTAATTAGTCACTTAATCAATGTAGCCACCATCTGCATCAAGAACCCGCTCCAGACGAGGCCGAAAAGCCTTGCAAACTTTGCGAATGTAGTCCTTCCTCATTCTGGTCCACACACGGTTGACAGATGTTTTCAGCTCGTCGACGTTGCTGTGACGGGCCTTGCAGGCCTTCCCCTCGACATGCACCCACACGCTGTAGTCAAGTGGATTGAGGTCTGGCGACTGCGGAGACCAAAAGCTCTTCGACCAGAAGGTCATGTTGGACCCCAACCAGTTTTGCACAGTGTTGGCCATGTGGGCAGGGGCACCGTCCTGTTGAAAGATGTAGACCGCATTTCTTCACCCAGGGAAGGACTTTTGTGGCCAGGATGTCCTTGTAATCAGCCGCTGTTAGCCGGTATCCACTTGGGAACCACACGGGTGGCATTTTCTCGCCATTCGACGCCACGATTCCGAGCATCATCACAGAGGCCTGGTGCTTGGTTGTAGACACGTAGCGGACCTTGGAGATGTCCTGGCCGAAGCTTACCACGCAGTCGTTTTGCTTGTTGATGACAGGATCGACCGTGAAGGTCTTTTCGTCAGAGAAAATGACAATTCGCTCACCGTGACTCTTCAAGTCGTTGAGAAGACTGCGACAGCGCTCCCGACGTTGTTCCCGTATCCGATCCGTCAGCAGAGGCCTCACGCTCTTTCCACCTTATTCTTTGACCGCTCTGGACACTGGACATTGAAATTTTCTTTTTCTTTGCGAGCGCAGTCATTTTGAGCATCGGGTCTTGTTCGAAGGCTTTTCTCACAGCCAAACGGTTGACGACTTGAGGTCTACCTGAACGAGGTTATCTTTAAGGTCTCTCCCATTCTTGAGCCTGTCCGCAACTCTGTGGATGGTCATCCGGCTGACTTTGAGGAGGTTGGCAATCTCGGACTTCGTGTGGCCCGCGCGCAGGAGAGCAGCGATCTCTACTCGTTTCGTTTCCATCTCTTTTGTCATGGACATTAGGATCACTCAGAGGTTAACACGTAATTTCCAATATATTATTTGATCCTTTTGTGGAAATGGAATTATCCAAATCATGAGCAGTCCATTTTTGGGGGGATGTAAAGAGGGTAACAGAACTTTTGCAAAGCCCGGTAAAGGCCCTCATTAAATTGCCAGCAGATTTGGGGCTTCCAAGCTTCATCCCGAGTCTGTATAAGGGTATCAATGGTCATTTTTTTTTTTTAGTCAATGAGCACAATATAGTAAGTTTTAAATATTTGAATGCTCAAAACTAATAAAGTGAATTGTAAATAGTAAGCATATTTATCTTAGGCCTAATTAAGCAACAAATCGTGGCATTGTTCACTCAAACTGTTTAAGCCTCTTATGCACTGTTGACTAGTTGCTGGCAACAGTGGCTGCAAACAACCTGAAAGAATGGGAGACCAATTAATTGGGTAAACAAACAGCCACTATAGTTTGTAAACGCTCTCATTTTTGCATCGTGCCAGCTACCTCTCAAGATGGACGTGGAGGATGTAATTGCAGCCGCTATATTACCATACATTTGCAAATATACCCCGCAAAATTCCAATTTTATGTAAAAAAGATTTTGGAAATCCCACACCCCTGTAAATCCAATCCTGAGTATACAGGACTCAAAAAACTTCGGAGTAATATTTAAAGCAAGAAATTAATAAATATGATTAATTATTTCAAACACTAAACTGAATTAAAATTAATACATGTAAAAATTATATTGGCAGTACAAAAACTTACAAGAGTTTAATTTGAAGGAAAAAAAAAAAAAAATAGAGCAGGATATTCAATACAGAAATTAGCAAACAATAGATCCAGCAGACAAAACAAGCAACTGATAAATGAAAGCAAACAAGCACCACTTTACACAGGGTGAATATAAAAATGAGCCCCTCCTCCCTCTTTTATTGTAGTAAACGAAGCATATACAGTGAAACCTGCCTAAGCCAGAATCTGTACAAGATTGAAACCTGTCTTTTGCAAAACATATTTTTGGTCCCGGCATAATACCTATAAAAACCATGTTAAAAATTCTGTATAAGACAATCTGTCCAACATGGAAAAGAAATGGTAAAAAAAACAAAACAAAAAAACTCATGCACTGGACGTGCAAAGGAATGTCAGTCATCGAGGAGAGTGAAAATGGACAATGTAAAACAGCTGATCGAAAAATATTCCGTGGGGAAAACACAAGTGTACGAGATTTTAAAAAACCAAGGAAGTTATTCGAAAGGACTGGTTAAAAGGGAATTACAGTATATAGATAATGTATTTAGTTAATACATGTGATATATTATTAATTTAATTACTGTATATCATATTTTATTAATTAAATGATAAGATAAAACTAAAAAATTTTTTTTAAAACTCTGTAGAAGCCAGAAACCTGTCTAAGCCGGAAATATTTTTTGGTCCCCAGTTGATTCCTCCGGCTAAGCAGGTTTCACTGTATGTCAATTTTGATGAATCTAATGATAGGAAGTGGTGGGTGGCCTATCCCATGGTGCACT
The DNA here is from genome assembly GCA_023313115.1 of Rhysida immarginata. NCBI lineage: Eukaryota > Metazoa > Arthropoda > Chilopoda > Scolopendromorpha > Scolopendridae > Rhysida > Rhysida immarginata. The sequence goes on from JAHWFO010034030.1 coordinate 29,524, forward strand.
TTTCATCATCCGAAATATGTAAATTAGAACACATTCAAATCCTATCTTAAAAATGAAATGAGACGGGGATAATGACAAGGTCCCAGAAAAAGCCTCATGCAAATTGCTATTTCAGAGCCTGATGCATAATGCAGGAGCTACTTTTATAAATATTTGCATTGTGGAAAATCAAGTTGCATAGACTTCAGAGGTGCAGGGGCTGTGAAGCCACACTGCTCGCATCGTTCTCCGGCTAGCTGTGATGGTTTATTTCAAAGATAGAAACAAAGAATACGACCGGGAAAGGGTTGTCACTCCCACAGTATGAAGTACTCTGGCAGTTGCGCAACTTTCAGTCACAAATGCTTTGCTCTTGATTTTTAGGCCTCTGGCAACTGATGGGTTGCCGCAACCACATGCGTAAACGACAACTATTCTAATTATGTCTCTAGGTGGCTAGCAAACCAGTCGATAGCGCATAAGAGGTGTAGCAGATTTTTAAAAGCAATGTGAAAAATCCGTCAAGCTCTACACATACAGGGTGTTTCAAAATTATGTACAATAAATTTAGTGACATATTCTTCAGGTCAAAAGAAGACGAAAACGTTCTATAGCACTTTGTCTGGAAACTATTTGTTTGCGAGTAATCCAATATCATACAGTAGGGAAGCACGGTAGTTAGTGGACGATATTTTAGTAGTTCCAGCGTTTCGAACCAACACTAGGTTGAGTGGTTTGTTCCACTTAAACCTACTTTAGGGTTGTTCCATTAGTTGTGTACGGTTGTTTCCATTACTGTAGTTTCACTACTGTACATCCACTAGGAATATCAATTTCAGAACGTTTGCGTGCTTTGACATACGCATTACGATTTACGTAAAAAAAAAGTCATGTACACGTATTCCAGTGCAGAATACACTGACATGCACCTAATGTATGGTCTTGCGGACGGAAATGCTGTGGAAGCAAGAAGACTCTACCAAGAACGCTTTCCGAATAGACGTTTGCCAAATAACCAAACATTTGTATCTGTCGACAGACATTTGAGGGAGCGTGGTTCCTTTGGCCGTCAAACAGGACAAGGGCGGTCTGTAGCACATTCTCCGGAATGAGGAGGATGTGATAATTGACATCATACATGATGAACCACAGACAAGCACCCGTCGTATTTCTTCTTCCATGGTACACATTCTGCACTCATGTTTGGCGCATTCTTCACCGTCAGCTTTTGCATCCATACCACCTGCAACTGGTTCAGGCACTGAACCCAATGGACAACGATTTTGCCAATGGATACAACGTCGTCATGCTACAGACCCTAGTTGTCTCAGCCAGATACTTTTCACGGACGAAGCAACCTTCACCCGGACAGGAATCGTAAATTCTCACAACCAGCACCATTGGGCAGATGCTAACCCGCATGTTACCAGAACTCGAGCGCATCAAGAGCGTTTCTCCGTGAACATTTGGTGTGGAATTGTCGGAAATAACTTAATTGGCCCTTATGTGTTGCCGCCACAATTGACTGGGCGAACGTATCTTTTGTTTCTGCAGAATGCATTGCCAGAATTACTGGAAGATGTTCCTCTTTTGATAAGATCTAACATGTGGTTCATGCATGATGGCGCTCCAGCACATTTCAGCCATGTTGTGCGAGCACACCTTAATGCTGCATACACGAATCGGTGGATAGGTCGAGGTGGATCGGTAGCCTGGCCTGCAAGATCACCCGACCTTAATCCCTTGGACTTTTTTTCTGTGGGGTCATGTGAAAACGATCGTCTACAACACAGAAGTTCCTAACATTATGGATCTGCGACAACGAATTGAAAATGCATGCCAAACCGTTCGTAATGCTGGTGACGAACTCTTCCATGACATCAGACGGTCGATCATGCAACGAGCCGAAGTGAGCGTGCGAGCTGGTAGCAGGCACTTTGAACAATTCCTGTAATTTGGAGCCACGGGTTAAGTTGGCTGTATCGCGTAAATAAATCGTTTCCAGACAAAGTGCTATAGAACATTTTCGTCTTCTTTTGACCTGAATAATATGTCACTAAATTTATTGTACATAATTTTGAAACACCCTGTATAAGCCACTGAAATAGCAACCTTCTTGCACATAATGCAATGTAAATTACATCTCCGATACAAAAACGTACTTCATACTGTGCTGGGGTGTTCTGCAAGAACATCAAACCGAATTATGCACAATCGTTATAAATTATTAATGCTAGCAGGAGTGTAAAAAGCGAAATAATTGTGACTGCGGACAAAGAATATCCACATATTTTCCCTAGTTGAAACGTGGTTGACCAAACATTGATAATATTATTTGCCCCGACCAATATACAATTTATAGAGCTGATCGACCCACTAGAGGAGGTGGTGTGGCACTCCTCGTGAAGAATCAAATACAATCCAGCCTGATCCTGAGTGCTTCGAACCAGGGGTGCGACTATCTTTTAGTTGAATGTGGCTTTAACAGCTTGACATTTAGAATACCAATGATCTATAGACCCCAATATTTTCCTGTTCAACATATGATCGATTTCATATACTCCCTGGATCCTGCCTATAATTATATCAGTTTGGGAGATTTTAATATTAACTTTGACAAGACAAGAAATTAATAATGGATGCCTGTGATATGTTTCACCATGTACCAATTGTAGAGTCTCCAACGTGGATTACGATTACATCAGTAACTGTTATTGACCAAATCTTCATGCCGAATGATTGGAAAGTCGACGATATGAGATTAACAAGTTTACCGAAGTGCGACCACCAATCTAATGAAGTTAGAATTAGAATGAAAGTACATGGTAACATGAATAAACAGACACCAAGCTTTTATAGAAATTATTATTTGAACTCACTTCAGATAAAAGATCGAAGTTCATGACTGGGCGGACTACTTCGAGGCAAAGACCCTGGAGACTAAATTAGCAATCATGAAGGAATCTGTCTTGATGAGTGTGGGCATGAGAATAAAAAGACGTAACTCTACATCAGATGAAACCATGGTGGAATAAGGACATTTTGGAAACAGTGAGGTTGCGGAAAGGCCTACTATACAAACTCTAGATGCAGAATGGCGAAGTAAATGTGCAAAAAGTTAGGAACGTTGAATAAGATTTACAAGAGACAGATTCGAATAGCTAAAAGAAGATGCCTCACAGATGCAAGTAGTCGCTTTGATCTGTGGAGGTTTGTAAAGAAAATACAGAGCCGAAAGTATTAGATTGCCACAGGTGATGGCTAGCGAATACCTGAAGTGGATTGATGACCCGTTGCAATGCCAACTGCCAAGGGTGGTACAATCAGCGAATAATCTTATGAGCATGAATTGCCAGTTACACCCAAACCTCTTTCAAGAGATCTTCTGGTTAATGAAATCCATTAAGTTAAAAAGAAATGCAAACGATGACTACTAAATTACATGGTGCTGAAGAACTGGGGAAGGAGTGGCAACGCTCTACTTGCTCATCTTATTAGAGAAATATGGGAAAAAAGCCAATTTCCTGTATCTTTGAAAAAGGTGTTGATCTGCTCAGTTTTTAAAACAGACGATAGTAGTGATTTTAAGAATTATAGACCTATCTCCATCCTCCCTTCCATATATAAGATCATTGAAACCACTATTTTTAAACCTATGAATGAATACTGTGGTTGAATTTACCAGACTTCCAATATGGAGGTAGGCCTGGAACTTCCTCGCAAGTTTTCATCTTATCTGTTGTGATGGAAGCGGTTGAGGCATTGGACCTGCACAAAACTTTTGTTGTAGTCATGGTGGATATTGCTAAGGCCTTTAACAGTGTCTAAAGAACAACTTTGTGCCGAATTAAAGGCCCACGGCATTACTGGCAAAATGTTAGCATTAGTAAGGGACCTCTTTAGTAATCGTGCCAACTGCATCAGGAGTAAGGGTAATATTGTGTGTCAACAGTCTACCCGCAGAATACCGCAGGGATCCTCGATTAGCAACACCTTATTTGTGACCCTATTGGCGCCATTAGAGAAGCTGCCTTTAATATTTAAAATTAAGGCCTTTGTTGACGACATTATCCTAGTCAAAACCTATGATTGCCATCTTGACCCAGTTATGGCACAACATATTAACATGGACATGGAAATATTACATGAATGGTTTCATGCGAGAGGAATGGTGTTAAATAAAGATAAAACGATAACCCTAGTCGTTAGCAGAAAGCACAGAGTCTTGACGACAGTGAAACTGTTGGGGTTATACTTGACAGTCAACTCAACTTCTTTTCCCACAGGGATTCTCCAATTAGCCATTTGATTAGCCAATTAAATAAGCTCTGGTATTTAGTGAGGAAACTTCGTCGTATTCTGACGAGAAGAGAGATGATTATTATACTCAAATCGAAGATAATACTGAAAATCACCTATGGACTGCTGATGTGGGCCAGACCTCACAAATTTATGCAAAATAGGTTAAGAGTAGCATATAATAATATTATAAGAGCTGCCCTTAACATATCTTTATGGAGATCGATCTATTACCAAGGCCTGTAATGAAAACAAGTTATTTATGTTCGATTCGATTGTCTGCTGGTCTAAGCTGCGAGAATTGGTGAAAGCGATAGATTCGGGGAAACATCCGGCCCATTATGTCAAAGAATGGCTTTTGGAAACGTTGGATTGTAGGCAGCCTAAAAAGTTCCTTATCCAACCACCAGGCATTGTTTCGAACTTTTGGGAGTTCTTCCCCCATAATACATTTAAACTTTGGAACCAACTCCCCTTGAGTAATCGTCTAAACATTTTTAAATGTGACAAAGTCTAAAAGAACCATTGTCAACACTCATATGCCATTATAACCCAATATGTACTTGCCCATCAGATGATAAACTAACCTTTGACTATAATGTCCATAGGAACACAATTTATAATAATAATAATAATACAGTAGAACCTCTTTAATTCGAAAACCTCTGTAAATCGAATGTTTCTTGTTCCCTTGGAAAAAAAAAAATCAATTATTCGAAACCTCTTTAATTTGAATTCCCTTGAGATTCGAATTAAAGAGGTTCGACTGTAATAATAATAATAATAATAATAATAATAATAATAATAAAAGCAGTAATATTCCGTTAAAAGAGAGCAATAGAAAAATACAGGATGAATAAATCTACATCCAGACTAAAAGCTGCATGCCAACACAAACCACAGATTTCAGAGCAGAAGAGGAAATTTCGTCTTTAATGGTATATGGACGATAGACGATTGGTAAATTCTCTTTATCCTCGTTTCATACAGATGGCGGCAGAAAACATGGGGGTTTCCAGAAAAATACGAGCTATGCGCTGCTGGTTTTGAATAGATTTATTGATATTGCTAGAAGGTCTTGTAAACCCAAATGTTTACCTAAATATTGCAGCAGATGAAGCACAAGAACGATTATAGTGTCTGGCACGAAAGAAAAGGAACTGGTGCATGCATAAATGGGGGGTGGGGACTCATTCAACCAATCAGACAGATAGGAAATGGAGCATTACTTATTCCTGGCATTCCCTTAGTGAAATCGTAGCTGAAACTTATCTTGCACTCGATTAATCAACAGGTTGAATACGATACTCCAAATGCCTCGCTTTTCTCTTATTATTGTATCATTACTATATCCTTTAAATAGTTAAAACCATTATTATATATTATGGTAATATCCTTGAGCAGACATATAGGCAGAAAGGACGTTTCAGAAACTGAATAAAGCAAGACAACTACACTCGATAAGCAGTTACATTATGTATGCACTGCATCCATTTCCTTTTTCTTTCGTGCCAGGCACTATAGTACACTCCTAGACATTGATCCATTTAACTTTTTCAGGCTCAAGGATGCCCACCACATTAATAAACTGTCTAATTCAGTGGCTGCATGTTTACGTATTAATAATATTCACCCATCAACTTATCTAAACCGAATACAGTACCAGCATGCTAATCTACAGGGTGAATACAAAAGTCTGAACCCCCCTTTTATTTTTTGAACCAAAGCAGATATGTCAATTTTGATGAATCCAATGAATAGGAAATTGTGGATGGCCTATCCCATGGTGCACTTTTCATCATCGCAAATATGCAAATTAGGACACATTCAAAATTTATCTCAAAAAACGTAAGGGGATAGAGAAAAAAACCCAATTGCAAACTTGTTCAGCATAAAAAAACAAACAAAACAAAAAATAATCATCCAAATCGGACCAACCAATCACCCACAATCATGTGGTGAACTGACGCCACAATCACCATAACACAATTGGGCACAGAACCAAACTGACGCCAAAACATGCCTTTTATTTGCTTTTCCACATGAAAGTGAATGTGAGTACGGTAATTTGTTAGTTTTTTGATTTGCATGCTTTACATGGTGGAAATATCAACATTCAGTTTTCCTTGTGCAGTGTCACTGTTTGTAAGCTTCAACCTGTTGATTAATCACCACGTGATTGTGGGTGATTGGTTGGTTCGATTTGCATGATTTTTTTTTGTTTTATTTGTATTTTTATGCTGAACAAGTTTGCAATTGGATTTTTTTTCTCTATCCCTTACAGTTTACTTACTTACTTTTCAAACCCGCTTATCCGTTAGGGTCGCGGGGGCAGCAGTCCTATGGAGGATCTCCAGCGATCGCGATCTTCCGCCATCAGGCGCATGTCCTCCCTGGTAATATCCAAGCGACTCGAACCCAGATTCTCCATGTAGTCTAGCCACCTGGTTCTAGGCCGACCCCTTGGTCTCTTACCTACCAGCTTGGAAAATAACTGCCTAGGAAGACTAGTTTGCGGCATCCGTATCACGTGGCCATACCAGCGGAACTGAGGTCTCTCAATGCGGAGAAGTAGCGGCTCAACACCTAAAGATTCCCTTATGGTGCTGCTGTACACTCTATCTAGTAGGGTAACACCTTCCACACCTCTCAGAAATCTCATTTCAGCCGCTTGTACCCACGATTGCACTCTTTCGGTCATTACCCAAGCCTCATGACCATAGGTGAGAATGGGGACAAAGATAGATTTGAAGACTGAGAGCTTGGCTTTGTTACCCAGCTCGCGTTTCGTTACCACGGATCGCCACAGTTCACGTCTGACACAGCTTGCTGCACCGATCCGAGCATCCAATTCTTTCTCCTGCCGTCCATCACTCGTGAATGCAATCCCGAGATACTTGAATTTCTCCACCTGTCTCAATGAGGCTCCCCTTACAGTTTTTGAGATAAATTTTGAATGTGTCCTAATTTGCATACTTGGGATGATGAAAAGTGCACCATGGGATAGGCCACCCACAACTTCCTATTCATTGGATTCATCAAAATTGACATATCTGCTTCGGTTCAAAAAATAAAAGGGGGGTTCAGACTTTTGTATTCACCCTGTATAATCCACACTTTTCAGCAAGCAATTTTATGATAGATCTGCCTGATAATTTTCATAACATCTACGGAGGATCCGTGTGTCAACAAGACTACTCGCCATTATAAAACAAGGCTGAAGCATTAACGGAGTTTACTTAGCTCTGAATTTACAATCAACATAAATTAACGTTTCTCAACCCTTTTCTCCCTGTAGACTGGTAACATAAGCAAAATAAATTTTACAGACTGGCAAAAACTTTTTTGTGGATATAAATCATACACGTGCTTCATTACTTAGAAACTTCTCGAAAGGTGAACAAAAATAACCCATCAATGATCACATCCCTATATTTATCGAGTTGCTTTGAATAGAACATTCTGCTCTTTATATTATTCTGATAGGCAAATGTTACTGACATTTTAAGTCACGTCAACAAATTTTATCTAACTGTAATTGTTAATGTGATTAACTTATGCCCATATCACGGTTAATCTAAGAGTTATAGTTAGGTCGAGAAATAATATTCACCAACACCTAACCTTAGCCTTAAATTTAACCTGAGGAACTCTGAGAGTTCATCTTCGACTTAAGATAACTCATATTTCTGCTTTGCAAAGGTGCCATTTCTTTGCTCACTTCAATTTGTATGAATTACGAACTCTCCTGTATTTGTATTACATGGACATCTATAAGGACATAGACAACCTGTCTATATTGGAGGAAATCTGACCCAACAGAACGACATTCATTAATTTTGAAAGAGATAAATAGTTCATCATGTGGTATCACTTATTCATAGCCTACAACAATGGAAGAAGATGATTGTTCAAGTCATAGCCTACAATAATATTGCTCGATCTTCCATTATTGCAGGCTGTGGCTTGTTCATTGACAAATGACCGCAGGTGCTTTTTTTTTTTCTGTTTCGCTATAGATGGCACTAAAATTTAAAGTCAATGACAACAGAGACCACTCCCAGAAATCCTTACAAAAGAAGTTAGAGTTAGCCTTTGAGTTGGCCAACTCTAGGCTAAAGGACGATGGTAAATAAGGTTTCAATGTTAACTCTGAGTATGCTTGTTTAGTGCGACAAAAGCAACTAGCAGTCACTAAGAATGACGGTCCCATGAATGTCAATAGTCTCACGATATACAAACGACTTCATGAGAACGACTACTTTCAAGCGGGCAATTGACAACAGCGATATATGCTCGCAATAGATAACGAAATGATAAAGCAATATTTTCATTAAATTAAGTTTCCGAAACGATCCCAAATCCTATTTGTACGAATGTTCTGTTCCGTTTGAACTAATTCTTTCTTTGTAATAATGACAATGGCTAAAACGCTGATCGCCTTCTCTAATGCTAATCCTGCAGAAGCTGACGATGGTTTTAGCACGTCTACTTCGCCAGGCGACGAAGCGTAACTGTGTCAGCGTCAATGGCAATTGTGCATGAGATTAAACAAACGCAGTTACGTTAACTTCGTCACATTAAATAACCCTATGTTAAGGTTTAATTCTGGGTTGCTGAACTCGTGCTTTTAACCAGAGATGGTGAATATGGCAGTTAATCTGCCTCCAGATAATCCATCGAAACTAACTGATAGAGCATATAATGGACATCGATCTTCATAAACTTTATAAGCATTTTTATATTCTTTTTAGCTCTTCTCCACATGTGCATGGAATTATTTTTGTAGAATGAAATTCCAAGCACTGAAACTTCCAGACAAACTTTGGAGAATTCCATGTTTCTAACACACAATTGACATGATCATTGACTGAAACAACACTCAGTAACAGACAAAATACCTCAGAATGATTTTGAAAAGGGATCTATCCGTTTCTGTGATTTTATTCAGAATGTCTTCACAACATTCTATTTTTCAAATATCCTTCAAGGATGCATGTCATAAGAACATGTGAATAGAATTTAGTCCCGCAAATTATCCTCTAATTACACAAGATAAAGGTTTAAAAATCTCGGCATACGTTTTTAAAAAAGAGAGAGAGAGAGAGAGAGAGAGAGAGAGAGAGAGAGAGAGAGAGAGAGA
>JAHWFO010034030.1:38954-56026 GCA_023313115.1 Rhysida immarginata
AGAGAGAGAGAGAGAGAGAGAGAGAGAGAGAGAGAGAGAGAGAGAGAAACAAGGCCACATATTAGCAATGAAGAATACAGAAGTATTGTATAACTGGACAAGACTGAAGAGTGGTGGGGTCAGGAGAACAATGTTGGAAGAGGACCACGCAAGTCCTTGCCAGATGAGCTGTAGAAACTAAAGAAATCAGATTGTTCAAATGGGCAAACCACAACTGAAATCCTAGGTAGTTACAGGCAGAATATTGCCATGATCGACATTACTTGAAGATAAGACTGTAAGCAATGTGTCAGCCATAGACACAAACTCCCTGGTCTAGAGACAGGGAATTATACAGTTCAATGGCATTTATAATTAACCTCTTCACGACCAGTGACGAACATGCATTCGTCAAGCTAGACCCTCCGTCCAATACCACGACGAACGTGCGTTCGTCATTTTCAGTTGTTAATTATATTAACTAAATGAAAGCGTGGTTTTTAAGGAATGAAATAATAAACTCATCTGGGACAGTTTATTCTTTTATGGGTCCATTTTCCTGTCGATAGATGAAACCATTGCGTTTATTTCCTAATTGCTTATTTGAACACTGTTGTACATCTTCTTTGCACCGTTTTTACATTGTTTTTACTCCTTTTTCGTAAAAAAATGGATGATGATTATGTCGATGCAAGTAGTGATGTAGAAGATCATTCGTAAAAAATGAATGTGTGTAATGAATTTATTATTCCTTCTGTTCCAAATTGCATGCTCATTTTTCCATAAATATTTAGTGCGATAAGAGACCTGTAATTTCCAATACAGGGAATATCAATTTTCTTACAAAATTGTACATGAAGATTGTATATGAAATTGTACAAGAAAATTGTACATCAAAATTTTCTTACAAAAATTGTATATGAACGCACATTCGTCACTGGTTTGTCAGATAGTACCTAAAATCTGGTCCTGAGAGGTATCCCTCAAAATTTAGGCTGGTCGTGAAGAGGTTAATATAATTTCCATTTGCAACAGTCAGATTGGCACAAACATATTCAAAGATTAATTGGGCAAGGGCACTTCCATCGCTGATACTCGAGGCGTACTTCTCCAACTCTTAGGTATGCAGAGATGATATAAGAGGCACTCAAATGTCACCGGAATTCCTCAACAAAAGGCAAACGAGCAATAAGATAGCGATCCCACTTTTGTGGAAGGGAGAACAGCATTTCTGCTCACAGGCGCAATAAGGCTTGACAGGTTTCAGTGTGCAGTTTCATTACTGTTCCGTTTGAAGTAGACATGAGTGTTGGTCATTCGTTGCACTATCACAATTCGAACAGCATCCAAACATCAAATTCATGTACAAATTGAGAAAATCTGCTTCAGAGACTATCAGTCCTGCAGCAGGTTTACGGAGATGCTGCGTCACAATTGACAGGGATAGTGGTTTCTACATCACAATAACGCACAGAGCCACACATCGCTTGTTGTGCAACAATTCCTCGCTAACAAAAACATTCCTGTCATCCCTCAGCCACCATACTCTCCAGATCTTGCTCCTAGTGACGTTTGGCTGTTCCCGACTCTGAACCTGGGCCTCAAGGGGACACGTTTCCATGGCGACCTCAGGAAGATTCTACAAGAAGCCTTCCACCAATGCTTCCAAGGATGGCAGATTCTATGTGTATGTGTGTGTGTGTGTGTTCAGGTAAATGTTGCCATGTGTCCTACCATTAGAGTGCTATACAGTCATTCCGGGAATTTTTTGACTGCCCCTCATATTGAACAGAAATGATTTGGGTGGGTAGTATATGGAAAGAGCAGTAAACTCTAAGTCAGATTCTTCATGAAGATGATGCAAAAGGCATTTTTCATCTATCACTACACAACCATCCACTGCAAATTACACCATACAAGTCTTGAGGCACGTACAGTTCTTTTCCTGAACCCCTGACTTCTCCCATACACCATATTTGGTATGCCATGAGAGGCAGCTTAGAAATCCAGAAGAACAGATCCATCATGGACATAAATCACTCAAAATAAGACATATGCAGTTTTGTTTGAATGAAATCAAAAATACGAATGCATTATATTAGTCTTTACTTGGTTTTTTTGTGGGTTGGTTCTCTTTTTTGGCCCTCTCCTGATTGGCTACTTTCGTCATGAGGGCTTGCACCCCTTGCGTATTTTTGATTAGTCTTTTAATATGTAGAATAAGATTTTATCTTAAATTTTGGCTTTGGCCACGTCTAACGGGCAATTTAACATTTATATTAGTCATCTTGCTGTATAAATTGTTCATTTCTTATAATCCTGTTAGTGTGTATTTGCTAAATGATGATCACAATGTGGTTGAGATACACATTTGATTTAAACTAACACTTTATGGACAAAAGGTTTTTTTTTTCTTCCCATTTTCCTTCTTTAAGATTATCGCCAGTTATGACTTTCCTCTCATCTTAATGTTTCTGCTAAATTTCAGAATTCTCTTCCAATCTGGCCTCAATTATAAAACACTCCTGAGTTAGCGTTAGATTTGAACGTACTTCTCTCAGGAATATGCATTGATCAAGGAATGAAGATCAACATTCTATTTTATATTGTCTTGTTAAGTATCAATACTGAATAAACATTGTTATTTAAACTTTGACTACCCTCACTATTTTACATGACAGTTCTCATTTATTTATTTATTGTGTAATTTATTTTACTTCATCTGTTTGGATATATGGTTCAGTTTTCTCGAGGCCTAGCAAAAGAAGCACTCCCGGACTCATTTCCCAGTTTTGAGTTTAAAGGCTGCAAATGTCCCAGAAATAGATTAAATGAACACTTTCAGAAAAAAAAAACCAACAAAAAAACCATGCGAATTTCACTAATGCACAGGTTAACTGATGAATGGACCACAAACTCTTGTGCCACTATCTTGTTAATTCCTAAATCAGTTGTTTCTCCACAAATCAGCAATCTTATTATATCAACACTTTGAGAATTAAAAATCTTTGTTTTAATTCATTTTTATTTTTTTCTTGTCAAAACTTTTTTCTTGCTTAGGAGCTTCAGAGATTCAACATTTTTTCCACAATGCAAAGAGATCAAAGAAAGTAAGAAGTCCTGTGATGGCTTTTAATTCTGGTAGCGTAGCGTAACTCTAAGGTGCATCTCAAAAATTTAAAGACAACTGTTTTGCATAAATAGAAAATACAGTGAAACCCCCTCCTCCCGACCACCCCGCTAAACAAACGGATTTTTTGGGAACGGAATTTAATGCCCGTAGGGACAATGTATTTTTAACCCCTTTAACATGATCACCCTTCCACCTGATCAGTAACCATGGTTTTCATCCACCAAACTCCACATTTAATTGTATATCTCCCCTCTAAGAAGACCATCAACCCCTGATAAAAAAATTCATGTAGAACTGTCCAGTGCAAAGTGCTTGCATGGAGGGGTGGCAGCTAGAGGGGCTTCCCCTTATAGCAGGAAATTTAGATCGCGTCGGCTTCATTATAGCTCTCTAGCAGGAAGTTAAGGTTTCGCTTTCGATACGCATAATGATGTACACAGCTTTTCAGGTACAGTAATTTAAGTCTTTCATTTACATGTAATGTTTTTAACTGAAAAGGTTTAGTTTAACTAGAAGTCACAATGGCAACTGGTACTACATGTAATCATAAGAGAAAATTGACAATTTTGCATTAAGAGAAAAAATATCAATCATCATTGAAAGTGATAGAGGAAAATCTCAAAGGCAGTTAGCAGAACAATTTGGTTGTGGAAAGACTCAAATCCAATCAATTTTAGCAAATCGGAAGCAGTTCCTTAAAGAATGGGAAGAAAAAATGAATGAGAAATGTAAAACGAAATGATGGCACCTATACGAAAAAGTAAATACATGTACACTTTTTAATTTCTTTGTGTGTTGAAAGGCATATTCCAGGATAATCCCCTTTAAGAAGACCACCCCTCCAGACGACCACTTTTATGGGGAACCAGCGGTGGTCGGCTTAAAGGGGTTTTACTGTAGCATAAACATTATGATGAAAACTGCATCTGAAATTAGTTTATTGTCAGTAATTAACCCCTTGGCTACTAATGACGAGTCTGACTCATTGTCTGGTTCAAGTGCCTTATCGCTAGACCACGAGTCTGACTCGTTCTGAAGTTTCAGTTTCCACTGCAATTTTCTTTATTTTATTTTAACAAGAGATAGCGATTGTTTACCATTCTGTATCTCTTTCTCTTTCATATACACTTTATAGTTTTTAAAAATCTTCAATAGGTGGCACAAAAATCGAAAAGAATTTAATGCTTGTCATTCTAACTTTGCCATGTGCAGTCGGTAGCAAGTGTCTTCGTCTGAGATTGAAAGATATTTATGCGAAAGTAATGATTCAGAAACGGATTAGGATCAAATCCCCGACCTTTAGATGTGTTTTCTGTAATTTTACCAGATACATTTTGGGAAATGATTTCTTCCGAAACTAATAAATACGCCAAACAATGTTTCGATAGCCAACCGTATAAACAGAAAACATATGACGATTATAAAAACGTTATCATACTTATTCTGACTACTAAAAATGTAAACTATAATGTCTAATTAATATCCGATAAAAATTTCATAAAAATATCTTAATAAATAGTGTTTTTATTTCATGTTGTTTATTGCACTGTCTATCGTAGAATTTTTCCTCCATTTAAATAGAAACTTCTGACCCTGCTAACTCAAGAGTCAAATCAGAGCACAAGGGGTTAAAAGTTTTTATCACAGTTTTCCAAAAAAAAAAAAAAGGCAATAATTTAGTTTAAAAAACAATACTTTCATATCAGGCTGTCTCAAAAGTTTCAAGATATTTTCACAGCATGGTGGTGATAACATAAAACAAACTTAACTGCTGCATCCATTAGCTTTAATCAACCTAAATACAGGCTTCGGCATTGAATTAATCAACTCAAACAAAACTTCTGGTTTTAAATTATACCAGCTTTCTTCTATTGCTTGTTTGAGATCTTGCACTGATGAGAACTGACGACCATCGGCATAAACTTCACGAGTCATGATCCCCCAAAGGTTTTCGACAGGGTTTAAGTCTGGGCTTCTGGCTGGCCATTTCATGACGTTGATATTGTGGGTTTGAAACCATCGCATTGTTGATGCAGCCTGGAATTATTCTTGCTAAGACTTCTGGACTTCCTATTCGTTCACAAATAGGCAGCAGATAAACTGCAAGAGCCTGTTGATAACTCTGTGCAACTTGCCGGCCACTGAGAAAAACGATGCTACTCATACCATTAAACCCAAACATCCCCCAAACAATCACTGAACCACCTGCTAAAAAAACGACCTAGGTTCCTTTCGTAGCTCATGCCAATATGCTGCCAAACCATCTGGGCCATCCAAATTCCATTGTTTTTCATCGCTAAATAACACATCCACTCATCCGTCCATGTCATGCGATCTTGTGCCCACTAATCTGGCTTTCATGTGCTTTGGCGTTAACGATGTTTTTTTGGCCATTTTCTTGTACACCAAATGACCACAGTTAATTATCAGTCTGTGTATAGTGCCCTTTGATATATTCAAACCGGAAGCTCGCTCTGTTTGCCTTATTGAGAGAGTTTGTTGTCCCGCAAGATGAACAATGTGTCCGTCATCATGACTATTGGTCTCCCAGATCTGGGTTTGGGTGCTTAATTTGAAGGTCTCTTTAGTACACAGCATATACATCAGCTTTTGATCTTCCAGTTAATCTTACAATATCTGCAACAGACTTTCCTTCTGCCTTCAATTTCCAAATTTCAGCAACCTCAACCTGGGTGAACGGACATTGACGAGGCATTGTATTGCGTGGAGCTGCTTTGTTCAGAAATAATTTTTTTATGTAAATGAAATGCATTGAAACTTATCTCTATAAACCTTCTCTCCCCATTTTTCTGTAAATGAACTTTCCTAATCATGTATTCATAAATGTCTTCAAACTTTTGAGACAGCCTGATATGAAAATTTTGTATTTTCAAGCCAAATTATTGCTTTTTTTTATATAACTGCGATAAAAACTTTAATTACTAACAATAAATTTCAGACGCAGTTTTCATTATAATATTTATGATATTTTCTTTTTATCCAAAACAGTTCTTTTTAAACTTTTGAGACGCACCTTATGCTAATGGATATGGGAATAAGTTTCGACCCTTTTCTGAAAGATGCACTAGTGTACTAATTTGCTGTTTGATGAAATGTCTACAAGTGCGTTTTGAAGATGTATTTGTGAGCTTTGAATCACAGTAGGAGATATTCCTTTGAAACTTTATTATATTTTTTTTTTTGTGCATCGAAAATGTCAACGTTTACCCCAACGAAGCAGCATTTGCGGGAAGTGTTACTACACTTCATTTCATTATATTTACTATTTAAACAGGCTAAATTTACTCTAAATTGTCAATAAAGATATGGTTTCATTTGTTGGTAGAACACATGTAATAGTTTTAAATTGGTATCAGCGATTCTTACTTTATGAATATACATACAAACATTTCTGGCATGAGTTTCCTGTACAAGGTAGTCTAAATGTTCAGTACAACCTTTTATTTCCAAAACAGATAGGAAAATTAAAAATTTGAATATATCAATGTGAAATGAATATAAAGACTACATTCCATTTGTTGATTTGATCAGTCATTGTTTGGAGGTTATCGTCACTGAAAGGTTGCATGACGATTTGAAATTAAAATGCTGATAATTTTCTTGCATGAATCATGGTATTAACAAGGCATGAGTGAATTGGGATAAAAAGCAGTTAGGCCATAACAGATTATTTCGACCGTTGTTTATTTCTCATAACACCGAATGTGCGCCTCCTGTCCAAATTTAAAGAAACTAGAGATGTGTGCAATAAGTCACAATGGTTGCCCTCAAAATCCTACTGATAATGAAATAGTGTTGGTCCTGGCAGACTTTGCTAAGAGCCTATAACACAGCATTCAACAGACAATGGAAAGTTATCTCAGCAATCATCTGTGATAAGAATTCTTCAAACTCAAAACTGACATCTTACAAAATCCAATTGATATAGGAACTTTCTGAGGATGACCCGAGGGGAAAACACGTCGAACATATATAGAAATGCCATGCAAACTTTGAGTGATAACAGTTTTTAAACCAAGACAGGTGAGTCAAATCTGATAAATACTAGGGGCGATTGATAAATAAGGTCTCCATGACTGTAACTTTTTTATTTGTTAACAGATTTTCAAAATTCTTTTTATATCTTATACTCACATTTGTCCTGTATGTAATGCAATATTCACTTTTCGACATAGTCCCCATTCCTTTCCAAGCATTGCGCCAACGCGTGACTAGTTGGGTGAACCCGTCGGACAGGAATTCCGGAGTTGTTGTCGACACCAGGATTGAATGGAAGAGTTTACCTCGCCGTCAGAACCAACTCATGTCCCTTAAGCAAGTGGTGAAAGGCGCAATGTGCAAAGTTTTTCATTTTTGAACTGCAATTTTTCATCTTTGAACTGTAGGCGCTGCAACGCCTCTGGTGTGTGGCGACTCGTGTGCGGGCGGACGTTATCGTACTCCAGAAGAGGGTCCAAAGCTGCCATTCAATCCTGGTGTCGACAACAACTCCGGAATTCCTCTCCGACGGGTTCACCCAACTAGTCACGCGTTGGCGCAATGCGTGGAAAGGGATGGGGACTAAGTCGAAAAGTGAATAGTGCATTACATAGAGGACAAATGTGAGTATAAGATACAAAAAGAATTTAGAAAATTGGTTAACAAATAAAAGTTACAGCCATGGAGACCTTATTTATCAATCGCCCCTCGTAGAATGAATTTCTGAGAAAATTCTCATGTTGTCTGATGTCACAAGGCCCACTTTCCATTTGGAAAAACTGACTTCCATCCAGTTTGGTGGATTTCAAGATTGCAGCTAAGTTGGTCTTTATGGTCCACACATCCATTTCACGTGCTATTCAGATGTTTAGTTTCCCAATCTGTTTTAGAAACAAAATGCTGTACTGGGACTTTTGGATCACTTTGTATATTGCAGTTCCTTGTAATCATTAAATATGCCAAAACTTAATAAAAAATTATTATTATTATTGTTAATTTTTAACAGTAGAACTAGAAAAAGTGTACCTGAATGTTATTACTTTAAATTTGGGACTGGCTTGACAAAATTAAGTTAGAACCAAACTAAATCAGCTGTAGAAACAAACCATATTAACAGGTGATTACCTTATTGGCATTTACTGATATAGTACTGGTGAGCAAATCTTCCATATAACTACCAAGTGGAATTCCCTTGACAGTGACAACTGCCTCTTGTTTTAATAGAGTACTAAATAAGAAATTCAAATCATAAATGTTTGCACACAATAGAATATCTAAATGTATAAAAGTAGATTAATGTCATTATTACCATTCTTTATTAACTGGATGAGGACAATATGTAAGCTTTTCATCCACAGAAAGATATTTACACAAGGATATCTGTTGGGAGAAAAAAATTATTAAAACAAACTACACAGGATTCAGAAACAATCCTCCTATTCCCAAACATATTTTCCTCAGTGTTGAAATGCATTGTTTTACATTTTGTTATTTTGAATATACATTTACTTGACATACATCAGAAGACAAACTTAAATCAAGGGACATCTATTTTCTTTGAGGCCATGTTGTAGGTTTGCAGATGTGTGTGGTTCAAAGAAACATCGTCAATATGTGCAAACATACTTGTCCCGAGTGTTCGTGAAGTCTTTATATGAATGGAGTCGTGCTGATTGTAGAGTAGAAAATGATTTTGATAACGACACAGAAAAATTATTAGAAAAATTTAAAGAAGTTTCAAATTACTTTTTTGCTCAGCCCTACAATTTCGAAACAATGGGATGTATTCTGATCTAGTAACTGAATGAGAAATTATAGATAATATAAATTAATAAATTCAGTGTCAGCTGCATAAGATGCAATGAATGCTGACAGCTCTGGAAAAGTCCAGCCACGATTTATGTCAACATACAGTCGAACCTCGTTAATACGAGTTTTAAGGGATCGAGCAAAAATAGCATTATTCAGGAATGATCCGAAGTGTCTGTGTGACACAATAAGCTTGATCCACGCATCTTTTTATTTATTTCTGGAAAAGAACTCTGTTATTGAAGTCTGTTTCCATGATTTTTATACAATTGTTAAAGTTTAACTGGGACATTATCATTGTATAAAATGAACAATCTCGTCTAAAGAATTCTATGATTAGATTCGCCCAATTCTTTCTTAAATAGGTGACAAGTACAAGCTTGAATCGCATGATCAAACTATTCTGCATAAAAACTGATTAAAACAAATTTTCATACATTTCATGATAATTGGTCATTGTATTTGTATGCATAAACGTGAGAGCTTGGTTAATACACTTACCAGTTAACTCTACAAAAACATGTAATTCCAGCTTTTTTGGGTATCTTTTTGTGTTAACTTTGTGATCAGTTTAACTTCATTGCGAAAAAATAAAGTTATTGGACGAAGGCAATATTTAATAAAAATATACAAATAATAAAAAATAAAAAGATATTAAGAGACACTGCGATTTATACCATTACGATATTATTTTTTATTAAACATCGCCTTGATTTCGTCTAATATCTTTCTGTAAGAGTATTACCGTAGATATTTGAAAAGATTAAGGGCAAAATAAACTGAATAATACAGAAAATTTGACAGCATCCATATTCAACAATGTTAAAAACAGAGTTACCGCGTTTTATACATATTCTTGGCTACATAGACAACAATGCCACTTCCCTATCTGCGACATTTGGAACTACTTTTTTTCCCTGTGGAATCTTTCTTCCCAAATCGTCATTTTACTTTAACAAACTTGGTACCATACAGGTTGCAAGATGAATTCACAAAGTTGATAGTTCTGGTGCCAATGTTTTATGCAAGTTTTTTTGATTTTGACTTCAGATTTAGATATGCATCAAAAAGTAAGTTATAATAGGCACACAAGTCCCAGCTCTTCGGGAACATGGCCAAAATGGTGGATTAAGTTAATCATTTTGGTCTGGCTCGAAGTGACAACTGAGGGAATACACTAACTATGCTTTACGCCCCGTTCACACTGGGCTAGCAAGGTGGTAAAAGCCATGTTCGTAAATTGAGTGCTCAGAGGACGCTCGCTCCAAATGCGTTCATAAATTCCCCGCCTCCAAGATCTCGATGTTCGTAAAATTTTGCTCTTCGAGAGCACTCCCAAGCTTAGTGAGCGTAGCTTTTTTTGGCTCACTTTACGAACATGCCCAAAGCGACGAAGCGTCTTTTTCTGCCTCCCCCCCTCCTGCCTCCTCCACTGCCCGCGCGAGTTGTCCCTATTGGACCGGCACGAGAGAAGCGGCAAGGGAAGAGAAATATAATGGCAGTGGCGTTTCAATCTGAAGTTATTGCAGTAAAACCCTGGACGAACTTTATGGTCCATAGAAATTTGTAGTATCCGAAATTTGTTATGTCTGAGACAATTCGGAATGTGTTATATCACTGATGAAACGCCAATTGGCACAGTTGGGAATTTCGAATTGTTTCGTTTATTTTTTTCAGAGTTCGTTATAAAAAAGTACAACTGTAATTATATGTCGCTGAGAAAGCATAATTAAAACTTAACAAAACAGAGTGTACAAATAACACTCTAGTTTTATTTCTATTTGTTCAGTGTCCATATTTTTCTCATATTTATAAAAGTCATCAAGACTATTTTTAAATTTGATTGCCAACATCGATCGGCAATATTTCCAATCGAAGCGATCGTAAACCAAGCTCATGATCACGTTTCTGTTCTAAAACATGCTAATTTCCAACTGAATTATCTAAATAAAATTTAACCAAACATATCTATTTAACGATGTAAAAAGTTAAAGGACAATAGCAATTTTTATTTTCATATTTACAAAATAAAGTGCATTTTCTTTATTCTATTTCACTATAAAATTGTGCTCCGCAATCTTTCTTTTGATCACGTGCTCCAGTAATCGAACGTGATTGGACGAGCCTAACCTCGCTGAGAGCAGCAACAGGCAAAAGTTGAACAAATTTCAACACTGCCGCCTGGCTTATTTGCCTGCCGCGGCATTTGACTTGACCTATTTCTATATTTCTAGTTGGCTTTGGGCGTAGTGCGCATGTGTTAACGGGTGCCGCCTCGCCCTTTGCCGGCCCAGTGTGAACCAAGCATTACACAAACTTGTTCCGGCAAGGCAGAACCACACATACTCAAATGGTTTAAGTTTTGTGATATCATTCAATATAAAACTGAAACACACTATCCTGTAGATATAATAATTGCTTTATCTGTTACAAATATAAAACACATGGATGTTATCAAAGTTTTCTGTATTATGGGTTCTATGCATGATTTTTTAAAAGTTGTCAAATTAAAAAACAAATCAGTTAATACAATCATGACAGATCTGAAGATGAATTTTCTCCATCAATTTTTGTCTGCCAAGATCATTTCAAAATTGAAATACCAAATCGAAAAATACATGTGAAAGGTAGACTTTAAAATTACTACAGATCTATCGGAGGCTAGTATTTAATTTTGGGTTAAATGGAAAGTGTAAAATATTTCTGTACGCTTCCTTTTCCTTTTTTAAGTTGGTTACTTCTTCTATCGATAAGTGTTTTCTGATTTTCCTTTCAATCTTGTTTACCATTTACTTCATTTATATGTTGAAATTAATACAACCTCTGACAATTAAGTTCAGTGAATGAGTTCACACAACAAAATGCAAAACAGATAGAGCCACATTTACTTTATTGTCCTTCGAAATAATCACCCTGGAAGGCTCTAAATACGCAAAGTGTGTCCTTGGAAATACACTTTTGGAATTGGATGTATAAGTCCTGAAAGCTCCTTAGGGATGGCTTTAAGTTCACATGTAACATTTGCTTGAATGTCTGGAATGTCCGCAGATCTGTGTCCCTTTAAGGCCTGTTTCAAGCGTGGGAACAAGAAAAAATCTGCCGGTGCCAAGTCTGGTGAATAAGGTGGATGAGCTATGGATACGACCCCTTTGTTGGCCAGAAACTGTTGCACGATTACGGCAGTGTTCCTCTTTGATCCATTATCCACAGTTACATGTGCATGCTACACCTTCAACTGAAGAAACTAGCATCTGCTAAACCATTGCACGCACAAACGTGACCTGTCTGAACTTGCTTAAACAATGACTGGGCTTGTATTCACATGCATTGTTACTCGCGTAAAGCTTGCACAGATTAGTGTGTGACATCATTCACCGAACTTAATTGTCAGAGGTTGTAGTATCCACTGCGATTTCTACCATTAGAACCAGCAGATACCTTGTACGCATTTTATGTGATATAACGTATAACCTAATAATAATAATAATCTATAAATATGTATAAAGCACAATGTATGTTTGTCCGGTTTTAAAATGGAACTTGGAAGTAAGTTATAAAGTTGAAATTTAACACAGCTGTGTAATGCAACCACAATGATGGAAAAAATCTAAAACTGGAGACGAGTCCCTTAAAAACGTAGAAATTAATAATAGACTTGGTTTGTTTGTTTGCTTGCATGTGTGAACAATCAGCCCGTGGTGTTTGCGTCAACAATCGGCTGGTCGTGTTTATATGTTGTGTCAACAATGGTTGATAAAATTAATACATGCTGCAGCCAATGACAAAGACAGGCCACGGCACTGAAAAGTCACCTGACCATCTTAGTCCAAGCAACAATGTAACCTTCATTGTTTCCATCTTTGATTTTAGCAATCAGTATTTTTTTGTTAGTTGGAAACAATGAAGGTTGCTTCGACTAAGATGGTCAGGTGATTTTTCACTGCCAGGGCCTGTCTTTTTCGTCAGCTACGATGCTTGCCTTAAGGGGGATAATGTTATAAAAATAATAACTAACTATATAAATAAATAAATAAAATAAATAAATAAATAAATAAATAAATAAATTATTATTTTTTGTTTTTTTTTTGTTAAAATCTTTGGAGAGATATAAGAAATTATTCAAAAAACAAATAAGAGAATACAACTTCTAGGGCATGCAGCTGCTCAAGCTGAAATGGTAAAGCTACTTTTCCTAATGAGCTAATAACTGGAGAAAATTTATTTTTCATATGGATTTTTGTAATGTAGTAACTTACTTTAGAGAAGTCACAGAAAACTATTTCTAAACATATTAGAAAACTATAAAGGTCTCAACTGATTGTGTGAGAGGGCAATCTTTGCTGCTAAAACCGATAATGTCAATATAAACCACATTCAGGACATGATTTCATGAATACAACTCTACTGAAACGGTTACATGTTAATGAGGGATGCTGATGACACTGTAAACAGAGTTCCTTAACTCTCTCAATCCATCTATGAAGTATTTTAGACGGAAATAATTCAATACTCATAGGAGCCTTTCTTTGATATTCTAAAATGTTAAGGATACAATGTCGAATTCTCCTGGGTGAACCCAATTGGACACAAAATTCCAGTGCGAGCATTTTAAAGAATTCTTTTCGTTTTTCCAAAATGAATATATATGCATTAAGGGTTTTTCATGTGTTCATATTTATATTCAAATTCAGACACTGCAAAATTTCATCAAACAAACAGCCCAAGCAATGCCGGGCATATCAGCTAGTAAGAGTAAATGAAGGATGGTCGTGTGATTGCTTTTACACGCCAAACCTCAGATGTTTCAATAATTGATGAAAATTTTCTTTCATCATGAATGAAATGCATGTATAAATTAATATATTGCTTATGTAAAGATGCTTTAAAATACGTAAATACATGTGATAAATCAATTTAGACCATTTTTGTCTGTAAATCCACTGCTAGTAACCGAATAAGTGCAAATTTCCTGCTGTAAGCCAACACATCGGGGAAAGACAGGCCTCGACTCAGACGAATGCGAATAAAAAGTACGAGTAGCCTATTGCCTTAATATTAAACAAGCATGCGCAGCATGAGCATTTTAAAGAACGTGTAGTTAAAACTGAGAAATTCTTCCATTTTCTGTTCTAAGCTTTTTAGCTCCTTAAAAGAAACGTGACATCACATTTCTAACACGAAACAGCTGAAACTGCTAAAACAACGAATTTGGAGTGCAGCTAGTGTTTTTTCATTTCTTAGAAACAATACCCTGCCTTTCTCGTTGGCTTCGTTTACCAAATTGTAATGTCACAATCAAATGATCAACCTAAGCTATTAAAATAAGTTTTTTATGTATGAAAACAATTTCACAAAATTTTCACATTTCAATACATGACTGAAACAGTTTTTTGTTGTTTTTTTTTCATGAAATTTTCGCAAATTTAAAATTCATGCATAGACCCATTATACTGTTTAATCATACTTACATTTCTCGATTGTAAAGTCATGACTTTCCTCTCAGGATCTACTTCAGACATTTCGCTAACGTAACAGGTTCTATCGCCACCTAATAACTGCACGAAAAAGAGGGGGGAAAAAATCATCAGAATTCTAAGTCGCTAAATTCATTAATCGAATGAAATGCATTTTAAATAATTTAAACGCTTACGTTATTAACCCATCCTGGAAGACCCCACCGGGTACATATTAAACGCTGCGTCTGTAGAACACCGTTTTTAATGTTTCTGTCGACAACGTCGATGCCGATGACAGCAGGATTCAAGGGATTGGGATACTTCTGCCAAGCTGCTTGTGACACCGTCTCCCACGGATGGCTAGATAATCAAATTATGTAAGTTCACATTTACTCACGTGTAAGGTTATTATGGGATGTAAGTAACCTCCAACATTCTGAGAAACTGGCAAATATTCAAGTGGAATAAATGATGTAACCTTCAACTTGGAACCCTTCCCCTAAACTTAAGATTGTTAATGAAAATGCACACATTGTCGGGGTTGGTGAAATTTTTAAATGCAAAATTTCATGTGTGGTCTTTTTTTTTTTTTTTTTTTTTTAAATTTAACATGCGCTGTATGGTTATACTGAGATTTGAATTAGGCAATTAAAAAAAAAAAAAAAAAGTGAGGATTTTAAATGAGTAAAATTTTATGGGGATTTGTAATATGTAGAGGTATACATAGATTCCTTTGCATAGATTCTAAAATTTATTATAATAAGATATTATTATGTAAGCAAGATAGGCGTATAGAATTTTGATGATTATTCATGAGATTTGCTCGTTCAGAAGATGCTAGGTGTCTCTTATTATTCCAATGTTCTGAATTACTTACAGTTATCGTATTGTAATACTGATTATACCATGTAAGCACGGTAAAGCAGTAGCAACTTTTCAATCTAAAATTTCAAAATGCTGCATTTTCTAAACTCGCCTACAGGAAATTAACCTCGTACGCTCACACGTTGTTTCCGATTTGACTTACACAAACACTATACCTTATTCCTTAAGCTTTAGTAAATCGTTACGAACATAATTTAAGAAATGGGTGTGTTCTTATTTTCCCAAGTACAAGGTCTCGTAATACCGGGTTCTTAAAAAAAAATGGGTCGAGGGCTCTTAAATTTCCACGCTTTCGCTCGGTCGAAGCAAGCACCGACTTCGGAATCTCAAGCGAATCAACTCATTTCTCCCAAAGAATAATCCGGACGCCACCTGGGTATTAGAGGTTGGTCAAAAGACGCTCAGTGTTCCGGTTTCCTTACTTGAATATATGTTCCGACGTCCAAATCTTCATGTTTGCTGTCCGTATCGAACGAGAAGCACCAGTCTACCTACTCTACGGCTACCAGGCCGGGAAAAAAAGGAGCGACGAGAACTCTAATCAATTTTGGCTAAGCATCATGGGAACGGAAAATTTCATTGGTGTCATAACGAATGACGTCATGCGACATCACGTCCAGCATCATCAATGGAGCTATTTGCAGCCGAACCATCCGAATTCCATTCATTCTACCGCCCGATAAGATGAGATATTCTACGCATGAAATTCACGCTCATAGGACTCTAAATTTTTTTTAAAATATAAATAAATCATGGGCTTAACAATGTTATGTTTACTTAAACATTGTTGAAATACGTTTTTATTTTAGACAATCACGTTTCAAAAAAAAAGAGAGAGGATATTTTTCATTGAATAAAAAAAAGATGAATTGAGTAAAATGCCATCACCATCCACTTGACTGAGATATTTGAGATAATGTTATCGAAGATGATTCCTGTTGCGATACGCCGGTATACCACCTTTGGACGTCCCGAGTGTTTCCAGGTCCAGAAACGGTCCCGGATGACGCAATATTCATCACGATGGCGCAAAATGAAGTTGTGTAATAATGCGACCGCAGACGGGAGGTGAAAGTTGAAAGTTCAATACCTTGCTGTTCGAATCGATTTTGCGATTTTCTTCGTGATTTTAGCATCTCTCATAGCGTTTAGATAAATAACGACTAAAATTCGAAGGACTTGAAAACGTTTTTCTCCTTTTTACTGTAATATATAAAATATGTAAAGAGAAAAATGCGTATAAAATTGCTCTCATAGAGTTCGATAGCGTTTAGAAATGCAATTAGGGGTCGTCCATAAATTACGTAACGCAAACTTGGCTCATTTTTAACCCTCCTTCCTTGTAACGCACCCGTAACGCACGTCCGGACTTCACCTCGATAATTGGGTAACGCTGGGCTCGACCCGTCCCCCAAAGATTTTCGAAAACCATATGAGGTTCAATTTATTTTATTAGTAAATAGATTATACCCGGCGTTGCTCGGGCTCTTTGTTGATGAAATTTTGCAATATCTGAATGTGAATTTACGAAATCGTATCTATGACAGTTTTTTGGATGCGACATGCGAGTTTTTATGTTAATTTTTTATGGAAACCAAAAATAACAAAAAAAAATGTGTTGTGGGCAGCACGCGACTTCCTTGTACGCCTATTAAATTACACTTACAAAGGCACCCGGCGTTTCCCGGGATAATTACAGCTGTAGGTAAACAGAACAACTTCTAGAAATTATACAGGGTGTTTTTGAATTGAGTACAGATTTTTTGGGAGATGATAGAAGAGGTCCTTAGAAGTATTTTTTGTCATATGAA
>JAHWFO010034030.1:82269-105194 GCA_023313115.1 Rhysida immarginata
ATTTATAAATTTGATTTATTTCATTTTCATTTCAGAACATAAATACGAGATACTATTTATAATAATATTTCGCCCCCTATCCCTCCCTTTTTTTTGTTTATTTAGAGATGATTTTGCAGTATTTTTAAATTTCAAATGATTTTATTCTATTTCAGTTATCTTGGTATTAAAAATTGAATAGAGAAATATATGACCGTTTCACACTAAATTATTTTTCTTTAGATAAGTTTTCGATTTCTTCATCAAATAAAATAGCACCTCTCTTAATGTCGCAGTTTAAAATTTCAAGACTACTTTACTATCTATATTTCTCATTTATTTTTTCTCTGATTTTTCATATAAATCAGAATAACTTTTTAAAAATTTCATATAATCTAATTCTCTTATACATCTGCATGTCCGATTCGTCGAGGCCAACAAAGGAAGTTACAACGATCCGTCCGAAGTCCGGGATTGTTGTGGTAAGATAATACTCAGTCATTGTTGTGAATTAAATAAATCTACTGAAAAATATTCAGTGTTGATTTTTTATATGCAGATGAACAGTTGTTGCAGAATATTAAGTTTCCACTTTCATTTCTTTACCCTTCATCCTGTACGGTTGACACCCGTCAGGTGACGGGTGAAATTCTAGTTTTAAATAACAAAATGCAATCAAAGCCGATATCAACACATATCCATTGCACGATTACAAAAAAAAAGTAATAAGCATAATTCTTATTTTATTTTATTACACATTATTTACGTTCAACTAAATTACGTTCAACTTTATTGTACAGTAAATTACTCCGGATCCGGCCAAAATCCTCACCAGTTAAGACCCCAATTCAAAGTGCAAAGGAGGAAACTAAACAAAACAAAAAAAAAAAAGAAAGGTCCAATATCCCCATTTATATAACCCACAAATAAAGCGTTAATTTTGATCAGGATTTTTTTTAAACTTGTACATCATTTTTAACTAGGTTTTGAAAACTAAGTTTGTTTTTTTTTAATTTGAATTTATTGAAGTTTTTTTTTTTCTGTCTGAATTTACTGATTTTTTTTTTATTTGAAGGGGCTATCTTTTAAAAAAAAAATTATTTTTAATATTATTTTATCGAAATACTTAATTGGCGGTCGCGTTGGCCATAAATATTTTTTGTTATAATTTAAATTTATCATGTATTAAGAAATTAACTAAATATTTAATAAGCTATCTTATTTTATTATTAATTATTAATTATATTAAAAAGTATTAAAATTAATCTTAGAAAACGTATTTTAAAAACTCTCTCCACCTCCAGTAAATTATCCAGTAATATACAAGGCAAAACACTCCAGTAAATTATCGAATAATTCGATAAAAGTGATCTAAAAATTATAAGAAAAATGATATACAAATTAAGTTATTGATGAAAAATAGTAGATGTTTAAATTCTTGGCGTGTAAAAAAAATCCTCAAAGAACATCCATAATTATTCTTTAAAATTAAGGCTTCATTATGTTCTCTTTTAAGCTTTTAGTCGGTTTTTTTTTTTTGTTTTTTTTTTCATAATAGTAAAGTTTTTTTTCCTCCCTTGTATTTTAGACTGGGAGTTTTGTACCAGGGAGTTTTATACCTGAGGGTTTTGACCAGCGAAGGTTTTTGTCCTATCCTCAGAAGATTACTCATATCTTATTTTTTAAAATAAAAAAAAAAAACAATTGCTTTCAAACCTATTAAACTAAAATATCTTATATTTAAAATTTTAGCATCATTTTATGTAGACATTAAAATATAATTTCGTTGTTAATAAGGTGATAAATAATTAATTTTATATGAAAAAAAGATATTCTCTTGATGTATCTAATCATTTTCAACATTGTGTATTCCACATATTCCATGCTGTAATATCTCATGTTTCAGCTTATATAAAACAGCAGATTTTTAAATTTTTTTAAACGTTAGAGAATGTCCTCAAGATTTTTGGAACGCAAATACCAAAAAATATATGATATTTTTATAAATAAACTTTATTCGCCTCTAATATGTCTGAAGGAAAGCTCCTTCACCTAAAGATTTCCCGTGCAACTGATATCTATGTCGATTGCAGCGCCGCCGCTACTATCATCAAATCGGGAATCAGCCATGTAGCATTGCCAGTAGTAGCCGTTGCCACACTATTCTACTAGCCACTATAACCATGCTACTTACCGGAAGTGACATCACTGGCGCCGTTGCGTCGGCGTATTTACGTGGCGTTTTACGCCAGTGTGACCCAAGCCTTAGAGTCTAGAGTTTAAGGATAAAACCCAGTTTACATAGTGTATAATGGAGCCTTGTACCGAAAGAAATGGTATTAACGAGAAATTTTAAAAAGATTGACTTTGGAAAAACAAATTAAAAGCAGATAATATAGAAAAATGTATACATATTATTAGTATTCAAAAGAATAAAGCACAGTTTTATATTTCGAAGGACTAGCGTATGGAGTATTTAATTCCTTTATTGTCAAACAATTAATCGTGTTGTGCGATTTACCTAATTTAAAAGTCAGTTCTTTGGATTAGTGCCTAGCTTTCGAGCGGGAAAGCACCAATTTTTAATGTACCGTACGTTGCCCAGAACCGGAGCCTTACAACGTCATCATACCTAGTCATGATTTAGGGCTTATTATTGGTAGAAATGTGATTAAAGATGACTACCTATGACATTTTAACAATGTATGACGTTTCCGCGCTCAGGCTTTCTTTTTAGGTGGTGTTGATTGTGCCCTCGAGAACCTGGAGATCTCGGGTTATGACTCTGATGGACATTCCTGGGTTCGCATCGATAATGTTTTGCACTTGTTGTACCAATTGTGGCGTTCTGATACAGTTCGAACGTTGTGCGTGCTTTTTGCGCTTAGCTACAGGTAACACATGTCTGCCTGAGGCTTCCAACGCCCCCGCACTTTGTTAACAAAAGATCTGGCGAATTTCAAAAATGATGTAATTTCAACATCGCTGTGCTGTGGGTTTAGCGCAATGATCGTGGCGTGTCTTTTCATTTCTTGCGTTAGCTTATAGTTCGCCATTAATGCTCTGTAAAGATATTAGTGTGCACCTAATTGCAGGTGGTCAATCATAAGTCCTCAAACACCCTACGATCCTGTAGAACATAAGCATGTTTTATTTAATTAAAGAATGACACAAAATAAAAAGAAGAGAGGTAAACGAGACACACATCAAAAAAGAATCTGCTCGCTTATACCATCATATACACAAGACCAGTGTTTTAAATTTTTGGCTCGCGACCCCCTTTCACACACAAAAAAATTCCAAAGGACCCCCGCGACCTCCTAATTGGGTGTCCTAATGTGAGACATGTTCTATCAAGGTCTATAAACTTATGTCCGAATATCTGTTACACACCTTGGTTTACACCAAATTTTTTACGACCTTCCCAAGAATTTTTCACGACCCCCCCCCCCCACTTTAAGAAAACCCTAGGAGTGTCACTTCTGTGTTTTCTTATTCTGTGATAAAACATTTATACGAGAACTTTACACGAATCGGTAGTATTGCGTATGAATCCGCGGCCATCGTTGGACATCCCGCAGTCGGCCATGACGGCACCAAACATGCAGTATAGTGGCTAAATGAAAATACGGCACCAAGAATGGCATTTACGTTTCATTTTAGCCATTATACGAGGGTTGTACCAAAAGTAAGGTTCCCAATGAGCTACAGCCTCGAGGGAAGGTGCTAGGCTAAATCCGACAACAGTGCCGTGCGCAGTGGTTCCCGCACTCTCGAGCCCACTCTCGAGCGATTCGCTACGGCGCTCAGTGTTCGCTTGGGGGTCATCCACAAAATTACGTCATTCATCCAAGGGGGGCGGGGGGGATCGCGGAATGCTGACAAAGAATGACAAGCGGGGGGTGGGGGGTTTTGCCCAAAATGACAGTCATCACTAATCAGTTTAAACTAATTTATATACATAAATAAATGTAGATTTATAATAGACTTGAGGAAAATTTTGAGACGCAACCACTCCAATTTCACACGGGAAGTGCAGGGAATTAATTACATGAATATACGAGACGGTTTTACCACAGTTTGAAAGAGATATCTTTCATCTGTGGTTTTACATAGATTGCATTATTCCATGTTGCACAATGAATTAAGAACAGTGATATCCAGGTTCAAATTTGCAACAAACTTTATTTTCATTTTTATACGCGTTTTATTTTAAACCGTCTTCAGTTAAAAGTTACAAGATTTAATATGTGAGCAATTTATAATCTAATTAACATATAATTCTAATTACGCCCATATGGACAATCTTTCATCCCCAGTCAATCATGGGAGAAATTGACACGAGCGGAGAGTGAATTTCTAGCAATTCAGTAAATGGAGAAATTTTTGAACAAATATAAGGGTGTTTTTGAATTGAGTACAGATTTTTTGGGAGATGATAGAAGAGGTCGTTAGAAGTATTTTTTGTCATATGAACATGGGGTCCCCGCAGCTCCGTTTACTTACAATACTACATTGAACAATCAAATGACACCGGGACGCAGTGTGCGTTAGTAGGCCTAGATTATTTTATTTTTAACAATTAACACAAGCAATCTACTCTAATACTTTTAAAGTAATTTCAAGATGCACGTGCTTGTTTGTTGAAAAGTCTTAGGACAAACTTCGTCAAGGAGATTCCATGGTATCCAACCCCTTTCTAAAATACGAATTGTGCTATGAAGCAAATGGCGGTCATTTCGAACGATTACTTTAAATTGTTAATCATTTGATAACACTGGACAACAAAATTTCAAAAAGTTCATGCTTCCGAGATGAAAATAGTCATTTCTGAATGAATTCAATGTGCTGAACACGAATATGATTAAGAAAAAGCTGAATTGGCTATTGTTTCTTAGTAATTTGTAAACGAGGAATGTTTATTTTGTGTGGTTCTGCCAATGGTCGGTGCTGTACATTCTTTTCTCCAGGCTTAAAAGATGCTCTTGGAGGCCATTCTTTCTTGATGTAGTGCAAATCGATTGCTCTGCTGTCCCATAGACAAAGAAAATAGCAGTACTTTGTATCTCTCTGCTGCAAACCTATCAACAGAGACACTACCTTCAGATTAGCACAGATCTACCAGTCATATTTACTCTAGTTAATCCTCTCCAATAGCTGCTTTAGACTGTCCTACGTCTCCATGTACACAGCATGCCCGATAGTTATAGATGGAAGATGGTTCCCGTGATTCTGAAAAACCGACAGAACCTATACAACGGATAACACATCAATATCTCTGCAACGAGAGCCAATCAACTCTTTTCAATGTGATATTGGTGTTCAGCACGTTAATTAAATTCCTTCAAGTTTGGGTATTTTCACCTAAGAAGCAATTTCGTTGTTGCCCAGTGTAATTAGCCATGTTAACAAACCAATAGGCAAGTGATTACCTATGTAAATATGGACGGATTTAAAGAGATATACTGTATGTACCCCTTATATTTATATAACTGTACCCAATTTAGGATAAATATAAACTTATACGAATAAAAGCATAAGATGAGAAACAAAACTCTGAACTCTTAACCCAGTGCTTAAGAAGTATTAACTGACAAACCGTGGAGAAAAGCAGATACCTAACATTTTTTTTTGGAATAAAGAACAAACCAATTTATTTACAGCACTTCCACAGGGAAATCCCATTCATCTCAGTGACCGGTTTCCAATTTTGTTTGTAACACTTGCACTTTCTCATAAAGTTATCTACTACATATAAAAGTATAGAATACTCCCATATGATGCATATTGTCAAAGTGTGCAGGAAAACTAGCACAAACGTGTTTGCCAAATTTGTGGTCTTTATTTCTTTTCTGTCAAGTGCATGAAATTCCAGCAAGCAATTCATGGCGAGACCTCTAATTTGAATCTCCTGCTACAACACTTGCAGTCGTAGATAATATTACCTGCAAACAAGGAGAGATAGACTTGCACTCATCTACCAGGCATGTGAATATGAAGTCGGAATTTTTGTACAGAAAATACACGTTTATTATATGAAAATGATAATAAATATTTTATTCGAAGTAATGCCCATCGCTGGCTATAATTTTTTTGCACCTGTCTGACAATTTGTGGATGCCCTACCAAAAAAACTGTTGCTGTTTTGAAGTATACCAGCCATCGAGCCATTTTCCTACATTTTCGTAATAAGTGAAGCGCGATTCAGCAAGTGCGTGTCCCATCGATCCAAATAAGTAGTAGTCGGAGAAGTCTGATGAGTAAGGCGCATGCGAAAGTATTGTCCAACTAAACGCCTCAATCATTTTCTTGACCAAGTTTTGCTATGTGTGGTGGTGCATTATCATGAAGCAAAGTCACTTTGTGTTGCCTTTTTTTTGATATTCTGGTCGTTTTTCACTCAAAAGCTTGATTCAAATTGATCATTTGTTGTCGGTAGCGTTCGGTATTAACGGTTTCGCCAGGTTTCAGCAGCTCATAATAGATAACTTTGTGTCTTCCACGTTCTTCGTTTCTCATGTCAGAAACGCCACTTTTGAATTTTTTAAACCACTCAAAGCGCTGTGATTTACCACTCAGCGTAAGCTTCGACTAGCATTTAATGCGATTCTGCAGCAGTTTTCTTCAAATGGTAACAGAAAATCAATGCTGTACTCAAATCGTAGTTTCGACATGTTCAACGCTATTACAAACTATGCTGCTGTATGTGAGTTGAAAATCTTTGTCAGATGTCAGAGTAAGAAAATGGCGCCAACGACCCCAATTGACGGTAAATACATTGGCAGCGAGGGCCATTTATATAGGTAAAAAATTCCGGTTTCATATTTACAGGCCTGGTATTAAAGATGATGATGATTTTTGTGCGGCTTAGCGAATTTGTTATTTTTGACGTGTTCGTTCCTGAACCAACCTTAAAAAAATACGTCTGTAATAATTAAAGATTTGGAGATTTGGGCTACCTCACCATGGATTAAAGATGTGTAAATATTTCAATAATTGGTATATTTTTCCCTGAATGTTTGCATTGTTTTTATTTATTACCTCGTTTTTCGTGTCAGGATGACGTATGACCGAAGGGGGGGGGGAGGGTTTACAAAAATATGACGTGTGCTGACACAGGGGGGAGGGGGGTATAAAATTAATTGGAAAAAGGATGACGTAATTTGTGGACGACCCCTTGGCAGCCGTCAGAGATGGAAGTGTTGATCGCCGCTCCCGCCAAGTGCGAGGTTCGAGCAGTAATCCGGTTTCTCCACGCAAGGAAGTTACCGCCCGTGGAGATTCATCGGCAACTGACTGAGGTTTATGGTGAAAAGTGCATGTCCGTTCAGCACGTCCGAAAATGGTGCAGGGCTTTTGCTGAGGGTCGCACGGAAGTTCACGATGAAGAACGGAGTGGAAGAGCCCCGGTTTCGGATTCGATTGCCCAGAAGATCAACAGTGAGCTGCTGAAAGATCGGAGGGTCACTGTCCGTGAACTTATTGAACGCATTCCTGAAGGTTCCCACGGCACACGCTTCCTCGACGGATTGGCGGGAGACTTCTTCGACTTAGGAATACAAAAGCTGGAGCACCGTCTTCAAAAGTGTGTCGAAAAAAAGGAGACTATGTTGAAAAATAGACAACAGTGTAAGCTTTTCAACGATGTATAAATTAATAACAATAAACAATGTTTTCTACTTGTAAAAAATATGGGAACCTTACTTTTGGTACAACCCTCGTACATGCAGGCCGTTAAGAATGTCATTACGTGCAGTCCGAAAAGATCGGTTCGTAACACACGGAAACGTACCAAAACAAATTTCTGACCTCAGACATTAATCTCCTGAAAGAATAACTTTAATAACTGCTATTCCATTTTAAAGACTGTCAGTCCTTTTTAGGACATTCTGCACTTGCAAGTGTAAACATTTAATTTTCCACAAAAGTTTTATTTATTATACTTATACCTAATTCTGGAAAACTAAACAAGAGATTCATTTTTTTAACAATTTAAAGTGAACCAACTTTACTTCCTATTTTTATTTACATTCTTTTTTTAAAAAAATAACTATTTCAGTATGCCCTCTTCCGAAATGATCCCTGAATCGAAATAAAGAATAGGATTTATTTTTAGTCACGTGGACGCGATTCCGATTGGAACCGCCGCAACGAGCGACCCTCTGTCGGTGTTGTCGTTGGGTCGCATCCCGGGCTGCGAGCGGCTCTGCCCTGTCTGTCTCTCTTTCCCTTTTTTTCACCCGTTTTCAAACGGCAATAACCCGGTTTTTTTTTAATTTTCCCTTATTTTTTTTTTCATCTCTTCAGAACGTTTTGAGGTCAGCGCTTCTGTTTTTACTCTCAAAGAAGAATGATTTTTAAACGAAAAAAAAGTTTTAAGAACCGCAATTCTTGTTATGGCGAAGACAGACAGACAGCTTTCGTGGTTGGCAATCATTAGCAGGTTCATTTAGACTTAAAAGAGCGTTTTATTTAAGACTGAGCTAAATTTTTCTTATAATAAAGAACCGACAGACTTATAGGACATCTTTTCAACTTTACACGGCTACCAAATAGCAGCCCCATCAAAACATTTGTCAATTTTTCTTAACTTCGGGTTATTTATTTTTCTTCTGTAATTCCTTGGATTATATGCAGTATAATAAACCTAATGGATACATTTTCAGAACACATTGAAACAAAGAAGACGAAAATGTGACATGATCTCAGTTTTCCTATTCTACTTGTACCGAAGCAAAAATCATAAATTTTGATAAAGAATTTCTTATTTCCTTCAAAATTGTAATTGTTTTAATTCCATTATTTCAGTTCATGCCGTTAAATAGAATGGAAACTAATGCGCTTCAAAGGACTTACTACTTAGGTTTATGATACATCCTATAAAGATATGAACATTTGAGTGATCCACCAAAATGTAGACTTCAAATCGTGAATGCTAAACGCTAAGATATTTTATTTTTAGCAAACAAACAGTATGGATGAAAAAACGGAAAGAAGGCGACACATGATTTTTTTAAGAAGTAGAAATGTAGCCTCTTGGTAAAAAAACAACAACAACAAAACAAAAAAAAAACCCCACACAAACAAACAAACCGAAAGTGCATACAATGACTCGCTCTTCAAGTATTTTCAAGAAATTCAAATGTAAAAATGGCTTCATTTTAAAATAATACCTAAATTCTGTATGATCATAGGCAGAGGATACAGAAGGCTTAAAAGAGGATACGAATTTCAGTTAAAATATATTCTAACAGGAAAATAATAAGAAAGAAACTTTCCCTTTTAACATTGAGACGTGTATTTTTAAGTAAGCACCGTATTGATATAAAAAAACAACCAAGGACAAAAAACAACTAGGGCTGGACCTTAATCTACTTTTCAAGATAATTTCCACCATTATCGAACTTCGAACATTTTCATAGAAATCGGCCGCTTGATTTGCTAGCCACTCCAGTGTTACTCCGAGGCAAATAGATCCACAAGTAGAAAGGCCCTGTCTATCCCAAAACACAGTTTGCTTAAACTTCACTTTCTTGGATGATGTTTATTTATTTATGGGTTAGAAAGATTACAGTAACGCCCTGCAGGGTCAGGTGTGGTCATAGACCGACAGGTTAGACCACCCGGGGCATAATTTATAACAGTTAACAAAAATAATAAATGGTTAATTAAGCAAAAATAAACATGTTAAAATAAACATTGTTACAGAAAAAAAACTTTAAGTAAGCATACAAGATGGGCCAACAGGCCATACAGGCATAGGTTATAGTTCATAAGCTTAATGGACAATTTTGAATTAATTTAAAGAAATTTAAACAGCTAAATTAAGTTAATGATGAAACATAGGAAAGAAAATTCCACAGCCTGGGTTCGAACCACTATTGCACCACTGTGGCTTTAAAAGCAAACCGCTATTTACTTGACCTTAGGGCTTGGTTGGAACAGTTATCTAGTTCGCAGGCTGGGACTATCTTTCCTAAGGCGTAATATTCATTAAAGAATAATCGTAAGATGTTCAATGAGGGTTTTATTATATGCCAACCTCAGCTGTTCAAATTAATGATGAAAAATAGGAAAGAAAATTCCACAGCCTGGGAAATAAAATAAAATTAAATGAAATAATTGCCATATGAGGCAAATGTAATCAACAAATAATCTCTATTGCCAGTGATAACCACCAGCAGAAAATAGAAGACGAATAATAGCACAGGATACCACATGGAAAATCAAGATTCAATTTTAAATTAATAATGCTTAGCGCAACTGACAATGTAATTCACAAGGAAATAGTGTTTAATGACGACCAACCCATTATGGAAAAAGGTCCGACTCAGTGGAATTTTTGAAACGCTGCCCCCCCCCCCCCAAGATAACATTCTGGCTACGGCCCTGTAGGCATAAATATTTCCTTTCAGATCTTCGTTCCAAATGACTAATAAATAATTGTACGAAAAATACAATTATAACA
This sequence comes from Rhysida immarginata, assembly GCA_023313115.1. Lineage (NCBI taxonomy): Eukaryota > Metazoa > Arthropoda > Chilopoda > Scolopendromorpha > Scolopendridae > Rhysida > Rhysida immarginata. The sequence continues at coordinate 92,717 of JAHWFO010034030.1, forward strand.
AAAATAAAATATATAACCATAGATTTATTAATGCTTTTTTTAAACTGATGAAAATACAGTTTTAACAAAATCTAATTTACTCCAAGAAATTACTGGTAATGTTGATAAAGGAATAATCTTTAGCCCATCTATTATAACATCTTTAAGACTTTATTTTGAACGCTTCTCTTTCAAAAAAACTTTCACTGTAATGAGAGTGCAGTAGTTTAAGAGGTTAATGGGTCAATGGGTTAATATAGTGAGCGCTTTGTTAATTAGAGTGTGACTTCATTTTCTTCTCGGCAGATGGCAACCACGGTTTCATAACGAATCTCCAACTGAAGAAACCGAAAGGGAAGCGAGAAAAAAAATAACCAGGACAAAAAAATAAATAAATAAATCATCTCTAAAATGCGAAGTGGAATTTCTAATGTTTTTTTGTTTTCTTTTTCCATGATTCATAATCATTTAAGTTTTCAGTAAAATAACACTTCAAAATAAATATTTTTTATAAAATAAAAATAAAAAAAACTTCACTTAGAATTTTTTAATAGATTTTTCACATTGCCTTAGAAATTTTCACAAACATTTAATCCATATTTATAATTAATATCGAATTTATAGAAAATGTTAAAAATATTTTTATAGTATGAAACAAATATTGAAGCAGTTTTTATAGCAAAGTTGATGGCTGCAACCATACAGACACTTCAAAGATCATGGTAAGTTAAACCATCTACATGTACAATATCCATAGCATGTCTATGCAGTTATGGCTATTGCAAAACTTGTGATTATAATTATTTTGTATAATAATCTATATTTGTAATATTAATTATGAAATAAACTCAATTAATAGTAATTAAATATATTTTTGCGTAATAAATAGTAATTTTATTATTATTGATATGACGCTATCTATTATTTGCTGACTCATCTCTATCACTAATCCAACACACAATTAAGCATATACTCAACAACCTATCAAACTGGAACAAATTAAATAGCGTACATTTAAATATCGAGAAATCTACTTACATCATTTTTCATCAACGTAACAAAAAATTAGATCTCCTAAACTTCTCTCTAATTTACAATCATCTGACCCTTTAACCTTCTAAAAATGTTAAATTTCTAGGTATCAATCTCTCACACAACCTTTCATGGGATTCCCATACGTATAATATCCTTTCATCCTCATTAAATTAACGTTTAGGCATGTTTAGGCCTCCACTTCCTCCCAAAAAAGGTCTTCCTTCTCCTATATTACACACTAATACAATTTTCACTTATACATGGAATACAGTTCTGGGGTTATACCACCAAATCAAATCTATTACGATTACATCGCTTACAAAAATGGTTCGTAAGAATCTACCTAAACTTAAATAAATCCGACCATGTCTCCCATCTATTTCCTTCTGTAGGAATATTACCCATTTCCCATTTATACTCATTTCACTTAGCTCTTTTCATATATAAAGTCTTAAATACATGTAATAAGTTTTCAGTAATCCTTCCTCCTAACTTTTATAATTCTTCACCTCTCCACTCATATAACTTACGTAACAAAGATTCCCTGCCCAAGTTAGCAATTAAATACACTTATCAACATAACAGTGTCTCCATCTCTGGATACAAGTTATGGGATACTTTTTCCCCCGAATTACGCACTACCCCTTCCATATCTATCTTTAAATCCAAACTGAAGACTCTTCTTACTAAATCCACCTGTTAATACTGTGTCTTACCAATTTTGCAATTGTTCTCAATTTAATAACTATTAAATAATAATAATTATTATTCACTTGTGCGTTCATCAACTTTCTGATGGTTTGGAGTGGAGAAATTCTCGATCTGCGGGCCAGGTTCCCCTGTCTCCCATTGGGCTTTCAACCGTGACAACTTGGTTGTCTTTAAGACACCTTGAGACAGCTTGGCTGTCCGTGGTGTCTGCGATAGCCCAATTGGTAGAGGCATCGGCCACGATAGTCGAGGTTCCTGATTCGAATCCGGGTCGCAGAATTTTTCCTTCCATTTTTCAATTGAAAAATCATTAATAACTATTAAATTGCTTCCACCCAGGGACCTAACTTGTCGGCCAATGGCCATACCGGACCTGGGTGGATATCTTCTGCGTTTCCTTCCTTCAAATAAATAAATAAATTAATTAATTAATAAAGATTAAAAAATTTCAATTTAAATTTTAAATAGAAAAAGAGGATGTTCTCCTTTATAAAGATAATAAATGAAATAAAATGTCATTAATTAAAATTTGATGTAATGAGGATCTTATAGGAGCGAATTGTAGCTGTTTTTGAAGTGAAGCTCATGAGGAGGAGAACTGAATAGTTTTGAAGAAACGAAGAACTTGAATTGAAGATGTTAAAGATGAAAGGAGAAAGGAACCGATATTTTATAATTTATTATTGTAAATGTATCATACATACAGTGCGTAAGTTGATTAAAATAAAATTTTAAGAGAAAATTAAAATGGACTGAGTCATAGTGAAAAAGTAGTAAAGTTTTGCGAAAAGGTACTGAATGTTTGTGAAAAAAGTACTAAAGCACCGTGAAAAAGTTGTACTTCTCCTCAGGATGTAGTTTCGTTTTTAATTCGTTTACGTAGAACCATTTATTTTTAACTTTATTGCATATGGGCGATGTTTATATCTTATTAATGGGTGTATTCACCACTTCGGGTTAATCTGAAGGTCAGGGTTAAGGTTAGAGCTAAGACGAGAAATGGTATTTTAACGTTTCTCTATTGGATAACGAGCGTCAGATGTCAAAGTTTAACTGAGTTGTCCACCTCGCACTTTAATCCGAGTGGTGAATATGGCCATAAGACCATAGAGATAGATATATACCAAAAGACGCATATCTGACGTAGGAAGCACGGAATTTTGAAATTAAGCTCATGTATAAACTAATATTTTGTATGTATTTAAATCAAACCTGCTCTTTTAACCTTTATAAAAAATATATTTAAATCGATTAAGACAATAATCGAATTATGGCCATTTAATTCCTTCTTATGGTCTGTAACGCTATGCTTTGACTCTGGCTATTAGATGCATCTTATAACACTAAACCTACATGATAAAATGATAATTGAAGACCTCGGTGCAAGAAGGGGACAGTTCCACATTGCAAAGATTTTTCATCACAAAAAAACATTTTGAAAATTAATTTTTAAAGATGTTATCTTTATATTTAATATGTTAGAATTTGCCTCTATGAAAACAATTTCAATGACATTTTAATAAAATATAAAGTTACACGTGTGTAATTAATTGTTATGTATTGGAGATGTCCCGTTCTTGCTCCAAATGCATATAATAGTCCAAATAAGTGCTGGATTAATACATAAGCAGACTAAGCACGTGCTTAGGGCCCCGTTAGACTAAGCAAGTGAATAGGGGGCCCCGAATCCTAAAAAAAACCCCAGGATTTATACTGAGGAAGGTGTGCAGTGCTTAGGGCCCCGTAAAGGTACTAATCCGGCCCTGGTCCAAATACATTGTGGATTATTTAATAATTATTCAAATAATATTCAGTTCTAATAAGAAAATAATGTGGGTCTTGTGATAAAAAAAAAAATTGGTTTCAAAATAGTAGCGGCCGGAGAGTGAACTGCATTCGGCACGAGAATGGTACAGCCCCGGGAACTGTATCGTTCTTCTCAGGCTTTCTCCGTTCGCTGTAAAATATACGAAGAGGAGGGAGAGAAAATGGAAAAAGAAGAATAAAAAGAACGGAAAACGAAACCTGAGACTAATGGTGATGAACATTTGCAGACTAGCAAGGAAATAATTTACGCAGCCTGTTACAGCTCCTTTCCTTTAATATCTTATGGAATGTTGGTTGGAGATGTCAGAATGAAGGATAATATTTTTCTTCATATTTTTCAATCTAAAACACAAAACCGGCAAAAAGTGGAGCTGTCCCCTTCTAGCACCGTGGTCTTCAATTGATTGAGAAATATTCAAATTATAAGAAAAGATCATTTAACACGCGCCTGGAGGGGACCCAGTATGGTCATTAAATGTAATTTTTCTGGATATAAAATTCGTGAAAATCTATTGAGAAATGCTCGGATTATAGCTAAACTATTTTGCAGGCTGCTGTATACGTTGTTCTACATTATACAGCAACGTTTCCAATAATACATTAAGTAGGGCACTCATAGAATCCTAATATTTCCACTCAGAGGAAATACTCCCCCTAGAATGAAATTTCAGGAGCAAATGGAACCAGTGATGTGTATGCATTAATATAGAAAACGGTTTTTCTGTCTATTGTGTCGACCTTCACCAGCAACAGTTTACAAACATCTGGAGCTGTAGGCAAGGTTAAAGAAATGGATATTTAGGCGAATTACCATGAAAGTGGCGCATTATGAGTTCTTGCTGCGTGGCGAAACAATCGCAAATGACATGTACTGCCTTCAGTTGGACGAATGCCACCAAAAATTCAGCAACAAACAACCATCACTCGTCAATCATTTGGGTCCACCGCTCCAGAATCATGGTGTAAAGATGCGAAGATGCAGAAATTCAACGCCTTGGGGTAAAGGGCTTCCTTCACCCTATTTATTCGCCAGACTTAAGCGCCATCAGACTTTCACAGATTTCGTCATTTGGACCAATTCTTAGAGGACAAACGGTTTACTAATCAGGATGCTGTGATTCATTGCTTAGACCACTGTGATTCTATCGTGGAATTTTTGCGCTGAAATCAGGTTGGGCACAGTGTATACATGGAAGAAGTATACTCGTCGGTTACTGCTGTTTTCTTTCTTTTTTTGTGTGTGTGTTTATTAAATTTTAGTTAATTTACCTCTTACAACACAAAGATCATGTTTAGTTTTGATTTTATTTATTTATTACACACTTTGAATGATTAGACAAAGTTCTCTTATTCCACTTCTTAATAAGAAGTTCTTATGGCATATCTTATGATCATCAGTATCGCTGGAAGCTGATGCGATTATTGAACGGCGTTTCTGCTTAAGATTCCCAAGTTCAGAATTTTTTCTAGATGGAATGGCTATTTGAAGAGACGAAAGATCGAAATGTAAGAGGCGGCAAAAGTACTATCACTGAACAAGTAATGAAACGACTGCATTTCCGTCTTGAAAATTCAAAGTCATTTTCGAACTTCTCAATAGATGGATGCACTATCATCGGAGTCTCCTTTCTTTGATTGCCTATTTCACGGTGGAGACATCTCTAAGGCCGAAGTATAGTCAGAGAGCAATAACGGGTATTGCTCTCTGGTATAGTGGCTAGAAGGGGCGAAGGAATAGCCGAAATACACGGGCGATAGGAATCGCGCGATTTCTTTTTAATAGTAAAGAATTATAAGGGTGGAATACAATGGCTAATGAACAGTAAATCAACCTCCTTCAGCCCCTCAGGCTGAACGCTTGGAATCAGGGCCAGCCCAAGAAAAGGTGGGGCCTGATTTCAAAAATATTTATATCATTATAACAAATGAACAGGGTCTTGTTCTTGTCCTTCTTGAAGTACAAGCCTCTACCAACTTCATCAATATTTGTATACCGGAACATGTACTGTAAAAACGAGACGCCGGACCTCGTATAGACACTGCTGCTGAACAGTTTTGCGATTCCCTTGCAGGCAAATAGGGGATTGCAGCTATTACATTCTTAATCCTCTCACTTTTTGTTGAAAAAGTCGTGCGATTTTTATCGCCAGTGTGCAACTGATTTTACAACTGAAGAATGATGATATTATTGAAAAAAACGCAAGGAAAAATTCCGCGATCTGGATTCGAACCATGAACCAAGAGTATTGCCTCTTGATTTTTTATCGCCTCTACCAATTGGGCTATCGCGGACTTGGTTCATCAAGGCTGTCTCCAAGTGTCTAAAGGCCGCTCCCCACCCTCGCGAGAAAGCGAGAACAACACAAGAAGCGTGAATGTGGAGCCGATTTTCGGGTTCTCGCCTGGTTCTCTTCTTGTTCTCGCGGGTTCTCCGATTGTTGTCGGTTTTTTTGCCCGAGACAAAGGAGATGCGAACACGAGAACAGGCGGCAACACTATAGTTCTCGGCTAGATTCAAGCCGAAATTCTCGGCGAGAACCTCGTCGAGAAACTTGCCGAGAACTGTTCCCGCCTGTTCTCGCGTTCGCATCGGAATGTAGCTTACTATGGGCGAGCGTCGGCGTGCCACTGTTGAGTAACTGAGACAACAAATGAACAGTGGGGCCACTAGGCGTGTCAGCCCCAAGACAGTGCAACGATCCCTCTTGAGGTTGGGGCTCCGGAGCAGGCGTATGGTAACAGCACCCAAGTTGACGCCTGTGCATCGCCGAAAACGCCTCCAATTCGCAATGGACGATCGCCATTGGACCTCGGCCGAGCGGCAAAGGGTTGCTTTCTCTGACGAGTCGTGGTTTCTGGTGAACAGAGTGGACGGACGATGGAGAATTCGCCGGAAAGCATCTGAGAACAGGCATCCCGACACCATCGTTGGCAGACGACAGGCTGGTGGGGGAGGTGTGCCTGTTTGGGAAATGTTTTCATGGTATGGAATGATTCCACTGATACCGCTGGAGGGTACACTGAATGCTGTTCGTTACCTGACGATCGTCGCAGACCAGGTACACCCCCTTCGTGTCCACAGTGTTTCCTCAGGGTGATGGCACTTTTCAACAGGACAATGCTCCCTGCCATACTGCCTAAATTGTCCACGATGAATTCAAGCTACTCCCATGGCCACCAAACTCCCCGAACCTCAACCCAACTGAACATTTGTGGGACCATCTCGATCGCCATGTCCGCAAGCTGGACCCTCCACCACGCACGGTGATGGAATTACGGGATGCACTGATCGCCGAATGGTCCCAGATACCTGCAACCACCTTCATAGAACTTATTGACTCTCTGCCACGTCGATTAGCTGCTGTGGTTGCCGCTAAAGGTGGATATTCCGGATACTAGCAGGTGGTCATATTAAAGTGTCCCGACTTTGCAATGTTTCCATATGTTGTCTTAGTTCTAAAGATCAAGTAACTGCCACCCTCACAACTCCGACCCTATTGGGATAATTTGACCCAAACTTCATAGTAATGGAGATCTTGCTTAGAGGAATCTGCATGCCGAATTTCAGTCCTTTATATGCATAAATACACGTCGTCCTTTTGATCCCCTTTAATTTCCACCCCCGAAACTCCGACCCCAGTGGGCTAATCAAAACCAAACTAAATAGTGAAGGTGCAAAAAAAATGCGGAAATTATGAAGGGGACAGACGGACATTGTGAAACCAGTAAGTAACTCCATTCTTCCGCTACTTTTTTGTGCGAAAATATTTTCACACGGGATCTGCTAGTTAGTCTTATATAAATGCTCTACTACCACATAGTCTATTTTACTATTATCATATTTTGTCGTTTCATCTCGATTTTATTTTATTTGATTAGTTTTTTGTGTATTCTGTTAGTTTGTTGTTTGTGCCCTCCAGGGCTAACTCGTTGGTTTCTAACCATACACTCCTCGTCGGGCAACACTGTTGTGATTAGTCTAATCCTGTATAAAATAAACTAAAAAAAAAAAGCGCACTGAAAGAAAACTTATAATGAAAAAAATGTAAAAAAATTTTCAATTATCCAAAAATGTCATCTCCCCGACGGGGAATCGAACCCCGGTCTCCCGCGTGACAGGCGGGGATACTAACCACTATACTATCGAGGACTGCGATAAACAATGACAAATAAATACAATTGAAAATGCTCGTAAAGGATTTTTTTTTTAAAGAGTTCAAATTTTTTGCTTTTAAATTTGGACTTGTGTAGTCTTTTGACTATTTCATCGGCAATTAGAGTTTAAATCAGTATTTAGTGATATTTCTAGGTTGCATAAGTCCTTATGAAATATCGTAGCTTTAGTAGCTCATGTAGCTAACGTAAGGAGGGCATGTCAGTGAGCAGAGAAAATATCAATGATGAAAAATAGGTAGACGTACCATTAAAACCCTCACTGACCATCTAATGATTTATTCTCTAAGAGAAAATATCCAAGCTGTTACATACAAGGTCTTTATAATTAAAGTTCCATTTTGACATGGCCATAAAAAAAAACTACTGGACCAAAAGCTATAATACTTGTTAATATTATACAAGAGGGCATGGGAAGTTCATACCCATTAAAAAAAAAAGTAGTTCAAAAGGTCACCACCAGCATGGACTGGCGCTCTATGCAATATTCGTATACGAAATTAGACACGAAGACACAGGTTAACAAGTCTTTAATCGTTACTAAAATTGGTTACATGTTGAATGTGGCCTCCACCATTTACTGAAAGCAGGTTACACCGGATTACTGCGTCTAATTTCGTATACGAATATTGCATAGAGCGCCATTCCATGCTGGTGGTAACCTTTTGAACTAATTTTTTTTTTTTGGGGTATGAATTTCCCATGCCCTCTTGTATAATATTACCAAGTATTATAGCTTTTGATCCAGTAGGTTTTTTTATGGCCATGTCAAAATAGAACTTTAATTATAAAGACCCTGTACTTTACAAGTATTTGACATGTCTTCCCCACGTGGCTCCGCAAACGTCAATCCTGTAATCTAGCTCACGCCACAGTCGTTACAACTTATCAGCACCAATAGTAGCACCTGCATTTGATGTTTTGACGAAGCCTTTGGTTTTTTAACGTAACTTCAAAGGAAAAATTCACATGGAGTGAGGTCAGTTGACTTTGGAGTCAAGGCCAAAGGGGCTAAGTTATGATCAGACTTAACCATAATTATGACACGCTGTCTGTGTCAAACAGCCTCGTATGTAACCCCCTCCTCTCCACCAGTTGTTTTTATTAATAGACTTCAAAAAAAGGTGGTTATCAATTCGATTCGTATGTAGGTACTATTTTGGAATGTATGTATGTTTGTCCACGTATTTGTCATAAACTAGAAATCGAATTGCAATAATTCTTTTTTTATTGGATTAAGTGTCTTTCAATTTAGGAAACAGTCCAAGGTTCAGTAGTTTTCAAGATATGGACTGGTTATAGCTGGACGATAGTGAAAGTTTCATCAAAGTCGGATTTCTTTATACTCTGTTTAATCTTGTAACAGTTTACATGAGTGTTGGTCATAAAGTCCTTATAATCACAATGTTCGAATACAGCCTCGGCACGCGCTGCTAAAGAATGGTTAGTCATTGTCTAAATACAGTATTCCATCCACGGTCACGCATTTTTCTCTAGAATGAATCAGCTGCCATGGTCCCATCTTGTAGAAGTCCCCTGTTATCTATCTTCCACTGTACTGTTCCACCTCAAAGATGATGTCGGGGTCATAGTCCATAACGGAATACTGCTCATAACTGACCATAATGGAGCAACACTCTTGGCTGACACAATCTTGTTGACACGCAGAAACCATAGCTTCATGGGCCATACGCCACAGTCTCACGCGTCCATCAGCTCGATATAATTGAAACCGGGATTCATCTGACCATGCTACACGCCGCTACTGTTCCATGGTCCAGTGACGATGTGAATTGAGCTGTGTCGAGGTGTCATCAAAGGGACACGAGCCCGTCGTCGGCTGCTGAAGCCTATGCGGTGCATTTGTCTCCGTACAGTCCTGGCAGAAACGCGTTCCTGACGCCCCACATTCAAATCGGCGGTGATCTGACTCACAGTAGCCCGTCGATCGCGTCGTATGGCTTTGCTGAGGTGACGTGACGTCCGTTCGTCAAACACATGTCGTCGGTTTATGCGTGTGGAAACATTGTCTCTGCGATATTGAATATCCGCTCTAGACACTGTTGACCTCGGAAACACGAATTATTGTGTAATCTCCGATAGGCTATGTCGAAGAATCCAAATCTGCAGTTAAAAGTGGGGGTTCCCATGAAAGGTTTCTTTCTTACCCCCTACCCACTTGAGGTGCATACGAGGGGCGTTCAAATTTGACCTGGACTTTATTTTTTGTAAATTTCATTGTTGTAAAAATCTAAACTTTCATTGTTTTGATGGCAACTAACGCCTTTCATGCAAATGCAGCACCACTCATCCGGTTGCCATGTTTGTTTAAACAAAATGGCGGGCAGCGATGTGTCGACCAACGTGGAACAACGAAGTATCATCAACGAATAATCATCAGTGATTTCAAAGACAGTTCATCGAGTCAGTTTGTCTCGATCATCTGTCTTTGCTTGGTGCCAAAAGTTTGAAGGAGGGCGAGAATCCACCGGCAGAAAACCTCATAAGGCAGGGCCAGCAGTTGCTGTCAATGATGGCATCATCGCTCGAACAAATGCGCTGATAAGGGACAACAAGCGATGATTCATGTTCGAAAATTGGCTTCAATACTGAACATCAGCACTGGCAGTGTGGAGACCATCATCCACGGTAAGCTGAAATTCAACAAGATCTGTGCCAGAGAAGTCCCTAAGCAACTCTCCGAGAATCACAAAACTACCTGGGTGGAAATCTCTTCCATGCTGCTGCAGCGATAGGACAGGGAAGGTGACAGCTTCCTAAGGCGTGTTGTGGCCACCGACGAGATATGGATTCATCACCCTACTCCTTAAAGCGAGCGTGCGAGCATGGAGTGGCGACACACTGATTCACCACGTCCCAAGAAATTCAAGATGACACCGTCGGCAACGAAAATGATGCCGACCGTATTCTGGGACATTAAGGGTATCGTTCATATCGATTTTCTAGAAGAACGCCGAACCATAAATGGACCCTACCACTGTGACATTTTGAGGACGTCCCTGAAGCCGGCACTAAGGAAAAACCGACCAGGACTCCTTAGTACCGGAACCACACACAGCCAAACTGACTATGCACATACTGACGGAACTCAAATGGGACATCTTACCGCATCCTCCATACAGCTCGGATCTCTTTTCTTGCGACGATCACCTTTTTGGACAATTGAAAGAGTTGTTGGGAGGGCAGAGGTTCGGCTCCAACGAGGAAGTGAAAAAGGCTGTCCTCAAGTGGTTTCGACATCAGCCTGAAGATTTCTACAGGACCCATACCCAGACGCTCCCAGAACGCTGGAAAAAATGTGTAGAGAAGCAAGGGCTGTTCTTTGAGAAATAACTGGTGGGTGTGGGGTTTTTTTGTAGTTTACGAGGTATTTCAATGTCTTCACTTAAGTTGACTACCCTGTGAGCTATTTCAATGCAACGAATTGTGTTTTGGAACTCCGTTTTTGTACTTGCAGAATATCGAAAATTAAGAAAACTTATGAAATTGTTTTTCATCTTAATATGTTTACCTTATGTTGGAGCATTGTCTCCTGTATATTACTTATTACTTGGTTAAGAAATTCGTTTAAGGAGTAGTAAATTGAATTAAATAAAATGATCTTGCCGTACAGGAATTTCAAACGAAGCCAACGAGAAGGATAAGCCTGCAAGCGGAAAAGCCACCTGATCATCGGGGTTTTAGCAACAACCCAACCTTCATTATTTCCAACAAACGGAAAAACACTGATTGTTAACATCGAAGATGGAAACAGCGAAGGTTGGATTGTTGCTAGCACCCCGATGATCAGGTGACTTTTCCGCTTGCAGGTCTGTCTTTCTCGTCGGCTGATTTTAAATAAATACGTTGGCGAATTGCAAAGTAAAATATATTTAAAATACTAAAAAGAAGTGTAATATTTCAGTTATGAAAAAATTTCTTCTCCCCGACGGGGAATCGAACCCCGGTCTCCCGCGTGACAGGCGGGGATACTAACCACTATACTATCGAGGACCACGATGAGCAATGATAAATAAATACAATTGAAAATGTCCGTTAGTGATATTTCTAGGTTGCATAAGTTCTTCTGAAATTTCGAAGCTTAGTAGCTCATGTAGCTAACGGAAGGGGGGCATGTCAGTGAGCACAGAAAATAACCAAGTGTTTACATACTTTACAAGTGTTTGACATGTCTTCCCCTGTTGACTTGGCAAACGGCAATCCTGTAATCTAGGTCACGCCACAGTCGTTCCAACATAGCAGAGTCGATAGTAGCACCAGTAACTCCAAAGAAAAAAATCACATGGAGTGAGGTCATTTGATTTGGGAGTTAAGGCAAAAAGAGACAAGTCATCGTCAGACTTAAACATAATGTAACATTCATGTAAAGGGGAATTGGAGAAATGAGTACAATAACTACGCCACGGTATCTGTCTCAAACAACCTCGTACGACCTTTCACCCCACCGGTAATCTTCATGTTATCTTTTATATGGCAAAACTTCTAAATCCTGGAGGCACTTTTGCAGGACGATGTACTATGATAAAATATTTCAATATTTGAACTCTCCTAGTAATTTTGAATATATCAGGATAAATAAAAAGTTTGTTCGTATTTGAATAGTTCACATAAGGGTTGGTTATACGAGGGCGACCTGAAAAGTTTCCGGAATCAGCAACAGATGGCACAAGAAGGTTGAAGTGGATTAAAGCTCTAGATTAGGAAAATACGGCAAACCTTTTCCGCGTCGCCC
>JAHWFO010034030.1:110194-128163 GCA_023313115.1 Rhysida immarginata
CATATGCTTTTTCGAGGTCCACAAAGCAAGCGTAGACCTCTTTTGCATACTCCCAGGATTTCTCAAAGATTTGCCTTAGAGCAAAGATGTGATCCGTCGTGCTTCGTCCAGGTCGGAAACCACACTGCTCCCCTGACAGTTTGGAGTCGACTTTTTCCCTAGTTCTCTTCTCCAGACACGTAGCGTACACTTTCCTAGGAATGCTGAGCAAAGAGATGCCTCGATAGTCGTTGCAATCTCTCTGATCTCCCTTTTGAAGATAGGGATCACAATTCCTGTCTGCCATTGCTTAGGGGCCTGTCCAGATATCCAAGCAACCTGACACACTCGAGTTAGCCACAGGGTACCATCCTGATTTAAGGCCTTTAACATCTCGGACTGGATTTCATCATCACCTGCAGCTTTGCCAGTCTTCAGGGACTTAATTGCCCATCTGACTTCTGTTTCAGTGATACTACCGTGACTATTCTACGCTCCAAGGTGCACCTCATGTGCCTCAGTTGTTGCTGTCACCGGATTAAGAAGAGATGCAAAGTATTTCTTCCACCTATGCAATACGCTCTCCTCCGTTTTCAGAAGCCTCCCATCTGAACTCTTAATAGTTTGTGATGAAAGAGACTTCTATCCACGGAGGCGGCGCACGGTCTGCCAGAACACCTTGTTTGCCGAACCATGGTCTGCCTCCAATTTCTCCCCGAACTTCTCCCAGGCCTTGGCTTTAGCTGTTGATACTGTCTTTGCTGCTGCTTTTCGCGCCTCAGTGTACCGTACTCGACTCGAAGTTGACTTATTTGCAAGCCATTGCAAATAAGCTTCCTTCTTTGCCTTGGCAGCTTCTTGGACTTCACCGTTCCACCATGCAGCCCTTTTCTCACCGCCCTGCGCCACACTCAGCCGCTTACGACCACAGCACAATGCAGCCGAAGTAATCACAGCAGTTTTAAACAACTGTCACTCCTCTTCAACAGTACCACGATCACTGGGTAGTTCTTTGAAACTTGAAGATATGTTATCTGCAAAGGTCTTCCTCACAGCTTTATCCTCCAATGCCTCCCATTTGATGCGCCAAGTTTGTCTGAACCTAGTATTTCGTTTTGTTGGCATGGATTCAGAGAACCGCAAAGTGCAGACAACAAGGTGGTGGTCAGTTGATAGTTCTGCCCCTCTTCTCACACGAGTATCCAACACTGATCGGAATAAGTCGGCTGAAACGATTACAAAATCAATCGGTGACTTCTGGTCCATTGCATCCCTGTACCAGGTATACTTATGGACATCCCTGTGCTGGAAGAAGGTGTTTGTGATGGAAAGTCCATTGTTGCAACAGAGATCCAACAAGCACCTCCCATTCACATTTAAATCGGGATCACCATTCCTCCCAATCACGCCTTTCCACGTTTGGTCATCAGCCCCTACGTGTGCATTGAAGTCGCCCATCAGGATGACAGAATCTGCACTCCCTCTCCTGCTAAGAGCAGCAGCAACTTCAACTAGGAAAAGTGGGTACTCTGTGACTGCATTCGGAGCATATGCAACGAATAGAGAGAGAGACCGTTTCCCTATCTGAAGCCTCAGGAGACGCAGTCTTCCACCTAAGGGGGTCAAATCTGCAACATAATCTGCCAGCCAGGGACTTGTGAGTATCCCCACTCCCGCCATGTTAGGGTCGACACCAGAGTAGAAAAGCTTCCACCCTCCTTCTAAGTCCACAGTTCCAGAACCCGGACGTTTCGTAGAGGTAATACCTATGATATCCAGTCGATACCGTTTGGCTTCCTCCACTAACTCTGATTCCTTTCCTGTCATGGAGAATACGTTCCAAGTACCGATTGACAGCATCCGATCCCGTTGTCGCTTTACCCGTTTTTCCTCCTGGGTAAAGGCATGCGCTGCCCCCGACCGTTTCCCCAAGCGCATAACGAGTGCACTGGTGGGGCTTCTCGGAGTCATTGCTCCGAGATAACAGCCGGGAGACTGTCGACTATTTTTCGAACGAGAGCCTCTGCCTAACTCCCGAACGCGGGTGACTTTAACATGCCCCACACCCGAAGCAGTATGAATTCTCTCATTCGTCGACATCATGAGATATTTGTTTGTTTGGATACTCTTCGTCTCACTTCTCAACCATGACCTTTCTCACAGAATCCCTGAAGCACCCAAACCTCTAACCCACGGTAAGGGGGCATCTACTCAGGGGGACGTATTGGATCCCATTACATAAATTTAAAAAAAAATTGCTACCCAGCCTCTAAACGTGTTTCTATTGAACAATCCTCGTTGAATTGGAGACGGATGCTACACTGTAAAATATTTCATCATGTAAAGTAAATATTTAAAAATTCGCAAATGCTAAATTAAACTATAACTGCCGATAGAGCCCCGAAAAGAATAAACGAATCCAAACTTAAAAGGAAAAAAAATGAACGATTAAAAGAACACTCCTTCATTGATACTTATTTTGTGTCACTTTTTCGTAGTCCTCGATAGTATAGTGGCTAGTATCCCCGCCTGTCACGCGGGAGACCGGGGTTCGATTCCCCGTCGGGGAGAGAATATTTTTGATGAGAGTAATATTGCACTTTCTTGATTAGTTTGAATAAATTTTCTTTCAGTGCATATTTCTTTGCAGTTCGGTATATTATTCGCTCTCTATGCAAAGCAAGATCACTTTATCATTTACAACTGCTTCAATGAGTTTATAAAAATTCGGACGTCTCTTCACTGGTAGGGAAACCGGTCCTATACATCAGTAGCACCATAGAATCTACTATGAGTCAAGTTGAGTCAAAAGTTGTTTGTACACTACTGTTTATAAAAATCGCAACACCCTGATGGAATAGCCCAATCTGCATTAAATTTGGAGCATTTGCATATCATGGGTCAGAAAAGAAACCATTAGATTTTCAGGTCAATACAATGCGTTTTATTGTCACATTAGTATCGGGTGAAACCACCGTGGGATGCAATTACAGCCTCTAAACGTCGTGACATTGAGTCAAACAAGCTCTGAATGTCCTGCCATGCTCTGTCTACACGGGTATACAGTTCATCCACAGTTGCTGCTGCAGGTGTCTGACGAGCCAATCGATGAGCAACCCTGCCCCACACATGTTCGATTGGGGACATGTCTGGTGAACGAGCAGGCCAGGGGAACAAGGGCGTCTGATGTGCTTGGAAAAAGGCGAGGTTGATGGGCCCATTGCAACCTGAGGCGCCGGTGGTTTTGAGTCAAAGGAATCCGCAACAATGGTACTCGTGCCATCAATCCTCTGGAAATCAAACGGCGTCGTACAGTGCTAGCAGACATTGTCCTGCCTACTGTAGCACCCCACTGTTGTGCTAACACTGTGGAAGTGGCTGTACGATCTATTTTACATTTTCTATTTTAAATAAATGGTAAATAAAATTTCCCTCAGAAAATAAAATCCCCCTAATATCCCCCAATTGAAAAATAATCCCCCAAATTTGGGAGAAAATCCCCCAACTTGGCAACACTGATGGTCGCCCATCCAGTGACTAGCCGTGCCTGATGTTGCTTAACTTCCATGAAGTTGTGTGTTCAGTGGAAACCCACCAGGCCACGGCCTCCCCAAGTATCAATATTCAGCATCGATATCAAACTTAGAGCCAAGTATCGATAGCCCGATACTATCGAAAAGGAGTATCGATATAGAGAGTATCGTAACATTCGATACTCTTAAAAAGCAGGCACAATTGTATGTATTTAAGTTTCAAGAAATATTAAACTGTATACAGGGTGTTTCTGAATGGCCTGTACAAACTTTCGGGGACCAAAACAAGCACAAAATGTCATATGAGCAATGAGTCGAAAACGCGTCGTTCTAGAGTTATGTTGGTTTGAAGGTTTCCTGAGTAGACAAAATTAACATTAAAGCATATAGGTGTTGCAAATTGTGTGATTTGTTAAGTTGTGGAATGATTTATTGGTTTCACAATGTCCGTTTGTCTGTCCATCCGTCTGTCCCCTTCGTATTTTCTACATTTTTTCACGTAGGAGGTTAAAATTTCGAATTAAGCTTACCGTAGTTCACAATTTCACTTAGTTTTGATTCGCCCATTGGGGTTGGGAGTTAGAGGAGACCAAAAGATCTACATGGTACCAGAGTGAAATTCGTTAAGCAGATGTGGAGTCGGAGTTGTGGGTGTGGCAGTCACTTGGTCTTTAGAAATATGGCAATGTAAATCATATGATATATCCTTCGATCGGCAATGGTGAGAAACGAAAGAAGATAGAGCTCTTTTACATTTTTTGATTCGAATACTATGTTCGAGAAAATCAATTTTCTGATTAAAAATTTTGGGGGATTTAAAAGTGAAGATAAAGGGGTAAAAATACAGTACATGACCTCAGGGATTCCGCTACTTTCCTATACCCCTCTCGGGGGGGGGGGGGGTAATTTCTTGTTTCTACGATATACAAGACAATACATTTGCTATAGTAAATGATGAAAATGGACTCCGTTAGATTACAAGGAAGCCTGTGCACGTCGCCACATGGATTGACGAACATGTTCGAAAATACCAGGTATATGACAGACGATGTCGCAACTATCCAGGATCCGCTGGACGAGGAATTGCAACATCTGGTAATGGGGGCAGAAAAAAACACGCGTTTTCAAATCCCCCCAGAAGAAGAAGTCTAGTGGGTTCATATCAGGAGAACACAATTTTCTTCACACGTTTCTTTGAAAGAACCATCTTCGACTCCATGCTCATATGATATTTTCTGTTTGTTTTGGTCCCTGGAACATATCCTGAAAGTCTGTACACACAAAGTACAAGCGACAGCTTACAACATAGAATAGTTGTTGTTTATTATTATTGTTGCAAAGAATATAATAGAGAGGTTCAGCACCACGTAAACGCGAACGCGTGTGACGTTTCCAATCTGAAATGACGTAGCTTTTTCAGACTAGAAACGTCACCACGCGTTCGGGTCACGTTTGCGTTTACGTGGTGCTGAACTTCTCTATTGTTTAATTTCTAAATTGGTAGCAAAGCCTACATGAATTAAATCTCTTAATCCATGTGACTTTGGAGATGGTAAATAAAATACGCAAAAGTAGAATGTACAACGATATTAGAGGCGCGTTGTGATGGCATAAGGAGTGGGACCGTCATTGAGCTCGGCAGATGAAAAAGATGGTACGAAACATGGTTTTATTCAACCATAGTACGAAACATTAATAAGCATACGTATAAACAAGAACGTACCTTCATCTGCTCTTGGTATTAAAATATATTTCTAAAATTTAAAAAATAGTACCGATACTATTTACCGATACTCATATCTTTTTTTCCGATACCACAATATTATCGAATAACCGATATCGATACCGATACTGTCAATATCGAATGAAAAATAACGATACTTACTCATATCAGTATTATCGCAACGTCCCTAACCAAATAACTCCACAAAAACTTGACGCTCTTGTGAAATCCATGCCGAAGAGACTCACTGATGTTATTGAAGTGAGAGGAAGTCCAACAAAATACTGATCTACAAAGTTTTAATGACTCTCAAGGAAAATCCATCCTGGTCTCAAACTTTTTTTTTCGCCGACCTTCGTACAGCAAAATGTATCGTTTATTTTATTTTGCAATTATTTTTATTAATGATGAAAAATAGGAAAGAAAATTCCGCAGCCCGGATTCGAACCAGGAACCTTTGGCTCGGACCGCCAACGCGCTAACCAATTGCGCCACTGCGGCCATGAAAGCGAACCGCTATTTGCATGACCTTAGGGCTTGGTTAGAGCAGTTACCTAGTTACTATCATTAGAATTTACGCAGTTACTAGGTAACTGCTCTAACCAAGCCCTAAGGTCATGCAAATAGCGGCTCGCTTTTATGGCCGCAGTGGCGCAATTGGTTAGCGCGTTGGCGGTCCGAGCCAAAGGTTCCTGGTTCGAATCCGAGCTGCGAAATTTTCTTTCCTATTTTTCATCATTAATTCGAACAGCTGAGGTAGGCGTACAATTAAAACCCTCACTGACCGTCTAATGATTTAATTATTTTTAGCTCTTTTGGAAATAGATCAAGTTGATTGTGATAATAACATATGTATCACTATAATTCATCAAAAATTTTGTAATTCAGTTTGCCTACTTTTTGAAATGTGGTGGTCTCAAAGTTTTTTCTACCACTGTCGACTAGCAGTCAGTAAAAATCAGTTTCAGGTTTATTCGCTATGGCGATTGATTGCAGTGTTTCAAAAATAAAAAGCCACTAATATTTCACTAGCAAAGTCAATTTAAGAGGTCTTCGATGATTACATAATTTGAACCGATTTTCTATTTTGAAAGATGACCTCGTTTTCTTTTCTTCTCCTTCAAAGCGGTTCTTATCATTTTTAAAAAGGAAGTTGTTGAATATAAAAACAAACTTTAAAAACTGCAAAATTTTCACAGAACTCGAGGTATCTGGTAGATATTCAATGGGAATATCTGTTTTTCAAACAGACTGCGAAAGTAGTTCGATTTTTATCGTAAAGTAAACGCATTATCGATTTTTTTTTTTCTTGGCATGGTTTCCTACGAATGGCATTTCTTTGAATTACTGCAACTGGAATTGAATATCTGATTTCAAGATTTGAATTTTATGTTTCCGTAAGAATGTGGTGAATTGGATTTGAAAACTTAATAGGTGCTTGTATTTTTATTTCACACTGGTAATATCGCAAGCTCCTTCTCTCCTCCTCCTTGAAATGGTTTTCTGTTTCCTGATCAGAGTCGATGTGTTTTGATGGTGAGTTCGTTTCCTTCGACGTCTTCAATTGGGAGCAGCAGAGTAAATGAGTGCCTCCGGGGGGGCTTTTTTTTTTTTATTTAATCTTCATTTGCTGATCAGGATGTAATTATTTTCTTTGAGCCACGCGCTCGGGGGGAGAGCGAGAAGACGAGAGAGAAACAAGAGGAGAGCACTAAAGGAGAACATCAAAGGATCAAAAGCGAACAATTGCGCAAACTAGAATAAATATTGCTATCAATACCCCAAAGAAGGAAAGCTGGACTTCAGGCTTCAAGATTCTATTCCGTCTATATGGTCCTTTGATCTAAAGAGGAAGGAGCTGATGGAAGATTTCATTTTCTTATGAAATTAAAAAAAAAAAAAGTACAAGTATACTAATTTACTCAGCTTAACGATTTTTCAAATTTCTAGTGACCTTATAGCTTCAAATATTTAATTTTTAAAATTATAATTCAAATTTGTCGCTTCCGTTATCTATTTTTGTCCTGCGACGAGTGGACTCCTCTTTGATCCGAGATCTCCTGATGCTTCTTTGTCCATTGTAATTTGTTTTTCCTAGTGCATTCGATTCAATCGTTTCTTCCTTTTTTCCACAGAGAAGCTTCAGGGGAAGTCCGGATTTTCATTATCCTTCGTTCGAAACCAATGACGTACAACATAAATTGAAGTCCACGTCCATGCTCTTTTTTAAAGACACAGTTAGATTCTGGGAAACTGTTTTCTGAATGCATGCTGTGTGCTTATTGGAAAAAAATGTGACGCAAAAATCGAATAGAAGAAAATATTTTTTTCTTCTTTTTAACTGAACATCTTTCAAACTTTCTTTGAAAGACAATTTTTTTATTGACTATTGGTTGATACGTAATTATTTACAGGAATATAAGAATTCAATAATAGAATATAAATTTGATAGGCATCTCTAATTCGCATTAGAGGAAGAAATTAAGGAAAAATCAATTATTAAGACGTTACTATCCAAGATTAAATCAAATACCCACAATCATTTATATATAAGTGTCGTACAAATGAAAACGAAAATTTGTGTGGGGGAAAAAAAAGACGACATGTAGGATCGTAAGTTTTTGTTTTCAACAATTGCGAAACCCCACGTGCAAATTGAACAATAGGTTGCAAGTGTTGCATCACGTGAGAAAGAACGATGATAGCTCGCGCTTCGAAGCTCTACGAGTGATCGCTTCGTCCAAACAACAAAATGGAGTGAACGAAACAGGAACAGAGAGCAGTAATTCGTTTTTTGACATGTGAAGGAGTTTCAGTTTCTGAAATTCATCGTCGTATGCAGAATGCCTATGGAAATGACTGCCTAACCTTCACTCGTGTTTGGGCATGGAGCAAGAGATTTTCGGAGGGACGGTCATCATTGCAACTGACGCTGTCTTAAAGGAAAACAGAAGAGTGACAATCGATGTCGTGGTTGTTAAAACTGGTCTTAGTTGTGGAACTGTTCACTCCATTATCAGGAACCATCTGCACTACAGAAAATCTTTGCACAATGGGTCCCGCATCATTTGACATCAGAACAACTTGGAGTTCGAATGGCCATGTCCCTGAAACATTTGACTCGCTATGAACAGGAAGGAGAGTATTCTCGACAGAATCGTTACAGGGGATGAAACTTGGTGCTTTCATTTCCAGCCCGAAAGCAAAGTCTTCAATGGAAGCATTATGGATCACCACCCCTGAAAAAATCAAAAGCAATCGCAAACAGCACGGGAAGGTGATGTTGACCGTGTTGTTTGATCGCAAAGGCACCACAGTAATGGGGAAACATTGAAGGCACTGCGCGCGGCCATCAAATGCAAGCGTCCTGGACTTATTATGGAAGGAGTGCTTCTTCTCCACGACAACGCGCGTCCTCACACCTCGAAAGCAACGGTAGAACCCATCAAAAAGTTCAACTGGAAGCAATGCAGCTTCCACCTTACAGCCCTGACTTATCTCCATGTGACTTTCACGTGTTTGGGGATCTCGGGATCTCAAGAAACACCTGAAAAGCCGCAGGTTTCAGTCGGACGATGAAGTGAAGGAAGAGGTTTTGAAATGGTTCCACAGGCAACCGAAAGACTTCTTCCATAAAGGAATTACACGACTTGTTACACAGTGGGATAAATGCCTTAACGCATTTGGAGAGTATTTTTCAATTCCTTGTATACACTTTGGATAAAATAAATAATTTTCGTTTTCATTTGTACGACTCTTATAAAATCAGCGACGGTGGACTATGTCACAACAAAGAAAAAATCTTACAATGGGTTATCTAATAATGGGTTATCTACCGATTATACAATCGGGTGGGTCAACACAACACCACCTATACCTAGTCTCAGCTTCAGTTGAGAGTGACGTCACGAGTGAAGCGGTTACAGTTCGCCCGCATGAAGAAATAGTTAGAATAATTTTCTGTATAAAAAGTTCAAAATTCTTTCTGGAATCATATTTCATATTTTTCTCCTCGATATAATAAAAAAATCGGCGGATAGAAAAGCCATTTGACGAAATTTAAAAAAAAATAAAATAAAATGAAGTCAGTCTGTAGTCGAGATTATTTGATTGTAAAATGGCGGCGTCTCATATTCCTGCGTGAAAGAGATGTGTCAGAAATGAAAGATGATCGAGTTTTCACGAAGAGGATTAAAATGATTTAAACATTAATTCAAAAGAATGATATCTGATAGACACTATTCGACTATTGTAAGCCACGCGATTAAAGGATGGTGTAACGTAGCATACATAGCCTTAGAATAGCTTATTCTTTTAACGGCGGAAGGATACGATGTTGTGCACCATGTCCGGTAAGGGCTCTCATTCCATGACGTCACTCTCAACTGAAGCTGAGACATGGTACAGACAGAAGGCCTCATAACGGAAACGTCATACATTGTTACATCATTAGTCGACCATTGTTAATTCTTTTTCTCCCAATAATAAGCCCTAAATTTGGTCGACTAATGATGATGTAACAATGTATGACGTTTCCGTTATCAGGCCTTCTATCTAGGAGGTGTTGGGTAAGTACGCTTCTAGTCACTAATAAAATCATCATAATGTCTTTAATCAGTCTAAATTCACAAATTAGCAACTTTTCGCTCATTTATAAATAGACCTAACAATCATTCTCTTGACAAGAATCAGCAAAATCATTAAAGACATAACAAGAACTAACAGTAAACAAACCATGAACAATTTAATAAACAAATCAGCAAAAAAAAGTAAAAATATTCCCTTATTTCAGTCCTCAAGCACAAAAAAATAGTCCAAATTTTCAAATCAAAAACATAAACACTTTTCAAGTGTTGCAAGAGTATGGAGTGGATGGGCAATTACTGGTTGCTATCATGTCTCTGTACGAAAGCTCTGAGATGTGTGTCCGGATAAATGGCATTAAGTCAAGACCGTTCACCGTGGGTGTTGGACTCCGCCAAGGGTGCGTACTGTCGCCCCTCTTGTTCATTATCTTTATGGACTGGATAGACAGGGGCAGCCGAGGCGATGAGCGTGTTTGTGCGGGCGACTGCCTGGTGGAGAGGTTGCTCTTTGCGGACGACCTTGTCCTCCTTGGGTCTTCTCGCACGAACCGTCAGCATGCACTAGACCGGTTTGCAGCCAAATGTGAAGAAGCTGGGATGAAGATCAGTGTGGCTAAAACCGAAGTTCTGGTTCTTTCAAGACAGCCTGCTCACTGCGCTCTCCATGTTAGGGGAGCCTCATTGAGACAGGTGGAGAAATTCAAGTATCTCGGGATTGCATTCACGAGTGATGGACGGCAGGAGAAAGAATTGGATGCTCGGATCAGTGCAGCAAGCTGTGTCAGACGTGCATTGTGGCGATCCGTGGTAACGAAACGAGAGCTGGGTAACAAAGCCAAGCTCTCCGTCTTCAAGTCTATCTTTGTCCCCATTCTCACCTATGGTCATGAGGCTTGGGTAATGACCGAAAGAGTGCGATCGCGGGTACAAGCGGCCGAAATGAGATTTCTGAGAGGTGTGGCAGGTGTTACCCTACTAGACAGAGTGTACAGCAGCACAATAAGGGAATCTTTAGGTGTTGAGCCGCTACTTCTCCGCATCGAGAGATCTCAGTTGCGCTGGTATGGCCACGTGATACGGATCGGCCTCGGTGGCTCAGCGGTTTGCGTGATCGCCTCTGATGCCCGAGTACGCGGGTTCGATCCCGGCCGAGGACGACGAGGATTTTTCAGGGGGAAATCCTGAGATCACGCACTTCCTTCGGAAGGGAAGTAAAGCCGTTGGTCCCGTGTAGTCGTTTGCCGGCTGCACGTTAAAGAACCCTTGCGAGGCAAAATTTGCGGCCCCTATAACGCCGTCCTGAAATGACCATAGCAGTTGAAAAGGACGTTAATACCAAACAAACCAAACCACGTGATACGGATGCCGCAAACTAGTCTTCCTAGGCAGTTGTTATTTTCCAAGCCGATGGGTAAGAGACCAAGGGGTCGGCCTAGAACCAGGTGGCTAGACTACATGGAGAATCTGGGTTCGAGTCGCTTGGATATTACCAGGGAGGACATGCGCCTGATGGCGGAAGATCGCGATCGCTGGAGATCCTCCATAGGGCTGCGGCCCCCGCGACCCTAACGGATAAGCGGGTTTGAAAAGTAAGTAAGTAAGTAAGTAAGTAAGTAAGTAAGTAAGTAAGTAAACATAAACACTGCTTACAAAACATTCAATGCCATTTGAAAGACAATTTTTTGCATTTAACAAAAATGAAAAATCCGAAGGAATTATATTTCTATTTCTCCTTTGCGTTATTATGGAAGCTATTAACTTATTTCATTGCTTATTTTGTAATAACCATATGCCAATCTATTGAAATACTTTTACATCTTGCATGACTCTGCAGCTTAAAATTTTAAAAAATAATTCGATTTCCCTTTATTCAAATTTCAGAACGTTTTCTTTATTTTTATAAAATCTTCCAATCTTTATACAGTTTCTGGAATGCAAAACTACAGGGTAAGTCAAAAGTCACTGAACATAGCTGTATTTCGGAAATGATGCGTAACAAATATTCTTCTTGCTCCTAAACTAATATTCTTCCATCAGCGTAACAACTCTAACATTCTTTCTTGGATGCACTTGTAACTAAATTTAATGTAAAAGTCGGTTCGATCCATAGACTTCAACCCTCCCGAATAATATTCTACTTTTGCTTTACTATTCATAGATATATTCATTACTATGTTATGGCAACATTTTTTGGAGCTCCACCACATCATATAACCTGACCCGGTTTTTCACGCTCCAAAAATGATTTTTTCGAATAATGACAACAGTTCCTAAGTCTACCTTGGTTTCACACCAATTTTCTCTTTTACGGATTTTTACAATACTATATCAAATTCATAAGGTCCAGTTATGCTCCTTTTTATACAAAACAATTAATGCTC
Source organism: Rhysida immarginata (assembly GCA_023313115.1). NCBI lineage: Eukaryota > Metazoa > Arthropoda > Chilopoda > Scolopendromorpha > Scolopendridae > Rhysida > Rhysida immarginata. Next base: position 122,397 of record JAHWFO010034030.1, read on the forward strand.
AGTTGATGATATTTCTATTCAATTATACCCTGAAAGCCACAATTACTTTAAACGCAATGCTCCTGAAATTTACATACCCTGTGTCAAACGTAATTACCTAAATCGACGAGTATCTGCTATCTGTGTTAAAAACTGGACACTACTCCCTACAACCATTCGTTCGATGATCCATATATGGCCTTTAGGAAATCACTAAAGCAATTTATTTTATCACTTTAATAATTAGCATTAGCAACACTGTATGAGATATGTAATAACTCTTTTTGCTGAATTATGCCTAACTATGACTGTATCTCACAATCTATATTTATATAATCACCAACTTTAACTGCCACCATATTGAAATATTTGGCATGTATAAACACTTATATAAAGGAGTTCGGTAAATGAGTTTTTACACTGCTTGTATGTTTGGTTTTTGCCGATTCGATTGTTATTAACCGTAATTTCTATTGTTAGTACTAATCCTTTGTTTAATTTCTTTTGTTCATTTTACGCCACTGAGACCTAACTCACAGCCCATTAGATAAAGGCCTGAGTGCTCTTTTCAAAATGGCGGCGCTCGCAGGCAGACTTCTGTGTGAAATAAGCTGAAATAAAAGAATTATTTCATAAATTTGCTTTAATCTTCTAACGAAATCTAAGTTTTTGAACTTTGTTTTTAAATGGCTTTATGTTTCAATCAAAGCAATGGCAACATACGTGCATATAAATATAGTTTCATTTTTTTCAAAGTAGAGCCATCTATGGAGGAAGAGAAAAAGCATCTTTTCTATAAAAAGTTTCGAAACCATATATGATGGTTTTAGAAATCTGCAAAAATTAGTTCCTGTAATAGATTAATTATTTTGGTTAGATTTTGTAAGAAAATTAAAGCAAATTTATGAAATAATTCTTTTATTTCAGCTTATTTCACACAGACAGTCCGCCTGCGAGCGCCGCCATTTTGAAAACAGCACTCAGGCCTTTATCTAGTGGGCTGTGCCTAACTCGTCGGTTTATACTATTCTGGTCTCAGAGGTGCGTTATTGTAGAATCTCTAAATTAAATAAATAAAATAAAAATAAGAAATGAACGATGTGACCTGGTCCTACTATCAATGAAAAAAAACAAAAACCGAAACGCATGATCAAGCTGTATCAATCCGTTTGAAAAAGAAACCGAACCTATGTGAGCACGTGTTATGTGAGGACGTGTTACGACGTTGAGTGCGTAACTCGGAAACTACTGTTGGAATACGTTCAAATTTTAACGGTATACATAGTTTTATGTACCCTAGTATTTCTTCAAACTTCATTATCCTAAGTGTTAAAGAAAGTGAGTTATTAACTTGTTGATCTTAGTGGTGGCATTTTTATTTCTGTTCATATCTCAGTTATCGTTCAAATTCGGACCCATGTTCATATGAACTATTTTTGCTTAGAAACGCATATTCCATCACCCCTATCATTTTGGGGATGAAATTTAACAATACCCTGCATAACAAGTTACTTTTAAATACCATTCAAGTAGTATTCAAGACCCAAAATGGCGGATTTGAAGATGGCGGCCAAACTCCATTTCTATTCCAAAATATAGAGCACTTATCCTATTCCCGCTACCATAGTCACATCGTTTGTTTTACACACCATTCCCGAAATACAGCTATGTTCAGTGACTTTTGACTCATCTCTACTGTCTGGAACGGACTGCATCCTATTAATTTGCTTAATTCGTTCGCTTTTGTTTATGCATTTCGTCTTATTCATCCTACTGAATAGCCTTAGCAACCGTTCCAACAATCGAAGGACGTACATACAGGCAGACACACAGACAGAGTAAAATGAATATATGCTTTTCTTCAGCGTATAATAAAGTAGCAAAAGAATTTTTAATTTTTTTGGATTTATGATGCAAGACTCTTTGATGAAATTGAATGGCGATTTCATCGGAGATTGTCGTGGAGCATTATACGGAATGTTTATCTAGGCAGTCTATTTTATTTCTGACGTGAGTTCTATAAAAAAGTTTCGAATGAACGTCATTGTAGCTCTTTACAATGAGAAAAAAACTTGAGTGACGAATGAAGATGACAGCACCATTAATCATGGCAATACATGTATCCAAACAGCTTTCTTTTAAATGGAGCCAAAGATTAGCTAATCTATGCATATATAATCATTAATAGTTTTAAATAACTGTCAATAAGCAAACATTAACCTTACTTAATGAAAATGTTTAAAAGTTTAACGTAAAATTCATTTCATTAACACCATCTTTGTGACATCAACTTAGTATCACTTCAGTATTTGACCAGAAATCTATTTTCTTGAAAAGTTTTATCTTTTCTTTGAATCGTCAAATGATTATAATTATTTATCCGCATGTAATAAGTCGACTCTTTATGAAGGATGCAGCCTCATACTGCAGAATTTCATATTGAGGGTATTACCAAAAAAAAATTATAATCTGGCTAATGAGATTATTATAAATTTCTATTATCACAGATATTGAAATCTTCTTTATGATTTTCTCAAATTTTCTCGATTCAGCCGTGATTACTTCCTCTTAATGCGCAATGACCTGAAAACGTCAACATTTGGATTCTTAGAAGATCCACAGGAATCTAAAATGAGTTGCAAAACTGAATGCCTCTAAAAATTTACCGATTGCAGTTTCAGGATGTTGTAGCGTATAAGAAACTCCAGAGGGAGTCTTTATATAGAAATAAATGAAACAAGCATGACGTCAAAGAGTTACATTTACTTAATCTAAACAAGTAACATCCGGTTGGAGAAACTGGAAATATTACTCCACTTTTTAAATAATTAAGGTGAAATAAAACTACATATGAAAGGAAAAATTCCACGAATTGGGAACGATCCGGGATCCGCGGTAGCTCAGTTGACTATAACAGCGGCGATTTGAGTTGTGATCCCCTGGTTCGATCCCTGATCGCGGGATTCCTTCTTTCATTTATTACTTTCTTCCATCTTATTTAAGTAACATCCGTTATAATATTTTCTCCCATGTCGTTCAGATATGAGGAGCACTTGCGCAAAATGCAACATGTCACACACACAAAGTTTTAGGTAAAACGCAAAAAATTCCCCATTCGCTTGTATGGCAGAGTTAAAATGATTAATAAGCTATTATTAGATAAAGCAGTAATAGATTAGTGTATTTCCATTACGTCACAAAATCACATGACCATTATAGTGTGGAAAACAATTTTTAACTTTTCTACATGTTGCATTTTGCATCGTCACATTCGAAATGTTGCGATTTGCTCTGGCCCTCGTCGAATAATATGTGGTTGTAATAGCCAGGCAAAGCAAAGCATGCAATCAGGGGACTAATAAAAAAAACTGTAACACATGGCCACAATTACTTTCAAAATCTTTTTAATAACACCCTGCCCAACTTCTTATAAAAACATACAATCCTGTTAGTAGTGCTTCCAAACTCGAAATTGATATTCATCTTCTGCGCAATTGCAAGCTTCCTCTCCTGTAGTTTCTTGGTCATGTTTACAGTGGTAACTACTGGCGATGTTGGCAATGCTGTTCAAATTATTGGCATACCATTCTAATTTCTCCACCTTTTGCCACTCTGAACCGTAGGCTTTTTCCAAAAGCACGGCGACGTCCTTGGCTTTCTCTGGTGAGACATGTGATTCTAGAGGCTTTTCTGCAATGACAAGCTTCTCCAGTTTGCGACCTTTTTTTGTCCAGTAAGCAGATAGCACTTTTTCCCAACGTCGCTTTTGTAAAAATTTTCGCCTCGAACTTCAATGATCCTGTTTCTTGCTTTCGTAATGATGATTCGCTTCATGTTTTGACATGCCTGCAAGGCTAATGTCGCTGCACTGGAATTTCTTTCCATTGTGATTGCAAGGCTGATGAAAGTTTTTGATTCTACCTTCTTGAAGGCTTAACAATATGACAAGCAAGCAATTCGTTTTTGATTCTACCTTCTTAACTTGCCAATGCTCCTTTTTGAAGGCTTCCTGGTCTTTTTTCGTGAATCAGATGATAGCTTGCCCACGGTTGAATTTTACATATTCACATCAGTCATTAAATATTTAAAAAATCATTGACGGCTGTAACGTCAATAACTCTTACTGTTATATCGAAAGTAATAAAAATATCATACTCCGGATGTATAATAAGTCACGTGATATAATCACTGAAATTTCATTAGTCGACAGGAAATGTTTCACTTTGTTCCCGTATGGATGAAGGACATGGTGCATTTTGAAGCGGTCATCATTTTTCAATGCACGTGTTTACTATTAATTTTGAAGCGTTTTATTACAAGGCACACTGGAAAATGAGGTAAATATGATTTCCTAACAGAATATCAGATAATTTTAAAAATTTCCCAAAATTGACATGTTGCGTTTTGCGCAAGTGCTCCTCATATTATACTTAAAAGTTTGAGTGTTAGTGATTTATGAGACTTCAAAAAAATGAGGTTTATTTTAACTAGATAAAATTCCATATTTTCTGTATAAGATTATAAAAATCTTGAAGATAACAATGTTCTTTCATTAAAATAATTAAAATAAGAAAAATCGTTCTAAAACAATGGACCGCAATGCCAAAAAATTTGAGAAATACTGCTCTAAATATGTTATAGCATGCCAAATATCTAAATATTTTAATTGTGAAAACGATATATCTGTAATAAAAGTTGTTAGAAACTGGCTTATGAGTTTAATATCTAACATTTTGAAATACTTTGCAGTATTATTAGATAAAATAGGCGAAAAAGGAAAATATTAATAAAACATTAAATTTATATACACTACATGATCAAAGGAGTTGGGACACCCCTGTGAACACCTACCGTAATTGTGGGACTAGACTGGGCCCGCTCATCAAGGTGGACGGAAACCTCAATGCTGATGGTTACAGGACCATTCTGGATAACGGGGCACTTCCAGCGCTGTGGGAACACTTCGGTGACGGGCCGTTCCTCTTCCAGCACGACAATGCGCCTTGTCACAAAGCAAGATCCATATCCGACTGGTTTGACGAGATGCGGGTTGAAGAACTGGATTGGTCCGCCCAGAGTCCTGATCTCAACCCCATCGAACATCTTTGGGACGAATTGGAACGACGTGTGAGATCCAGGATGGTTCGCCCTACATCTGTCCAGGAAATGGAGGTCAATACCTGTGGACACATATCGTAAACTTGTGGACAGTATGCCACGTAGGGTGGAGGGAGTGATAGCAGCTCGGGGTGGTCCTACACACTACTGATTGAAGCTTTTTGCGGCTTTACGGCAGAGTAACAGGTGTCCCAACTCCTTTGATCATGTAGTGTATAAAAGAGGACATCCACTGACTTACTCACTGATTCATCATCGCACACCAAAATCTACTGGGGTCACCGACTCGAAACTCGGTAGGGTCATAGGACGGATATTGTAAGGGCTTGCTAAGACGGGGGTTTTCGAAATTCGGACCCCCCCCCCCTCCAGAGGGGCAGAAAGGAGTTGTACGTTCGGTTGCCTGGCTCCGCCCCCAATAAACGCAGATCTTCGAAATTTTGCAGTAAGATTTCTACTACCGTGCCAAAAAAGTAGTTTCCCCGAATTTCGATATTCGATTTTAAGCGTGCGAAAACTGAAAGAAAAAATCGATTTTTCGGAGGTGTTTCATAAAATTTTCTGACATTTTGATGCAACTTCGCGGGGAATAAAGTTAAAGCAACGAAACTCGGAGGCAAGCTTCTCGGGGATATTTCCAAAAAAAAAAACCAATATCTTTTTTTTTTTA
>JAHWFO010034030.1:128263-235506 GCA_023313115.1 Rhysida immarginata
AAAAGACGTATATAAAAAAGGGAGCATTCGTTGATTTTTGAAAATCGATTTTTAGGGGAGCAGAAATAAAAAAAAAAATAATCGCAAAATAGACCTATTTTTGACGTTCGTGTTCGGTCAACCCTACTCTGTGGCAAATCCACGTACGATAGATATTTGAATCGAGAATAGTTCACATAATTTGCAAAAAAACAATTTCTGCTTTTTTTCATATTTTACCTCTTTGCTGTCTATGGCCCTTCGTAAAAATATGCGATTTCTCGCAGTTTTTCAAGTATTTCGCGAGTAAAAATAGGTCTAGATTAATGAAATTTGGTACGGTGATGACAATCAACGAGATCAACTGTTCGCTTAAGCTTAGTTTATTTTTTGATTATCTGGATCCAATTTTCCGGTACTTTGTGTTTTCCGGATTTTTACCGGATTTTTTTTTGGTTTTCATAAATTAACATACAAACTCGTATGTTGAAAGTTTAGTTTTTTCATTGGTCATAAAATATGGATTTTGTTCTTTGATTTATAATTTATTTCAAGTATCTAGGGCTATTTTCGATTTATTATGAACTAGCTGATATACCCGCGCTGCTCGGGCAGTTTTTTGATGAAATTTTCCAATTTCTGAATGTGAATATACAGAAAAAATGAACATTATTCTCCACCTTTTTTCTCCGGCACTGCGTCAAACTCACTCAGCTATAGACAACATTCCAAAACGAGCGAAGTCGAGTAGTAGAACTGCTAAAGGGCCGGTAGTTGGAGAGGCCATCCATTGGGAGTATTTTAAAAGTATTCTTTTCGATTCATCAATATGAATTGTTATTATATTAATCCAAGATTTTTTCATATGTTCATTTTCTCTGTATATTCACATACAGATATTGCAAAATTTCATCAAAAAAGAGCTCGAGCAAGGCAGGGTACATATATAAAATATAGAAGATAACTGAAATACTACAGGGTGCGTAAGGTATTTGAGGACAGATTCACGTGAAGAAAGAAAACAGAGATATAAGTCGAGATAATAACTTTATTATCGAAACATATGAGCATACATAAGAAACCTTCTTGTTATATGGCTATTCAATGAATCCGCCTTCAGCTTCTATAACTGCTTCGATGCGAGATCGAAACCGTCGACATGCGCCAATCAAATGGTCATGGTTCATATTGGTCATTACTCGAACGAACAATGGCAGCTTTCAATTCATCTTTAGTGTTATGGGGGTGTTCATTGACCTCTCTCTCCACAACGCTCCATACGTACTAGTCCAACGGATTCAGGTCAGGGAAGTTAGGAGGCCAAAGGCATACAGATAGATATTAGGAGAGGTGGAAACTCGTAGCTTTTTCTGTCTGACAAGACGGCGACACTAATGGGCTGATCACGTGATCACTGACTCGATACAACGCCACAATAGGTGCCGTTGCTCGATACTATCAAACACGGGGATGCAGCGATCGGACTGCCCGTCACTTCAAACTGACTGCTGTTCACTGTAGGAAGGCCTTGTGGTATTCCAATATTACATTTATTGTGATAGAATGATCTAGCCCACGAATTATTTAATATAAATATTTTTAGTGTTAAAATGTTTTTGCTATCATGGACCTGGAGATGAATTCAGTAGTTTCCCTATAGAAAACTACAGTGAGATCTGCTAATCTGGCCCTGTGCTAATCGCAGCGCCGCCCTGGTGATCCCACGAACTGGGCAGACTTGTGGCGCTGATAAGATTCCACCTCTGTAACATCTATCTCTATGGCCAAAGGTTAGGGGTTACGTGAACATGGAAGTTGTCGGTCATCCATTCCTGTGTCATGCGAGATTTGTGTGCTGGGGCAGAGTCTTGCTGAAACACGTAAGGTCTTCCGTTGCATATCGTGTCTATCCAAGGCTTAACAGTTGTCTCAAGGGTCTCAACGTAGACCGCAGAGTTAACTTTAAGGCCTTGGGGAAAGATATATGGAAGCATCACATGTCCTTCACTGCTGACAACCCCTAAAACCATGACAGTTGTAGGAAATTTCATGTGCATGACTCGTGGCACTTCCGAAGGGTATGCACATAACCATCTGATCCTGGTCAAAGTTTTTTTCATCGGAGAAAATCCATAGCAAATCAGCTTCACACGGATTTTTCAGCCTGTTTAAGAGCCTTTTTGATCTGAGTAGACGGTTTCCCGTGTTTTGTCTGACATAAACTGAGCTCTTCGCATAACATACGAGTGATATCTGATGTTTTCATGGACAATATTTCTGATTGTACCTTCCGACACATGAAGATCTTTGGCAAGTGACCTCATGGACGTTCTGGGATTGTCATCGATGGCCTGCTGCACTTGCTGAATAAATTCAGCTGTTCTGATGATGTCAGAGCGTGAGGCTTGCTTTTTACGCTTTGCTACTGATGCAACATTGCTATCTTCGGTCTCAAACTCCTTTCGCACTTTGTGGACGAATGATCTTGCGACCTTTAGAAATCGTGATATCTGTGCTCTGCCTTTATTGCCACGATTACTGCATGTCTCTTCATGATTGTGTTACTTGATGGTCTGCCATTTTGCTTTCCGGAAACGGAAAGGACATACAATTTACTATAGTGCAGCAGTAGCCAAGCGAAGGTGTGTCCTCAAATAGCTTACGCACCGTGTATAAAAAATTTTACATGACCTTAGGAAATTTTAATAATTTAAAAATTTTTTATTATGCACGCATTGTAATTTGACAAAGATTTAATTTCGCTCATTATTAAAGCATATGGGTTAAATGCGAACGAAAATTGGCATTGAATTAACAAATTGTAATCATAAATTTTGGAATACACTTGAGCCCTCGTCTGTTTGAAGCTTTCTATCTAATTAAAATCCATGATGAATTTTTAAATATTTACAAGAAAATATAATAAATATTTTTTCCTGCATTTTAAACAAATAAATACATTCCATTGTTCTGTTGCAGGCAATTCGAATTCTTCATGCACAGGGAAATGTTTAATCAACAGAGTGACAATGAGAGAGATTCCAGAATAGTAAAAGTAACCATGTGATAATTTTAATATGGTTTCATCATAAACGTAGAAAGTTAACCTTCTCTGAATTACAAAATTCCTGATTACTGCAGAGAAATGTCCTTATACGTATAAAGAAAAAGAAAAGAAAAGAAACGGGTGGGTTTTGGCATCTTCACTTTCAAACTGGGTGGTTTTCAGTGAAGCACCATTTTAGATGTTCTGCAGAAAAGAAATGTTCATTCTCAGATCTTAATTTTTCGTGCTGCGTGTTTAATTTCTGTAAGCACCATTACAAAACCTTTCAACCATTTTTTACGCTCTTTTAATCACGCGAATAAAATGTTTGGCGGCGGTGTTGGGCAGACTGCCGCCTGGCTCATGAATAATAAACGCCGTTAAATAATCGTCTGCCAAACATCATTGCAACAAACAGGTCAATAGTTTAGATGAGTCGAACACACTAGCGAAAAATAAGCTTGAATGGCATATAAATTACAAGTACTTTAACGCAAAGCCCACCTGTACAATAACAACAACAACAATAATTTATTTTCTAGAGCTCAAGGTTAATTTTCTTTATCGTTTTGTTTTTAAAACATCAGATTATATATTATACTTAAAATTCTGGCCCTTCCGAAATATATTACAATTTGATCGTGGTTTGATTGAGGAATTGATTGCTTTCTAAAATATATTTAAAAATTGTTTCACATCTCGTGACATATGATGAATAGCAATATCTCTATCGAAACTATGGAGGTGGGAACGCTCCGGTCTGTATACTGCACCAAACGGAGAAAAAAAATTGAAGGAAAAGCCCGGATACTACTGTTCCGTTCATTCTGAACCTTGCCCATTATGAAGATACTACTACGATTAATAAGTTCAGAGACTGGCCTTCCAAACGGATATGATGTGTTGTTACACGTATTACACACAACCACCCTCAAAGTACTCCCGTTGCTGAAAACATTCCGAGAAGCTTTTGGAGGAGATGGTCTTCAGGGTAGCTGTCGCTGCTTCCCGAATCTCAGATGTACTCTTGAAACGGCGTCCTTTGAGTTCGTTTTTCAGATGGAGAACAGGTAAAAGTCGCTTGGGGCGAGATCGGGTAAGTAGGGAGGGTATGGAAGGAATGACGTTCCCATTTTGGCTAGTGCACTCTGCACCATGAAAAAAAATGTGCGCGGGCATTGTCATGTTGCAGTGCCCAATCCTTGCTTTTCCAGATTTCTGAGCGTTTCGGCGGACAGCATCACGGAGACGAGCCAGGATTTGTGTGTCTGTGTGTACTTCTTTTTCACTATCGTCCCTTCCGGTAGGAATTCGTAATACACCACGGCCTTCCGACGAACGCGAACAACTACAGTTCACTGACACGCATTGTTTTGAAAAACCCTGCACTGCGAAGCTGCTTCCTCCTTACCATGTCTCGCGTCATATGTGCCTCTACGCCACGGTCAAATAGTTCCCCTCTCCTACAAGTCTGATTCAAGAGATCAGCACAGTCTCCGAACTTATTGATTGGTATAAGGTTAATTGGCTATTTTAAAATATAGATAAATTTCCTAATTAATTTTAAAATATTTCAGAACACTTCTGGAATACAGGATATGATATAAGCAAGTGAAGGAAATATACAAAGTATACTTACTGAGCTCATATGCTAGATTTCACTGAAAAAACACTAGCCTTTAGTAGAAGTGTCTGTCTTAGACTTACCATCCAAATTTGTTTTTAAGCATTATACAGGGTAAGTCAAAAGTCTGTTTCATGTAGGAAGTTAGGTAGGAGCTAAACAATGGTGGTACCAAATTTGACCTTTGGCCTCAAATTTGCACATTGTAACTTTGTAACAGTTACAGGTAGAGAAAAATTTCCATTTGTATAGTTGTAGAGCTCAAAACGCTGATTTAAAAAAAAAGATTAAAAATAAGCGTAGAAATAAACCCACTATAACAAAATGATAATTCAGTGCTCATGCAGAACTGGAGAACAAATGTCTGGTGTGGACTATGGAATGACATCTTGGTGGAACCTGTTTTCTAAGGTAAACAGAAATTATGTTGGATGGCTTCGTCAAAGACTTTTTAGACAACTTGACAAAAGTAGCTTGGGCACTGAAAACGTAGATTTACTTTCACGTTTATTTTTAATCTCTTTTGTTTGTTAAAATCAGCGTTTTGAGCTGTACAACTGTACAATTGGAAAATTTTCTCTATCTGTAACGGTTACAAAGTTACAAATTGCAAGGTGCAAAATTCGAAGTCCAAAGTCAAATTTGACACCACCATTGTTTAGCCCCTACCTAAATTCCTATATATCTCCACTCATTTTGAAATTGTATGGGGGGTAACAAACTCTTGACTCACGCTGTATATAGAGGAAAGAGGTCGTTCTGCTCATAGGTGGAATGAGCACGCGTGAGTGTTGCAGTGGACTAACTACGCCTTGCGGGGTTATACTTTTATCCTGCTGGTGACGATGTTTTTAAAGGTTATAACTTAATACCAATATAGAATATTTATTGTAATTCTCAATAGATAAATAAAATCTTGTTAACATTCCAAGGAGGAGCTTTAGCAGTGAAGCAGAAATACATTTATACGTTTATTAAAAAGAAATTAACCCCCCCCCCCTCCGCCTCCCGAGTAGGATAAGGCAAGTCATCTATTTTTACCCCTTCATCTGCACTTTTTACCTCCACCCAAGTTTTTTTTAATCAATAAATTGATTTTTTCGAACGTAATATGTAAAAAATGTAAAAATTCTCGTATCTTCTTTCCTTTCTCATCATATCCATACGTATGATATATCACATGCCATATGTTGCCATAGTTCTAAGGACCAACTGACTGCCACCCCTGTAAATTCGATGATCCCACTGGAACAATTGGGCCTAAACTTCATAGTAATGTAGATCTTGCCTAGAGGAATCTGGATACTGGATTTTACGCCTTTACGTACCTAAAAGCACATAGATATGTAGCCCTCTCTGAATCCCACCCCCGTAATTCCGACCCCCGTATACAAATCAAAACCAAACTAAATAGTGCAGATGGACATGCCCATAGTAAGCTACATTCCGAATTTCAACCTTCTACCTCAAAAAATGTAGAAATGATGAAAGGTGATTCAAATCGTGTGTAAAATAAAACCCTTCATCATTTCTACATTTTTTGAAGGGTGATTCAAATCGTGTGCCTATAGATTATGGGCACTTGAGCAATCGTGCGTCGACAAAGCGATTTCACGTGCGCGCCGATGTCAGTAATGCTTAAAAGATGAACAGAAAGTAACAATGTATTCCTTCTTGACAAATCGATTGTTATATGACATGCCAGTATCTTTGAATTCCTTACACTCACTGTTTTAGCACGTGAATTCGACTCGAAGGGGTCCACGAAAAATTATGAAAAGTTGATACGGCCGAGGCAAGACTTTGATGGTCATATTTCTGAAAACAGAATTATAAAAAATTAATCCATTTTCAAGTTATTGTGCAAACGGCGGACGGCCGGATAAACGTATAGACCGAGGGCGCATTCTTATAAGCAGCTTTTATGCTAAAGCTCCTAATAAAAACAACCATATTCAGGACATGATTCCCCGCTCTCTGACTGAATACAACTCTATTAAAACGGTTACATGTTGATGAGGGATGCTGATGAAGCTGTAAACAGAGTTCCTCAACTTTCTCAATCCATCTATGATGTATTTTTAATATAGATAGAAATAATTCAATAACTACAGCTTTTCTTTGATATTCTAAAATGTTAAGGATGCAATGTCGTATTTTCTTGGGCGAACCCAATTGGATACAAAATTCCAGTGCGAATACTTTAAAGAATTCTTTTCGTTTTTCCCAAGTGAATATATATACCTTATTAAGGGTTTTTCATTTATATTCAAATTCAGATATTGGAAAAATTTCTTACAAATAAACATTCCGAGCAACGCCGGCATATGAGGTAGTATTTTCATAAAGAAAATTGTCACAACAAAACACAAATAATGATACCAAATAAAATCTTGTAAACATTCCAAGGAGGAGCTTTAGCACTGAAGGAAAAATACATTTATACATTTACTAAAAAAATTAATCTATTACTCGGGGCCCCCCGAGTAGAGTAAGGCAAGTAGCAGATCCTGAAGTCATCTATTTTTACCCCTTTATCTGCACTTTTTACCTCTCCCCAAATTTTTTAATCAAAAATTAATTTTCTCGAACGTAATATGTAAAAAAGCTCGTATTTTCTTTCCTTTCTTATCATTTCCAAACGTATAATATATCACAAGCCATATGTTGGCATAAACAGATAGAATTCCTCCAATATAAACATGAAAATTGTTTATTTACCAAACTTAAAAAATTAACTTAACAACAAAAAGAAATATGTAATAGTAAAGGAATCTACCATGAAGACAACAGCCTGCCAACCCCCGACCTAAATGTACTAATCCAAAGTATAAATATCTGATTTCAAAAATTTTTTAAATGTTAACAAAAAGGTTTCCACTTAGTGAAGTTAAGACCAAAAACCACCCACCATCAATTTAAATCAATGAACTATGCCAATAAAACACACGGAATTGAACAACAATTTAAAAACATGAAATTAATGCATGATATTAATGTTAAATGGGAATATACATGTAAAGGTCTAAAGTCCGTGGCCAGAAGATTGCATAAAATAAGATTAAAATACATACACTTGAGCCAGCTGAAAGATGTTTTTTTACAATAAGCTGTCTTCTAGGATGAAATTTTCATGATGAAAAATTGTCCTTGATGAAAAGGGCTGACTGGTGCGATGGATAGCACTTGAAAACGTTCGTAGAAAACACCACACAGAATTTATGCAAACTCTTAACGTTTTCGAGCGGACCAGCTGCTCATCTTCAGAATAAATGAAGGAGGGAGGTACCAATACAAAAAACAAATGAAACTAATATTGCTCCAATCACTGTGAATATCATACGACGCTTTGGCCAGAGTACAATCGGAATTTTTAATAAAGAGGGCCTCCTTTATAATGCGTTTATTCCAATTTTTTTCCCTACCCAAAAGTTTTACATCCCCGCAAATGTTGGCATGGTTCTAAAGACCACGTGACTACCACCCCCGCAAATCCGACCCCAATGGAACACCTGGGCCTAAACTTCCTAGTATTGTAGATCCTAAATTATACGGCTAGTCTAAAGAGGGAGATGCGAGCTGAAAATCCAAAATCCAAAAGATCCTAAATTCGGAGAAGAAATCCTCGTAGCCTATATCTCTCTGGGCTAATCCGGATTATTTTCCCTATTAGTCTTTTGTACTTTATTTGATAAATAAAGAATCCGTTATTAATAAATACAAAAGATGATAACTTCGAATATCAACCCAATATCAATAAGCAATTTATGACGTAACATCGAACAATATGTGATCTTAATTTCCCCTGAAAATACACTTTGCAATTCACGCTAAATTAATGGAAAATATTTGAGGGAAATTCATTACCGTTTATTTACTTGTATATACGACTCCTAATCTTCGGCATAGTCTGAAATAATCGCAATGTATCGCTTTTGTAGGCGAAGTTGCATCGGGATAATTTATGAAGTTAGTTTCTATTGCAATAGGCTTTAATAAAGGAAAATCGATTTCATAAGAGAACTCCTCAGCTCGTCGCCGGCTGACGTGTTCCTTGTCTTTATGCTGAAAATAGAATGTTCAATATCTCCGAGCTTTGAAAATATCCAATGTAATTCTGAAGAACACCTTAAAAGGTCATCGCTAATAGAAGCATCTCTTAAAGTTTTAGTATTAAACGAGTTTTTTTTCGATCGCTCCTGTTGCTCGCGCATGAATTAACGGAGTCAAGAGTTTCCTTTCTCCTTTAAAGGTAATCAGCCGTGGGGCTTGGAACACCAACATTATTGCTTGGCTGCGAGGACCCGACTAAACCATTTACTTATTAAATCAAAGTTCACAAAGACCACAATGATACCACACTTTAAACCGTTTACCATTGTTTCTATTTTAAATGGTTGTTCGCAAGCATCATTATCGTGACTGCAGGAAACTTATTTGAGTGGGAAAACATCACTGGAAAACATTGTTCAAAATTTACACATGACAATATTTGTCAGAAGGCGGCGAGAAATTCTTTTGGAGTAGAACTCAAATATTACAGAATTACTGCAAAGTGACATGAACCACTCTGGTTCTCAGCCACTCATTATGTGGTTTGAGGTTTTCCTTTTACAAAATTATAAATTTATTCCTCTTTTTAAAAATAAATGGCATTCTACTTTATTTTCACAAATTCTTTAAGGACCAGCCTTAAATCTTTTTTAAAAGTCATAAAATGGACCATGAATCCATCTGTGGTAGTAACAAACTGAATAATAACAGAAACCGCAATTCCACAAAAGAGATTTTTAATCTGGAGTCACGTACGAGGGGTTATCAGAAAGTAACGCCATTTATCTTTTAACGGAGGAAATATAGTCGCTGTGTAAATGTTAACAAAGCCTAAAAGAAGGCTTAGTACATGCACAGACATTGCATAACAAATCGTTTTATAAATGGTTGCTATCACATCGTCTACAGTGGAAGAACAGCGAGTGTTATAAGGTTTCTTTTCGCAAAAGGTAAGAAACCAGCTGAAACCCAAGGGGAAATGGTAAAAGTTTACGATGTCTACTGTCTGGACTATTTCTGTGTGCAAATGGTGTAAAATGTTTCGGGAAGGAAGAGTTAGCCTTGCCGATAAACAGAGTTTTTGGCGGCCTGCATCAGAGGACATTAACAGCACAATCAGAAAACTGTCGCATTTCCATGAAAGAAGTGAGTGAAACGTTTTATTTATCCTATGGCTCTACATGGGATATCATGCATGAGAAACTTGGATACCGCAAAGTCTGTTCGCGTTGGATTTCAAACAGTCTGACACCGGAGTAGACCGGTAGCAGAATGGCGTGCAATCTACAACATCTGCAGCGATACAGCCAGGAGGAAAATGCGTTTCTGAATGGGATTGTCACAGGATTGAATGAGTCCTGAGTCTTGCACTTCACACCCGAGTCTAAAACTGCAAGCATGGTGTGGAAACATCCACATTCTCCAGTTCGCAAAAAATTCAGTTTCTCTTTCAGTTCGGAAGATTATGCTTATAGTTTGTTGGGATATGCAAGACATGCTACTCGCAGAGTTCCTGCCTCGTGGATCAACCGTCAATGACACTACCCAATGTGAAATGTTGACTAAACTGCGGCGTGCTATTCGGGATAAGTTGGTCAGAAAGAGGAAACGATGTTCGACTTCATGACAACGCACGCCCCCATATGGCCAACATCGTCCAATCAAAATTGATCCGTTTCGACTGGCAGGTTCTGAACCACCCAGCCTACAGTCCGGACTTAGCGCCCTCGGAGTACCACCTCTTTGGTCCCATGAAGAGATTTCTGGGTGGTCAGAGGTTTGAGACTGACGAGGAACTCAAATCTGCCGTGCGCCATTGGCTGTATTCAAGGCCGACGGAGTTCTGTGAGCGGGATATTCTGAAGCTGGTGCAGCGTTGGGATAAATGCCTTCATCGTGAGCGGAGGTAAGTAGTTTCAGCTGCACTTAGTTGTTTTGTAATTTCCATTGAAAAAAAAATAAATGGCGTTACTTTCTGATATCTCCTCTTATGTGCATTTTGAAGACACATCAGCGTGTTAAATGGCCGCCAAAGAACGACTTCAGGTGCGAACAGATGAAAGTTTTTATGAAGAGGGCTACAAAAACTCGTGCCCCGCTTTGATAAGTACCTTCAAAATTGTGGGAGCTATTGGAAAAGTTAGTTCAAGGTATGGGGATTTTTTTTGTACCAATTTATTTTTTCTGAGTGTGAATTTGTTTGTTTTTTTTCTATTACCAAACGGAACTTGCTTTCTAGACGTGTTTCGTATAATTCAGAAACACTAGGTTCCAAATGTTCAGGTCACTAGAAAGACTATGCCACTAGCACAGTCTATTATTTCTTTAATTTTCTCCAATAATACTAAATTATTAGCACAGAGATTGTAGAATAAGAATAATGTGAATGAACGCGATGGTTAAGATTGACATTAATGCGAAGAATTTAAAAATAAAAATAACTGTTCCATCTTCTTTAGACCACAGATAGATTTTTCCTTCTTTCAATGGAATAGATACTGTAATTGTTTAGAGGGTGAGGGGGTGCAACGCCCGGAATTAAGAAGTGAAACGGGTTCGGAATGATTTGGTTAATCGAAATTTATTGAATAAACAATAAGTTGAATTAAGGAATTTGGTTGTACATTATGGCAAAAATAGTTTTATTGTAGAAAACACTATTAATACAGACCACAGCAAAAGGGCTGTAGGAATAATAGCGCTTGCAATGCGCAATAATGAAATAACTGTTGAAGTACAAAAAAATGGATCGAAAAGACATCAGTAAGGTGCAAAAATTGCATGTGTGCAAATGTATATGATATATACAAATACACACAAGCAAGTTATTAAAAAAAAGAATTTTAGGGTTACAAAAGTCCGAAATTGAAGAATACAAAATGTTTAAGGAATAAAACCTGATGAACAGAAATAGCGTCCATTGGCGTGATTAACTTAGTAAACAATACCTCTAGAATGGGCCCGGTTTAACTTCTGACGAATTTGCGTCGACAAGTAAAAGAAATGTTCCATTATACTCAGTCAGAAGAAAACGTAGTTAAACATGACTGAAAGATTCTATGCTAAGATGAGACTGCGAATATCCATTTTGCATGGATGAGTTATAAATTAGGCACTATTGATTACTATAAAAGATTGTGTGGCCGATGGAATTGGATAATAAATCAGGCGCCATTGCTGCACAAGAGGCGGAGGGAATGGACGGGGGATAGATGTGTATCTACAGAAAGTTGGAAGAAGTCTGCAGAAAAAAAAAATAATCACCAACAATAAGGCGACATGACTCCCCGTGATCGAGGAAATTAGTCGCGAGGGAAAGTATGTATCAGACCACGATCTATAGATATTCATGGTCATCGAGCTCCATTGTTAAAATGAAGCTAAAGTTTCTAGCTCCCGGTAGGGCGGGAACTCTATTGAAAAGTGGCGCTGCATGTACAATCGGCCCAATTGTACATGCAGCGCCACCCTATCGGCAGACAGGGACTTTACTTTTGTATTCAGTTTCAATGAAAATCTCTATCGCAGGTTGCGGTCGGCTATAGAGCGATCTATGCGGCACCTTGCGTAATCTGTTTTCCTTAGCTTCTCGAAACAATGGAAAATGGCCGGAGCTCGATAACCATGAATATCTATAGACCGTGTATCAGACTGTAATTGCGACATAAAAGATAAATAATAGTATTGTTTACAAGAAAACAAAATAAGTTACAAATGCAACAATTACAGCCTGTAAATATTGAAATCACAAAAGATAATAATTATTTACAAGAAAAAAATAAAATATCTGCTAAAATTTATTGCAATCCCTAATTAATGAAAAAATAATAAAAGAGTAACGGATTGCAATAATTAATGAAATCATCGAATTTCCCGAACAGCAATTATTAAAAAAAACTCAGCTCCATGGATGTAAAATACATAAAATATTATGTTTTCTTAAAAAATTTGCACATACAATTAAAACTTTGAGGTGTGTTAGCAGAGTACCGACTGGATAGGCAATTAGTGGTTGCTATCATGTCACTTGTATGATTCTATGATGTGCGTCCGTGAGAGAAGTGGCAGGTATTACCCTACTAGATAGAGTGCAGATCTTTACAATAAGGGAGTCTTTAGCTGTTGAGCGGCTACTTCTTCGCATTGAGAGGTCTCAGTTCTGTTGGTATGGCCACGCGTTACGGATGCCGTAAACTGGCAACACCACCTCTACTCAAAGCCTGAGCGCGGAAACATCATACATTGTTAAAACGTCATAAGTAGTCATCTTTAATCGCATTTCTACCAATAATAAGCCCTAAATGTATGAAATTTTCGCGCTCAGGCTTTCTCTTTAGGTGGTGTTGAAACTGGTCTTCCTAAGCAGTTGCTAATTTCCTAGTCGGTGGGTAAGAGACCAAGAGTTCGGTCTAAAACTAGGTGGCCAGACTACGTGGGGAATTTGGATATGGTTCGCTTGGGTTATTACCATTGAGGACATGCGCCTGATGGCGCAAGATGGCAAGCGCTGGAGATTCTCCATAGGACTGTTGCCTCCGCGACCCTAACGGATAAGCGGGTTTGAAAAGCAAGTAAGGTAAGGTTTGAAAGTAGCAGAAATTTATTATTTCTTTGCTATTCTGACTTTCCTCAAAATGCAGAACTCCCCCCCCACCTTGGTTAAAAAGACATGCTAATTGCTTGCATTTTATTTAATAAACAGTATTTCCTTGCCATTATATTATCAATTATGAGAACCGATGCATAAAATTGTCATGATAATGCCTTCACATTGTTCTAATTAATTTTTCTTATAAGTTGTTGTCTCTAATAGGGTTTCTTCCGTTTTCTTATTTTTCTAAGCGTGTTTAAGTGTTCATCGTTTTTAAGCAACCTTTTTCTTTTATAAAATAAACAAAGCAATGTGAAACAAATGGATCACTGACTGGATAATCAAGAACAGGCACTTACGCTTGCAGTACTCTCTATGATTTTATTAGTATGAAATTATGCTCCTAATATGCTTGAAATTAAAGAATATTTTTATTGTTGCAATAATTTTAAAAATCTTTTATTAGAACGTTTTTGATCGTTAACGGTCATCATTATCGATTAGATATTCTTAAATTATTTTGAGATGACATAAAGCGAAACAGAATGATTTCTAGAGTGCGAAGATTCAAATCACATTCGGTCGGCTCAGCTTCGTCGATGCGAAACGACAACAGAGGAAGGTGAAGTCACCGGCAAATAGACGAGGTGGGAAGGGAAAAGAAACTCGTTGGTCCGTGGAAGACGAATGCGTCTTCCCTATTCATCCACTCGCTCTCGAGAGATGGCGTTCTAGTCGGTTTAGTGTCGTGTCTGAATTTGAAATCGTTCTCGGTGGCACCAGCGCCCGACCCTCCACCACCACCACCACCGAGTGCGGCGCCCGTCCTCCTCATTCTACCACTCGTCCTCGAAGCGATCGCGCTCTATGTTACTCTCCGTTCTGCTCGTGGACTGAGCTGTTGATCTTCAAGCGCTACACGTGGAGTTTCCTTTTCTTTTTTTTTTTTTTTTCAAAACGGTGAAGAGGCACGAAGGTGAGAAAAAGAAGGCGATCGTTTCCTCTACGGCGCCGCGTGGTTAGCAGCAAAACAAACCAAAACCGTATCGGAAATTGAGAACGTGTTCTTCTTACTAACGAGGTAAGTGATGATAAATGAATACTTAAGGATTAGTGGGTTGGGAAATAAGGAACAACAACAACAACAAGAAAAAAGAGCTGAGAAAGAGAGAGATGAGGGGGAGGGTAAAACGATATTATAGCAGACGAGACGGAAACTACTCGAACGGCAATAAAAAAATAAATAAACGAGATCTCAAGGGAAAGCGAGAGGCTACTAAAGGGAATTCAGCAATGAAACCAAATTAGCAGTGATATCGTTTGCCAGTTGCTTAACGTAATTAATCCGTTAATAAAAGGAATGGCTGAAGGAAAATGAAAGACAATGAAAACACTTTTTTGATTGCCCTTCTTCACACATTAACACTTGGTGAGGAGTTTTTTGCGCGCATTTACGCGTGAGCGGTAATTTATCACTTAACTCAATGAGATGGAAGTCTCTCGGGGAAACTCGATATGTTCCTTTGGTAATTGGCCTGCGAAACGGGATTACGCTCGTTCTTAATGAACCACTGTGACCATGACCACCACTTTAATAACAATATCACGGCTCCAACACTTGATGAACCATCTCCACCCTCTCCTTCCGTAAGTCATGTAAACAAGGAATTTACTCTTCTTTAATTGAAAGTGGTGTTCTTGCTGCCGTTTGATGCTAGACCTTAACGAACTGTCATGTTCAAATCTTTTCTTCCTCCACCGAAGAGGACATAATTTCGCCAGAAGAAAGCTCTCCCTCCTCCCAATATACTGTGACGACTGAAGAGATTTGTAATTGACTTGGCAATGTTTTTCAAATCAATGAATGGGCGAAGTGTGAGTCACGTGGTTCTGTCCGATCGGTGACGAAATCTCGGACGAATGAAACCCAATTCTAGTTCATCTCCAAAACCCCGATGCACTTTAATCCAGACATTGAGATTGGGTCAGAGACAGGGTCAAGTTCTCCGGCTCATGGAACAGGGTTTCGCTAAGCATATTCCCTTTCCAAAATTTCGATAAAAATAATTTTGTTCATTAAAAAAAAAACTCTTGTTTTAAAAAAATCTTATATTAGATTCGAATTAAAAAAAAACAAACAAAACGACATGTAATAATATTCAAAAATGAAGTAGATGTTTCCTTTAAATTGATAGGAAAGTTAAAACTGAAAAGTTAGCCGAGCGCACAATTTTTTACGTTTGTTTGCATTCGATGTCGCTAAAGAAAAATGAAGACACACAAGTATATCAATAATAAAGAAGAAATCCCTCGTTTGTAGAGTGTATCTAACAGTGTGTCAATAGACTCAAATTAATAGGTTCCATTAATGCTCTTTTTTCTACAATCGATGTAGTTTACTTCGTTTTTATTTTGTTTTTACTGAGCGGCCAGCAGTTTTTCTCTTTCATACTTTCTTACAATCACTTATCGATTTGACAAATGATTGATGAATTTTGGTGGCGATGTAAAGGAAAACACATCAACATGGAAAATTAAGTACAACGAAACATAAAAAAAAGTTGATGTTAATAAAAATCACCGTTTCTAAAAAAAATTCAAGCAAGGAGCATTTATCTCCCGGGTTGATAATGATGGCAGTAATGATTTTCCTATTTTTGGGTTTCAGTTTGACTGAAACCCATAAGCTAACCGATATAAAAAGGATCGTCTTTCATGTGAGGTTTTTTTTAAGACTCAGGGGACAATATTTTTTATTACTTTTTTTTTGTTGTTGTTTTTCTTTTTTTTTTAACACTTTGTACTTCTAAAAAAAATTTTTGGTAAATTTAAGGTGGCAAAATAAATTTTTTTTATGGGGCCAGATTTTTTTTTAACCCTTCTAAAAAAAAAAAAAAAAAAAAAAAAAAAAAGTTTGTATTTCTTTAAATAAACCAGCAGCGGCCTCCTATATTTCGAATTTATTAATTCCCTTTAAAGATTATTTGAAAATCAAAACTGCTCTGATAAGTTTATTCACTTTCTGCTAGGGTTTCATTTTTAATTTAAAGTATTTAAAAGTTTAAAATTAATAGGAAATCATTCAAACGCTCTTTAAAAATCTCCTCTTCATCATTGCCTCTAATGAAATTACGAAGCATTGTTTTCTATGTCAAAAAAAAGGTTGAAATTTATGTGTTAGCACAACTTTTTCCTGCAAATAAATATTCTCCTCTTTAATATTATCAACTTCTTTCACCATTAATAACAATATATTACGATATTTGCAAACGTGACGGCTAGATTTTTATAGCTTTTTTTTTATGTCTAGCGTAGCACCGTTTGTTAATTACTTGGCGAGTATTTGTTCTCCGTTTGTTTGCTCACCTAAGTATACAAATACTAATTAGGACTCTAAACTCCTTTTCAATGAATATATCTCAATGTAAATTGTTTGTACACAGTGAGTAAAAATACGATAGCTTTCTTCCGTTAGGTTGGTGTCGCCATGAAGACGTTTCAGCGTAGAGACAGTGAGAGAAATGTCTTTCTTTTGCCGCCGGGAATTTTTTTTTTCCTTCTTCCATTTGCACAGCTCACATCGAAGAACTACGGTCAGGTGATGATAGAGAAGAACAATTAACTGTCATCAATCAGTCAGTGTTAACACCACAGTTGGCACGTCAGTGTTTGTGTGTATTCTAACGACGCTACGCCGCCGACCGCTAGGTTTACTCGGTTCTTCGAATCTAATCAGTTTCGTTTATTCATAGCTCAATGCTTTTAAAAGAAACCAAAGAAAGCAACGACTTAAAAATTTATTAGTCCATAGAAAATGTATGATTTTTTAAAAATGTTTCAGAAGAATTACGAATACTCGAACTAAGTGAGATCATAGACGACCTGCATGATCACATCCCCGGATAATAGAACTATTTTACCCTACGTAAAAATTTTAATTGAACTTTCTTATCACTTTCAAAGAAAAACCAATTTGTCCCAAAGCTGCGTTTTTGAGAACCTGATTACGAAGACAATACCTTAAGCAATTGGACGAAATTCGAACTAAATAATTGCTAATATTTCCCTTTGTGTTGTGTAACGTCTTAAAGAGATCTTATATAATTTAATTTATGCCTAAAGAACTTCCCTTTAGCTGCACCTTTGTTCATAAATAATCCAAAATTGACTTAGACAATTAGGATATCCGTATAATCGCTCTCCGGACATTTGGAATTTCGTTCATTTATGGCTTATTGTGGACATAGTGAGATTTTATACACTTTATTTCCGTTTTATAAGTTTCAACGACAATAAACATTACGAGCTAGATAAACGTTGCTGTTTTTGTTGTTGTCGTCGCTGTTTTTTGATAAATCTCCTTCAAGAAGAATTTCGCATGCTCGCAGTTGCATATGTCTTTTCAAGTGTAAATTTCAACGGAGTAATTAGGGGGTTTACAATGTGTGATTATCTGAATATCTATAATATATCAAATAATCTTATGTGGATAATAATGATGAACAACTTAAGAATAAAATAATACTCTTTTAGCACAGCAACACAGGCAATGAAAATATTTAGAAAGAAAAAGAAAAAATATAAAATGAAAAAAATACAACCTGATTCTGTAAGGGCTTTTCGAAAGCTTTGCTTTCATCTTTCAGCAGCCAAGGAGCACCTCGAGAGAACTTGTGAGAACTAACTTGGGATAGAACAAGCTGGATATTTATAACGGACAAGAGCCAATCTATCGTGATATTTGTAACGAAAATACCGTATAAAACGAATGGAAGAAAAATAAAGGATTTTCAAATTAAAAAATCATAAAATAATTCTATTTATTCTTATGTAGGAATGTTAACCAGTTGAGAATGCGTGGTACTGCATTACCGTAACGATATTAGTAAAAAGCATCGTTACTGTATTCGCGAAGTCGATCGTTCTGTTGCCAATTTTTTTTTCTTCCAATTTTTTGATTTTGAATTTAGATTCGGATAGAGCACCAAAAAGTAAGTGAAGGTTATAATAAGCACGCATGTCCTATCTATTCGGGAACATGACGAAAATGGTGGTTAAAATTAATATTTTGGCCATGTTTCGAATAGATGGGACACGTGTGCCTGTTATATCTTTTAGTAGCTTTTTGATGTTCTATTGAAATATGAAGTCAAAATCAAATAATTCGCTAAAAAATTGGCAACAGAACGACTGACTTATGCAAATCCTTTTCATAATATGAGCTCATTTAGCTTTTTGAGATAAATATAATGCTCACAGTAATTTTTTTCAAAATGTTATATTCTATTAACAATAAATATAAATAAAAAAATTATAATAATTAAGCAAGACTTTCCCCCTTTCCATTCACCAATCAATAGATCAAGTGAAATATAGACCACGAAAAAATAAAACGGATCACCTGATCGTTTAATAAACAAAAGTAAATTCCATCGATGAATAAAATATAATTAGAACGTTTAATATATATGAAAAAATCTCTTCGACGACTGAGCTCGTAAAAAATTTCCGAAAGAGGAGAACTCGTAAAACCAAAGACAATTCCGAGGATATTGTTCTTTAACGACAAAACAAAACAAGACAGACACTGCCCATCGGGCCCTTCGTTCGTTCTCGGAAAATAAAAAAAAAATGACTCAAGAGAAGCTAATATAAAATATGAATGGGAGAAGGGCTAGTAAAAGTATCATCCGATCATCATATTCCTTGGAAACAGGTCGGGCGGGGGGCGTCAACGGGGCTTTTCTAACGGGAGCCAAAAAGCTTGCCGGAAAATCCAATAGGCAGAAGAACGAAATATACAGGCGGACACTTAAATTTTTGGAAGAAGCATTCTCCCCTTTTTAATATTCAGTTGAAAATATTTTGTTTTGCTCATTCCTTAAAAATTTAAACTTTCCCATCCTTCTCCTTCTGAGTTTTTCTCTCCCAGACCTGGGCTAAATGTCACGGTCAGCCACAGCTATAAATTTATTGTCTCATAGAACTAGACATTTTTTTTTAATTTTTTTTGCCTTCTCTCGCTAATGGATTTCATTTTTTTAATATTCTCACCTGTTTATAAGGCGAAAGAATGTGACCTCTATTGATTTGTAGACGGCCTCAAAATTTCTCTTGAATATTCAAAAGACGAAAACTTTCCATGATGTGTTTTCGGACAGAGTTTGCTTTGAAAATTGTCCAATTCATTAGCGGCTTTTTTTTTCCTCTCTCGATGTAATAAGATTTTTTTTTTTTTTTTACCGAGAAATACATAATAACAACTTTATTTTAACGAAACCAATGTTATAAAGTTACACGGCTAGATACTTTCATTGAGGATTATTATTAGGATAGAATATGTGTAAAATTTTATTATAATTTTATATATTAACCTTTGAACTTTTATAAACATTCATAAACAAAAAAAATTAAATTGTCATTTTTTAAAACGTAATTGGACGTAAAAAAATTTCAAGAGCGAACTGTTTATCAAAATCCGCCCTTATCGCAAAATCTTACTAGGGATTTATTACACTGGGCAACAAAATTTCAAAAAGTTGATGCTTCCGAGATGAAAATAGTCATTTCTTAATAAATTCAATGTGCTGAACACGAATATGATTTAAAAAAACTGAATTGGTTACGGTTTCTTATTTTTGCGTACTTGAATGCTGGTCCATTCTTATCCATGGCTTTTACCAAGTTTTTTACAAGGCCGAGCTTGATCTGTAAAGGAGAAATAATGATTTTGTGTGGTTCTGCCAATGATGGGTCCTGTACATTCGTTTCTCCAGGTTTAAAAGACGCTCTCGGAGGCCATTCTTTCTTGATGTAGTGCAAATCGATTGCACTGCTGTCCCATAGAACGAAGAACACAGCAGTATTTTGTATTGGGTTGTTTCATAAGTATTGGCCGAATTTGATGGAAAGAAAAAGGATATCAGAAAAAAGGGGGAAAGAATACATTTAAATAAGTTAAATATCTGCCCTCAGCAGCTATACATTGTGCCCAACATGTTGGCAAGGAAAAAATGTCACGGTGACAGAAGTCGGCATTACAATGTTCTAAAAATCTGGTGACGGCAATAATGACAACATCTCCAATAATCAAGAAATTGTCCAAATGACGAAACATGTGGAAATCGGTTGGGGCTAAGTCTGGTGAATACGCAGGATGAGAAGGAACCTCGTACCCCAAACAATTAATTTTCTACAGGGTTGCAACAGGCACATGTGGACGAGCACCATCTTGGAGGAGTATTGGACCACTGACGGTTGCTTTGTTAGCAAAAGCTGACGGCAGTACATATCGCTGTTGATCGTCACTGGCGAATCGTGCAGGTTTTTGTTCCACTTTTCTGCCATAACTATTCGATATATCGCACTTTACCCGATGACCGTCTACTAGCTTACGATTAATGTCCATATCACCAGCACCAAACTTCGCAAATAATCTACTGACAGGTGTGTCACTCGTCGTGCACGCACCACATGTGGTTAGCAACGGTTTCCCGCACAATCCGTCAAAGACTGTATTCGTGCGAAATCGCTAGCCTGACATCGCGCTGCTCCATGACGTTAATGCTGCACCGCTACATGGCAACTTCTGGAGAAACTTCTGGACCAGTCCTACTTATTTTGTAGGGGGTTGTCTTAGTTCCTGTTGCAATGTTACGCACTGTAGGACTCATGCAAAGTAGCCTAAGCGAAATCGGCCAATACTTATGAAACAACCCAATATATCCCTGCTGCAAACCCATCAACAGAGACACTACTTTCAGGTCAGCATAGATCTGCCAGCCATACATGCTGAAGTTCTCTCCAGTAGTACCTGTACAACGGACAATACGTCAATATCTATGCCACAAGAGGTAATCAACTTTTTTTCAATGTGATATTCGCGTTCAGCATTGGGTACTTTCACCTAAGAAGCAATTTCATTGTTGCCCAATGTTATTCTGCATTAGAAAAAAATAGTTTTCTTGGGGCGGGGATTGTTGATGCCTTCTTTTTATAAGTTTTGCTGAAACGCTCATTGTATTAAAAACATTCAGAATAGTTATACAAATAGAAAGAATTCAAAAACTAAGAAATTATTAATAAATCTTTCGCATTTTGCATCTGAGTTAGACGTAACGTACAGTACATTATATTAAAAATTAACCGTGTAAACACAATTACGTTAAAAGAACTGTGCTGAGAGGCTTTTATTATTAAACGTAGTTATTCCTGACTGCTGAAGTCAGGAATCATAAATTTTTGAAGGAATAACTGTTTTTTTTCTTCAAATCTAATTTATTCGATAATTGCCTCGCCAGCTGCTTGTTGCGAAATGGAATGGGTCTTTCATCATGTTTTGATAAATCACAATTATTATTTTAAGAAGAAAATTAAACACCTTCCTGAAGCACTTTTCTTTGATTCAAATTTTCTGTTAAATATGTTAGTTGAAGTGATAATTACAATATTGGCCTTATTTAATTAAACAATTACGAAAAATCGTGAAAGCAAGCATCTTTCCAGTGAGAAAAAGTTTGTTTTTCAGAGTATTGAGGTTTTTACCTGAGGCCTCAGGTGAACGTCAAGGTTTTTTCCTCTCTCTCTCTCCATCTTTTGTAAAAACTTTTTTTTTCCTTCTGGATTCGCCCTATGCTGGACCTCCCTAATGTTTACTCGTTTTTTCCTCTTCCGGTTAAAAAGTGGATTTTCGCCCCTCTCCCCCTCTGTCTCTATCTATTGGAGAGTCGGTGTTCCACACCATCCCCCAGTCACTCACACTTTCGACGAAGGCTTTGGTTCAGTGGAGTAGAAAAGTACCAACGTCATCGTTTACTTAGTGTCTTCTGCAAATATCACGGGGCATTCGTTCGTTTGCCACACGCCAAGAAGGGAAGAAGGAGCCACCACGGCCGCCTGGCGAGCGGCCAACCGCCGGCACCCATCATCTGACCCGCACCAACCCCTCAGTTGTCGGTGTAAGTGCTCTCTGCAAAAGGAGGACCCCCTTTATTTTTTTTTCTTTTTAACCTTTTCTCTTGTTTAAATCCGATTGGGTCCTTGACCAACTTAGCCAAACAACCAAAGTGCGCCGCCTCCGTTTGCTTCTCTTGTTGGAACGGAAAACAAACAAGAAAACGAGCGAAAGAATCAAGAAAGAAAAGTGTAAAGGAAGTAACGAAATTACTTATTAAGTATAAGTACTTCAATTCTTCAAAAGTTTGGCTAATATTTAAATTTTCAATTAAATTAAGGTATTTTTTGGAAGAAAGCTAATTCTCTAAACTTCTTTGCCAATTAAAAGGAGGCATTTCCTTTAGACTCAATGACACTATTGCACGTGATGCAATTGGCAATTTAACGGCAGAACTAAGACGTCGACTCTATTCATTTATATTGGCACAAAATAAATAGAATTTTTAATTTCTTTTATTATGATCCTTTTATAACCTTTATATCGACCGAATAAAAGCTTTTTCTCTTTTTATTTCCCTTTTTAATTCTTAAATAAAACATAAAATTTAATCCCATATTGCAAATTAAAAGAGTTAATTCAAAGTAAATTTTTCATTTTTATTTGATATACAATTAATACGTTTAATTTTATAGAATCTTACTATTCCAAACATAATACTGACTTGTTGTGCCAATATGACTTTTCATAGGGGTCTTAATTGTACGAGTTCCACTCGAACTCCGTTATTACGAAACGTGTTAATACGAAATCCCGTTTAATATCTGAGGACAAACCTACAAAAGAGTAGCATCTGCTCGAAATTTTGTGTAAGTCCGAACGACCGGAGATTGAGAGCACAGATTTAGGGCGATACATACACACATCCATTTTCCTCCTTCACATGAAATTTTATTAAACAGGTCGTTTAATATGAACTTTTTTTTTACCAAAGTCTGGATAATACGAAAAAATTGAAGAAATTCATTTCAAGAAAGTTATATTATTTGGATTTTTATTGTAAAAAAAAAGGAAAAAGGAAGGTAAAATATTTTTGATTTTTATGCTGATTCTGTTAAGCATGGACAGCACACATAATGGAGCATTGTTGAAATGAAAATGGCAAATCTGAAGAAACAGAGAATGATGACGATGATGAGACAGAAAAATCCGCACTATCTAATAAGCATATGTTGTCAATTTTAGAGGAAATTAAGTCGTACGTCCAGTATGGCAATGATTTTCCATCAGATCTTTCCAATTTGTATAGTTCTGCGAACAGTGTTATTAAAAAAACATCAATAACCAACTACATGTATTTTTCTGAATTAAACGATTGGCGAAAACTTTTAGACTTGATTCATACGAAAAATGGTTAATACGAAAACCGGATTATACAAAAAAATTTTGGGTCCCCTGAATTTCATAAAGACTGAACTATTTTTTTACTGAATTTCTGCATAAAAATCGAGATCTTGCACTATTTCTTAAAATAAGCTTTGATATAATGTTTTTTCCGTTCTTGAGTGGCCAAGAATTGAAAACGTAAATGAAGAAAAAAGAATAAGTTCAACGAAATTATCTAAATACACTTCATTGAATAATTTCACATTAAGATTTCTTTTTTTTTTTTGTTTTGTTTTGTTTTTGGTTGTGCCTTGTTTCGAGTTTTATTTGATTCGTGAGTTTTTGGCGTTTTTATATCATTTTTTCTTCATTTACTGCTGTTGGAGTGCTTCCACATAATAATAATAAATAATGAGAAAACTCAAACCTAAAATTTACCATCCAATATCCAAAAACTTACGCGTTTTACTACATTTGGATAAGTTTGTTCCTTCCGGCTTCAACGTGAAAACGATTTAAGAGTCCATGATTTCTTGATGATATCCAAGCGATTTTCGAATCGGATCCGCGAAGTTCTAAGAGATGTAATCTAAATTCTGTTAAAGTCAAAAGATGGGTGACTTTAAATTCTTGTAGAACTAAACAACTGTTGTTCGTTAAAAATATTATTATTTCTTTTAATTTTTTAAATTCCGAAAGAGCAATGCAATATAGTTGATTCAAAAAATTGAACTCTTATTAATTCTATTTCAATAGAAATTTATTTCAATAACTTCCTTTGTCTATAGACAGTTATCACAGTTGTTTTTGCTCTTATAGAATGTGGAAGAAGCTTAAAAGTAGTAGAAAAAATTTTAAATTTATAATGCATAGATTTCAACCATATTTTTTCACTTCTATATCTGTTAATTAAAATATCTGTTTTAATTGAATGAGCAGAGTGGCCCTTCTTCTCCTATTGTGTGGGCAAACTTTCGAAAGGATGTTCGATTTCTGTCCCTTGCCATGCTTTTTTTAGAACAATGAGAATAATTTACTGGAACATTACTCTCGAGTTGAGTGCACGCAGTTATTTTACTTGGCTACACTATTGATTTAAATCATTCTCATGAGCATTCTTTCGTCTATCTTGTGTTACATCAATGAAGCACGTAAATGGAAACGATTTCATGATTGCAGGAACTATGCAATGACTGCAGGTAAAGCTCAACTACCATAAATTATTTGTTAAGTTTATGAGAATAAAAAATAATAGAGACGGGTGGTAGACCAAGAGGTGGATATCCGCGAACACATTATTCGCATAGCCTATTCTTCTCTATAATTACAAAGAATAATTACACTCCTACTGAAATTAAGATACCTTCATGAGGACATTATACGTACACAGGTTCTAAATAGACAACTCTTCTTAAAAGTTACGCAGGTCTAAAAAGCCCGACTGCGCCGCACGTAACTGTACACATCACATAATACATTCACGATTATTCATGCTTAGCATTATTAATTTTGTATACTAGAATGGAGTATTGTTTTAAACAATAAGCTTGAATAATATAAAAGACTAAGCACGTAAATTTGCTCTTACGTCACGTAATTTGAACAGTAGCGTGCGGCGTCGGCAAATCTTTTAGACACAGACATAGTTCATAGAGTATCAAGTCACTGCTATCTGGATGCCTTCGAAGAATTCTTCCCAAGAAGAATCACAAGCACTACATGATGTTGAAGAAAAATAGAAAAGATCTGGAAATGTGTATGGCGACAAAACAGGGTAGATAACTTGTAACTATGAATATTCATTAACTTCTCGAAGGGATCTGTTATCTCGTACAATTTTTTATTGCTACCATGCTTTCCGTTTTCTCAATCTGATGAGATGGAGCGTAACTGAAAATAAGCTGAATCCTCACTTTGCCCTGGACAATTCCATATTTTTAAACTACTTTATTTTATATCTAATTATATAATGAAGTCATTCAGACTCTATGATCAGGGAAGGCGAATAGGTGAGATGGCTCTCTTCATTTGAACGTTTCTTAGGTTCGTGAAGTATTAGAGCCAAAAGAACATCTTATTCTATTCTATGGAGTCCAGTTTTCGTCTAAATATCGTCAAATAGTATTTGCAACAATTATCTCATCCGGCATACAATTAAAAGACTGGAATCTGGTTTCTTAAGCTAAGCTTCTCGCAATTTTTTTTAGTGTTTTTAATATTTCCTTGAAGTAATTATGAAATATTTGTTTCATGCAACTGACAAAAATATGACTTAACAATTTTTCCGTTGTTATTATTGTCAGTGTTTGGATAAGTAAACAAGAAAAGAGAGAGAGTGAGCAAGAGTCATTTTGTAAGCACAGTACAAATATAAACGAAGATGGAATTACAAAAGCTATTTCAGCTTGAGTGGATAAAAAATAGTAAACACAAAGGTTTAATTTGGATTTCGTTGAAGAAATAAATGATTTTCTGGAGACTTGTCCAACTCAGAATACGGAACAATCGTAACTCTCGGAAATTCCGGAGACAATTCGTAATCGTTCTACAAAGAGAACACTGGTCAAAATCTAAGAAGCTGATATTAAATAAATAATGTTGTTAAATGTTTGTAATAGTTACACGCAATTCATTAAGTCGAAAAGCATTTACTTCCTCCTTGCTTCGTGAATGCAAGCACAGTGATTCGCGCTGGGAGGCCTCCCTCAATCACGTAGCTAGCTGAACGGATTTCACTGATGTTCTGAACGTCGTCGGAAGGTTGATGTCTCGATTTGGTGGTCATGGAACTAAGGTCGATCTCGTCAACATGAGGCGCTTGATTGGGAGGCTGAATTATTTTTACGTTCTCCTACTTTCCATCTTCTGGAAAGTAACACTGTCGATGATGTTGTTTCCACCAATATGACCAATTGGCTGTTTTAGATTCGCCGTTTAAACTGAGAAAACTTTTATTATTCTACCGGGAATGGCGCTTGTTGACATTTGTCTTGCTTCCATTTACATAGTCTATCTGAAAATATTGATCCCTATGAGAATTGTCAAAATGTATATCTTTACTGAGTCGACACCTTATTCGTTGTCTAGAAAATTGGGATCAGTTTGTAAACATTCCCGTACGTGGTCTTCGTCGGTCGAAATTAGCCGATCCGTTTCTGTTGGAAGATGTGTTCTGAACCGGACGATTCGCCATCTCTACATCTGGAAGAAATTCTCATCTTTTAGTTAGATTCCTTCTCTTCCTTCGCTAAATCGTATAGCGAATGAAGAGTGGGGCGAACTATTTCCATCTCGGGATCGCGTTCGGGAGTAGAGTAGTTGAATTGTTTTCATTATCGCTTCTGCTCGCCTTGACAGATAATTACGGAAATTAAATTTTACTCAAAACAATGTCAACAATTAAGAAAGATAATTGTTTCGACCGTAAAAATCTTTGTCCACTGTTGCGTGCTTGTAGATCTTTCTCGATTGTTGTTTCGTTGTAGAGCTGGTTAAAATGTTTGTCGAACGACTCATACGCAAATTCTTTTAATGTATTTGCACAACTAAAGATCATTCAACTAAAGAAAAACTGGGCCTGTCCACTTAAATTCCTGATTTAAATTATCGGGCAGTGATTTCAAAGAAAAGTTAACAGTCTTCGGGCAGTGTAGCAACGGATTTCGAAATTCACTATATAGATTGTAGGTGAACCTCGTTGAACAATTCCAGTTGGCCATCTTATATTTGTATAGCTAAATTGTATTGATAGTTTCATAAAATTTAACTTGCCTTTATTAGGAGCTTTAGCAAAAAGCTACTTATAAGAATGCACGCATTGGTCTGCACATGTATCCGGCCGTCCGCCGTTTACACGATAACTTTAAAACGGATTAACTTTTTCAAATTCTATTTTCAGAAATATGGCCATCAAGGTCTTAGGTCAGCCGTATCAACTTTTCAGGATTTTTCGTGGAACCCTTCAAGTTGAATTCACATGCTAAAAAGTGACCGTAAAGAATACTAAGATATGGCATGTCAGATAACAATCGATTCGTCAAGAATGAATATACTGGTACTTTCTGTTATCTTTTAAGAATTCTTGACGTGAGCTCACGCACGCGATGATCGCTTTGTCGACGCATGATTGCTCAAGTGACCATAATTTATATTACTAAGTAGCGGAAGAATGGCGGTACTTAGCCTATCGGCCAATGTCCGTTCATCCCCTTAATAATTTCAACATTTTTTGAGGTAGAAATTCGGAATGTAGCTTATTATGGGCATGTCATCTTCACTGTTTAGTTTGGTTTTGATTGGTGCACTGGGTCGAAATTACGGGGGTGGGAGTCAGAGGGGACAAAAGATCTATGTGGTATTTAGGTACGTAAAGGAGTGAAATTCAGTATCCAGATTCTTCTAGGTAAGATCTACATTACTATGAAGTTTAGGCCCAATTGTTCCAGTGGGGTCGGAGTTGCGGGCGTGGCAGTCACTTGGTCTTTAGAACTATGGCAACATATGACATGTGATATGTCATTCGATCGGAAATGATGAGAAAGGAAAGAAGATAGAGCTCTTTCACATTTTCTACATACTATGTTCGAGAAAATCAATTTTTTTGATTTAAAAACTTGGGGGGGGGGGGAAAAAAGTGCAGATATAGGGGTAAAAATATTTGACCGCATGGTCCGCTACTTGCCTTACCCTACTCGGGGGGGGGGGTTCATTTTACTTGTTAATAAATGTATTTCTGCTTCATAGCTATAGCTCCTTGGAATGTTTACAAGATTTTATTATTTCTTTGTTCATATCTTTCATTGACTTCATAATATCTTCATGACCCACCACTACCTATAGAATTAGCCCCGGTGAGCTAATATAAACATGTTCATTTGAATTATACAGCTTGCCCGCAAAAAAAGTCTTTATTTAGTTTGCTATATTTATTATAAAAACTAATGAAAAAAGTAAACTTTTTTTCTAAATTCACATGAATACTACAAATTCTTCCTTCCAGCCTCTCTCCGGCATGTCAGTCGTTACAATTCCCACTTCTGTTGATTCGAATTTTTAACTCGTCCAATTCCCCAACAATGGTGGCCTAACATGGTGCCTGTCGCATACCCTTTATAAAAAAAGTCACATGGCGTTTTATCATGGAGATGGAACGGCAGTGATGGAGAGCCATGTCCCAATGCCCACAACAAATTTGCCCATTAAAAAAATACACTTTTTTTTTTTTCTAATACAGGATAGGCAAAATTTTCCGTACAAACAGTGGCTAATATTGAAAATTAGTTCTGGGAATTTTAAATTCTTGTTTTTAATTTTTTCATTGGATACCTACCTGAAGTACTTCATCATGCCAAATGTTTGAACCCAGAAGGTTTATATACAGAATGGTTCAAAAATGATGGAGTGCTACCACACTATCGGACCATTTTTGCCAATCTGACCTTACGGTCTTCGACTTTCACCTCTGGGGACCTCAAGTTTTATCAAGAGAAAATTGAGATGTGGCTTAGATTAGGGAACGTGTACGTGTGTGTGCTAAGAAACGAGCTAATGTGTTGCACGATATTATATGCAATAGAGAAGAGAGTGTGTTAATGCGTCATGATCACAGAGATACCGTAATCATATCGAACACATTTTGTAATTCCACAGCTTGTATGTTTGTATGACGACAGATGGCTTACCCTATATAAATTCAAGCATGCTAATAGAGGAATTACATTTTGGGTAGCTGCAGTGCATTGGAGTTGCCGGGAAAATTCATTATCGCATCTTTAACATTATG
The DNA here is from genome assembly GCA_023313115.1 of Rhysida immarginata. Classification (NCBI taxonomy): domain Eukaryota; kingdom Metazoa; phylum Arthropoda; class Chilopoda; order Scolopendromorpha; family Scolopendridae; genus Rhysida; species Rhysida immarginata. Next base: position 157,618 of record JAHWFO010034030.1, read on the forward strand.
AAATGCCTCTTAAACTTTTAATTTTGAAACGCCTCTTTGAAATGTCAACAAAGAAACAGGACAAGCTAAAGTTCTAGAAGAGTATACTTACAGACGTAATTGCACAATGACTCACAAAAAAAGATCCATTGGAGGCTCTTTATGAAACTCTTCAATTTGTATGAAACAATCAAACATATATGGATGAACGAAATATACTCCTGGTAGCGTGAGTTTCGTCAAAGACTACTTGTTATTCCATTGGCTGATAAATGTAAAACTTGCGTGAAATCTTCATGTCTTTGGAGAATGCACGGAAATTGAAACTTAAAATCACTGTGCGCATACATTTACAAAGTGATATTCCCGCTAGCCATTTTACCCAACAACAGCTGTTAGCCGTTGGTGATTAAATCCCAACCAGTGAACTGATGAAATTCCAAACAAATTAATTTTTGAACTATTGGGAAGTCAAACAAGAATTGAAAGTCATATTTATTGTTCTTAAAAATTCATCACCATCTCAGAGATCACGTGACCGTGTTAACGTGCCATTCTTGCTCCAAAAAACGAAGCTTAAATGCCATCAGCTTACAGTTCAAAAAGATCTGTTTGGAGACAAGTCAATCGATACTACTGTGGAGGTTAATCAGACATCTTATATTTTGCTGAATTTCTGAAGCTTTAAGGAATGCCATCACACTACCTCAAGAACGGTTCCCCAATTATGTTTCTGCGGAATTTGGATGCATAATGACTATTCGGGGCACAAGACTGTGCTAAAAAACTGATGTCCAAAGTCACTATCGCAATCACAGACTGGACAACGTGATGGAAGCATGCATACTATGTATACCCGCCATCCCTACTAACATGCCATTTCAATTCATACGGATCAGTTCTCAGTAGGTCTTCCCTTTGCCATGTCCATCAACAAAACTTTAGCCTTAACCTAAAGACTTCATTCTTTTCGCACAAGCAACACTAAATAGGATATTCAAGAGGAACAAAACCTCTAAAACCAAAACGTAATGTACCAAATATTCTCGCAGTAGTTCTATACACAGAACCTATCTTAAATATTCTGTAATAAGTTCAGAATGTAACACCAATTTTTCCGAAATTCCGTTGAAATGTTTGTGAATTAATTTAAAGAAATTAAGATAAACTAAGTGTTCACGATTATATTCGCATTCAGATTTTGAAAGATCTCACCAAAACAAATAACCTGAGCAATATCGGGTATAGTGGTCCGACTTTTTGTAAGTCCGACTTGCTGTAAGCTAGACTTTTCGGGTCCGACTTCTATTGATAGAATATAAATATATTAAAGAATGTAACAGGTGATATAACATCAAAGTTTCAGAGCTCTATATCCTTCAGGAACATCTGAAAGTATGCAATTCTTGTTGTAGTCTTATCTTTGTGATTGTATACAACAAATATTGTACTATTTTATTTATAATGATGGAAAATAAAATTGCAAAACCCCTGTATTGCAACAACCTTCAGGGTGTTGCAATGTTACTTTGCATCAGTGTATATATGTAATCCAAAAAGAACCATGACAAGTGTATAATTAATGATAGTATTTTATTGTCTTGTCTGTTTCTTCCACATAATGAACTTTCCACATAATGAACTTAGAAGTGCCAGAAAGCTTTTTAAAGTAAGATTCCAAAACCATCGTTGCATAACAATACAGAAAAAGATAATTCAAATTTCATTAATCCGATTCGATAAGGTTCTTTCAATGAGAAGAAAAGTGTCGGGACTCTGGATTAAACGAATCGGAAGAGAATAGAAATAAATTTAGAGTTATTGAATACAAATAAAATATTTCAACTCAGAGAGAAGATAAATTGAAGAAACTCTTCAAACATATCATAATTACAAACCATACCTGGTTCGAGTCCAGGTCTCGGAATTTTCCCTTCCCTTTTCTACTTTGTAATTAATTAAAAATTCATTAATCTGATGCTGTATCTAAATATTATCATTTTTGGCAACTGAATTAGCGCAATATGATTCATATTGCCTAATACTATAAATCTTCATTTAATTAATAATGATAATGCTATACTAAAAGTTGATAGATTTACACATCAGGTGTTAAAATATCGATTATTTGAATTCATATAAGAGATGATTAATCGTTTTAAGCTCCGATAACTTAATGTTGAACCTTTCAACTGAATTATGCCTGATAAATCCACTTCACGTTAACAAATAAATTCTACATCTCAAAAGTATAAAGACTCGGGTTGTTTTGAAAACAAATGATCCACACACACAGCAAAAAATAGTTTTCATTTTTATTAAATTGTTAATAATATTTAACATAAGTTTGCCAAAACTCAATCAAAAAAAATGAGTTGTTTAATTTTAAAATGTAAAAAAAATAATAGCTCATTGGCTCAAAACTTTAAAGACATTTTCACAATGTGGTGGTGGTAACATAAAACAAACTTAAATGCTGCGTCCATTAGCTTTAATCAACTTAAATACACGCTTCGGCATTGAATTATTCAACTCAAACATTACTTATAGTTTTAAATTATACCAGCTTTCTTTTATTGAGATCTTGCACTGATGAGAACTGACGACCATCGGCATAAACTTCACGAGTCATGATCCCCCAAAGGTTTTCGATAGGATTTAGATCTGGGCTTCTGGCTGGTCATTTCATGACGTTGATATTGTGGGATTGAAACTATCGCATTGTTGATGCAGCATTGTGTACACTGGCGTTATCTTGCTGAAACACGACTTCTGGACCTCCTAGTCGTTCACAAATAGGCAGCAGATAAGCTGCAAGAGTCTGTTGATAACTTTGTGCATTTTGTCGGCCTCTGAGAAAAACGGTGCCACTCGTGCCATTAAACCCAAACATCCCCCAAACCATCACCGAACCACCTCCTTGTTGTCCGCTAAAAAACGACCTAGGTTTCTTTCGTAGATTACGCTGCTAACTATTTGATCCATCCAAATTCCATCGTTTCTCATCGCTAAATAACACCGTCATCCACTCATCCGTTCGCGTCATGTGATCTTGTACCCACTGTAATCTGGCTTCCATGTGCTTTGGCGTTAACGGTGGTTTTTTGGCCATTCTCTTATACACCAAATGACCACTGTTAATTATTCGTCTGTGTATAGTATCCTTTGATATATTCAAACCGGAAGCTTGCTGTATTTGCCTTATTGAGAGAGTTTGTTATCCCGCAAGACGAACAATGTGTTTGTCGTCACGGCTACTAGTGGCTTTTGGTCTCCCGGATCTGGGTTTGGGTGCATAATTTGAAGGTTTTTTACTATAGTGTATACACTTGCTCTTGATCTTCCAGTTAATCTTAACATATCCGTAACAGACTTTCATTCTGCCTTCAATTTCCAAATTTCAACAACCTCAACCTGGGTGAACTGACATTGGCGAGGCATTGTATTGCGTGGAGCTGCTTTGTTCAGAAATTATTTTTTATGTAAATGAAATACATTGAAACATGTATATAAAAGAAGAAACTGACTGAGTGAGTGAGTGATCAACGCACAGCCCAAACTATAAGGCCTAGAAACTTAAAATATTGTACAGAGATTCTTTACAAATTGTAAGTGAGCACTACGAAGAGGTTTTTCGAAATTCAACCCGTAAGGGGGGAAAGGGGGGTTGAAAGTTTGTTAACACATTAACTGGTGTGGCACTGTATACATAACACAGTAACTGGTGGGCACTACATAATTAACCATATTAACCTCTTTTAGGGAGGGGGGGTAACGAATTATTAACAACGAGCATAAATATGACTATGCAATGACAGGACATGGATAAGGCAGTGTTTATCGAGGAGGCTAAGGAATCACACGGGTTTCCCTTGAGCTCCCTAAAAACGTCCAGACGACTAGCGAAAATTTGTGTGTTTGGCAAAAAAAGAGAAAGAACGAGTATTGATCAGTGAAATTTGCAACAGAAAGATAAAAAACTATCCGGGCATTGGAAACATCTGAACACAAACAGGAGGGTATTAGAGCTTCTACGTCAAGGGCAAGGGAAATTTTAAAAGATAGGTCTGAAGTATCCACTGATGCTCCCTGGGGGTGAAGATGGATAACATTTTAATCTGAGACAGAACAACAAGAACGTAAGTAAAGTCCCGGGCAATGTAGGTTCATTAAAATTGATGGTTCCATCCCACCTCTGAGAATTATAAAACAAAATTGAATTTGTAACAATACGTATAATTCCTGTCGTTCGGGCTTTTCTTAGAAGTTAACATTTTCTTGGAAATATTTAATAATGATCAGTAACTGGTGATAATTAGCAGACTATTCAGAAAGAGTGAAAGATGACAGAGGACGCAGTCCCTTCGTTCGAGCTACAGTTGTCGACATAACCGATAACCAAACATACATGAACTCAACTCTTCAAACCAACAACCATATGGTTTTATGTCCTATAAAAATCTTTCGAAGAATTATAACAATAATTCATATCTATCGAAATGCCAGCGAAAAAATAAATGAGTATTGGGCAGAGATGACAAAAAGTTATCCGGGCATCGGAAACATCTGAACAACTGCTTCGTCTGTAGACGGAAATTGTAGAATTACTGAAAACAAATTTCTTATTTAACTTCATGAGGTTGTTCTGTTTAATCTACAACTTGAATTATCTCGGGCAACGCCGGGTGCCTCTGCTAGTGTATTCATAAATGTCTTTAAACTTTTGAGGCAGCCTGATATGAAAATAATGTATTTTCAAGCTAAATTATTGCTTTTTTTTGGAAAACTGTGATAAAAACTTTTTTAATTACTGCCAATAAACTAATTTCAGAAGCAGTTTTCATCATAATGTTTATGCTATTTTCTTTTTATGCCAAACAGTTGTGTCTTTAAACATTTGAGACGCACCGTATGAGAAGATGAAGATGAATTTTTATGGATTAGAGAAGATCGGATCAACTTAACTTCAAGAAACAAAGCCCCTTGGTAACTGATGCTAAATGGAAATTGGGGTATTTAACTATTTTAATTTAAACAATATGTTCTCATATTTATTAGCAACGCATAGCTAAAGAAACGAATAGAATGAACGGAAATGAATTTAAACTTTAAACATTGATATAATCAATGGAAACAAAATTGCCGATTACTGTAATGTTAGCAACCCCATCCGAAAATATGAAGAAAACCAGATACGAAGAAAGCCCGTTCGGAATGCTCAGCGAAAGACAACCAATAAATCAAACGACGAAGTCGGCGTCACGGGTACCTTCTCATCACCACATATGAGCCACAAAAAAAAAAAAAAAATTTAGAAGACTTTTATTAATTTTTTCCACTCATATGTTATATCATTTAGTCCGTATTACATTTTGCTGTCATAACCACTCGATAATAAATCACTTATTACGTAAGAAACTGGACGTGGCAAATCGATTTCACGGTCAAATCAATGCAACCCAACACGCTACATATTTATCACCATGAAATATTAATCCACTCTTTGTCTAGTTTCATGCAACAGCACATAATTGATGAAATGCATAACAAACCTGATGAATGATTCATGTTTGAAGAGCGAAACGCGCTTGTTATACGTGTTCAGTTTGGGAATCGACCGGAGTGATATCGATATGATTTATTTCTGTTTGTTGTTTCTTCAACAAACTTTCCTTAAATAATAAACTGACTATATTTTGAAGTACTTAAGGGAGTTTATTCCAGTATGTTGTTTGAATATAATAATATGTTCGCTCGAAACAAGTAAAAATTTAATGAAGATAGCTGATATACAATTAATGCTAAACTGCAAAAATGGCTTGTGTGCAGTCGAACGCCTATTTGACGTGATCAAGAGTTTTTTTTTTGTTTTTTAATTTACCATATCTCAATTCTAATAGACTTCCTATCCTCCTCGACCTGAAAGTTATGTTGTCGTAGAAGACCTGATTATCAACGGTGAATTTCACATTAGGTAAGAAAACCACGTGGGGGAAACCGGTTGACGTGCTTTCCACTCGTCGATGACACCTTTGGCTTAATTTTTGTTCTGATGTGAACCGCTACTCGATCAGGTGACTTACAGATCAATAAAACATTCTCGTAAGTGATCATGTTGGCTTTAAAAGACGCCTATTGTCTCTATTTTAACTAAAAAAAAAAAAAAAAAAGTTTGCTGATGGAGGAGAGTGTTAAACTACCTTGAAATTTTAATTGGATCCCTTCCCCTACCCTTGTCATTAATTCATATGGAATTTCCGATGTTCATGTGGCGGGCACGTGGCAACTAATATAAACTGCGCATTTTCACGGAGAAGCCGATGTTACAAGTTGGCAGCCCAGAGTGAGAGAAATCTCGGCGCTCAAGCAAAATGCAATGCTGCTTCACAGCCGAGCGAGGTTTTTTTCTTTTTTTTTTTTTCTTTTAGGGTCATGGCGCCTATACTGTTGACGCACAAATATAAATAAAACCAATCCGAGTCTAGCTAATGAGATTAGTCACAATAGTTAAAAGGGGGGTACGGAGGAATAAAAAAGTAAAAGCAAATTTATATTTTTAAAATTATATTTTAAAAGAGAGGCTGGTAAAAAATTAAATGAAAGCCAAAAAAGGGATAATATAAACATCCATATACTTTATTAAAATAATCTCGAATGCTGAATCGCAGTTTTTATTCGTGCGATCTACGCAATTTCGTTAAAAGATTACGAGTATTTCTCACTTTAATTCGACGACACGAATAAAATTAAGAAGAGACTAATTCGTCCACCAGAATGCTAATTTGCTTTAAATATTTTTTCCCCAGTACCTCGATTTCAAGTTTGAGTGTAAGTTTTGAATATAAATGCAATAGAAATGAGATTATTTGTAGACTGTTCAGAAAGCTGTCCGTCTGTCCAATTCCTAATGGTTTTCGAACTGCTTGAGAAATTTGATTATTATTTTAAAATAAACCATCTTGCTGATTTTTGTGAAAAACTAACGTCAAGCTAAAGAGGGATATTTTGGAAATACATGTAGTAATTGCATGATTTTGATTGCTTAAAAACTACTACATGGGCTTACACAATTTAACTTATTTTGGAATCCTTTATTAAATTTCGTGCTGACTGAAATGTTTTGAATATTACGTTCTTCTATCTATATGTATTGTATGTTAAAAATCAAATCATGTCACGTTAGTTTTATACAGGGTGAATACAAAAGTCTGAACCCCCCTTTTATTTTTTGAACCGAAGCAGATATGTCAATTTTGATGAATCCAATGAATAGGAAGTTGTGGGTGGCCTATCCCATGGTGCACATTTCATCATACCAAATATGCAAATTAGGACACATTCAAAATTTATCTCAAAAACCGTAAGGGATAGAGAAAAAAACCCAATTGCAAACTTGTTCGGCATAGAAAATAAACAAAACAAAAAAAATCATCCAAATCGGACCAACCAATCACCCACAACCACGTGGTGAACTGTTTGTAGTTTACTGCACAAGGACAACTGAATGTTGATATTTACACCATGTAAAGCAAGCAAATCAAAAAATTAACATAAATTACCATACTCACATTCACTTTCATGCGGAAAAGCAAATAAAAGGCATGTTTCAGCACACAGAAGACAGAACAATTCCAGGATGGCAAGCTACACTGTTCCGGAAATGGTCAACATGATCTTCTGATTGTGGGTGATTGGTTGGTCCGATTTGGATGATTTTTTTTTGTTTTGTTTGTTTTTTTTATGCTGAACAAGTTTGCAATTGGGTTTTTTTCTCTATCCCTTAAGTTTTTGAGATAAATTTTGAATGTGTCCTAATTTGCATATTTGGGATGATGAAAAGTGCACCATGGGATAGGCCACCCACAACTTCTTATTCATTGGATTCATCAAAATTGACATATCTGCTTCGGTTCAAAAAATAAAAGGGGGGTTCAGACTTTTGTATTCACCCTATATAATAAATAGTCGGATCAAAGCTAAAGAATTCTCAATGAATTTTAATGTAGCTTATTAATACTTATTTAGAATTATATATAAAATTATTTTCTAAAAGTGCAGGATGATTCTAAAGTTCTGCATTCCTGATTTGTTATTACATCTCTTGAACAAAGAAAAAAAAATCAGTAATGCAAAATTCGCTTTATATCTATTTTATTGTATTGTATTGTATATCATGATTTACAAATGACGGATGTAATTACTAAAGGAAAGAAAAACGAGATACAAATACCCTGCGAACACGAATTGGAGACAGACGGGTAAAACACTGGAGAAAAAAAAAAAGAAGAGACTATCCTATATCAAAGCACAAAAAATTATAATGATTTTTTTTTATGTTTTGACAAAGGATAGTTTTTATCCAAAACGTCAGATTTTTTTCAGAATTTTATCACTCTTTGTCCAATTCATGGTTTACAATAAATATTAAAAATGAGAACCGTTCTGTGCTAAGCACAACTCTACTCGACGACTGTTATTTGCAGCAACAGGTTCCAACATATCGGTGGGGATGGATGCAATGATGTTGAGGATGTTGTCCTTTAATGAAGTGTTCATGGTCTTCGGATGAGACTAGAGAAAGAATATAATGATGTAAGGTCAGGTGATCGAGGTGGTCACGGTCCAGGCAAAAATAACGCATTTTCCTGAATTTATGAATTAAGCTGTATATAGTCAGCTCATTCGACACATCTCGGGCTGCAAAATATTTACGAAACGCCGTCTGAACACTTATGAAAGAATTATTGTTCAAATAACACTCCACAATAAATATAATTTTGTTGTACACTAAATTCCATATCATGGTCTTTTAATCTCCATTGTTTGTCTGCTATATTTACTGAAGAGCTGATTTTTGTCCCCTCTACTGCACGACTTTGGCTACAGCCCAAGCTTATTAACGTACGAGGGAGGATCGAACAGTAACGCATAAAATTTTTTTATGGAATGCTATTTTGATCCGGCAAATTGATGGTTTGAATATATGGCTAGGGACAGCAATGGCTTGTTCAATTGCCGTCCTAGCGGAAGGACCGATAACTACTGAGTAAAGATGGCGCATTTGCTAGCATGGTCAACTTGTGAAGAACAGCGAGGTGTAGTTCGTTTTTTGTCGGCCAAACGAAAAAATGCTAGTGAAATCCATAGGGAAATATTGGAGGTGTATGGTGCTCAGTTGCTGATTGTCTGGACCGTAGCAACATCTCCTGGTCGTGCAGATTCTCCGAAGAGGGCTGAGAAAATCTTTCCGACGAAGCACGCACGTCCACCCTACAGTCTAGGCCTCCCACCATCTGACCATCACCTCGTAGGACCAATGAAGAAATTAGGTGGCTATACAACCGGAAAACGGAATTTTATGAAGGAGGTGTATTGAATCTGGTACCACGATTGGAGAAATGCGTCGAGAGACTTGGTACGTCTGTCGAAAAATAGGTAAAATCTGCAGCTTTCTTGTGCATTGTTTCATTTTTGCTTATTATTAAAAACGAGTATTTCTTTCGATGCGCTAAATTCGAGTGGCATTCACTTCTAGTGGTTATGTGCACTAAAATAGTAATGCCATGATGTTCTTCCAAATTAATGCCATCTCTCGGCGCTCAAAGAAAATTCACGCTAATTGCTAGAGGTTGCCATAGAAGAGAAATAGGATACAGCGCGCAAAACCCTCATTTTCTCCTTATGCCACTCCTCGCAACAACAGTTCTTCTAATAGAAAATACTAAACTACGTCGTCTTTGTATTATAAACAGCGCCGCTTCGCTTTCATCCGTCCCAAATCGCAGTTGGCTATTTCGTCTCGATATTGGCATCAGAAATATCAACAAATTGTTCATCATCTATGCAGGCAAATGCGCTCTCTATCTCATTTCTCCTCCATGATAATTATGAGACATTTGTAATTATTATTGTTAGGATGTTGCTACAAAAAATTGTTGTGCGTTACTTTTCGATCCTCCCTGCTATTTTAACAATTATACAAGGTAATAAAACTGTTAGCTAATATTACATTGTACGGTTGTTAAAATACATTGTTAAACTTGGGCTGTAGCCAAAGTTATTGCAATGGAGAGGGCAAAAATCGATGAATGTGATCTATGTACTTAATACCCGTTTCTCCCGTTCTTTCGCATGTGATTTGCATATAGTAATATAATATTTTCAAATAGTTTATAAGACAGAAAAAAATGGGATACTTTACGCGGCAGCCATCATTAAAGATAACAGCATAACGGAGGAATACATCATACGAATTAGGCCGTTATTTTTTCTTCTTTAAAAACCCTGTAAAATATTTCTACAGAATTACAGATAATATAAAGAAGAATATTAAATATCGTTGAAGAAGTTTTTTGAGATGGAATATCATGGATATTTATCTCTCGTGAAGAGCACTAGCTTTCCTGACCTAAAAATAGTCTGACAAATTGTTTATGAAAAGGTCTGACTATCAGGTTTCATAAATTTTGTTCGAAGAGGTCCCTGACTGGACCTACCTGCCGGAATATGATACTCGGACAGTCACAGATAGATTTAACAGACAGACTATGGAACAGGATCCGAATGAAATCTTCGACTCAAGCATAAAGAATGTATTGGACAGGGAGGAAAGCCTTACTCGAACGAAAGTGTTGAGCACAAAAAAAAATTAACGACTCGAACACCGAGCATTGTCTCTCGCTCTCCATCTACATAGTAATTTATTATTTATTTGTTAAAAATTATAAATAAGGAAATGTTAGTGAAACACGACCATCGATTTCGTCGCGCAATATCTTGTAGATCAGCAGGAAGCCAATCCGTTTGACTTCAACAAAGAAATGCAAAAAGAAGAACGAAATAAAAATTAACTTTATTGAGCGAGTCTCTCCTGATCTACACATCATGGTAACTTAATTGACGTCCATCGATTTTCCACCCCTGCGAGAGGGCTCTTATCTTGCTCGCCTCCCTATCCCAATCCACAAGCGGCTTTCCCTTGCAATTTAAGCGCCATCATTGGCGATAAAACTGATACGAACTTAATGTGTGAATGTTCCACCTGCAACACGTCAACACTCTATCCTCCTTGATTCGGTCAATGAATTCACCTCCACCCTTCTATTTGAATTACGATTGTGAAGGTGCTCGTCTTTCTTGAATCAGCTTGAGTTAATCAGCTTAGGAGCACATTATTAAATCGTCCTATTAAATCTTTAATATTATTTATTATTTCAAATATAAACAGTGTTAAAAATTATAAAATTTTAATTTCATAATTTCTTACTTATAATTTGAATATGGAAACCTGTCATTTGAAAATTTAGAATATGGACAACATCATGAGTTCATAGCTGCAAGGGGTGATCACCGCCACAATCAGTTCTATCGTTTATCCCAGGATTTCCACACATTTCATGACCATCATCGAATTTAATGCTTAATTGGATGAATACGCCTAGGCAGATGGTGAAAAATATTTGGCGATGCGTGAAATAAAGTCATTTTGTTAAATCACAGCTTTTATTTTTAGTGCCACAGCTTTTATTAAATAGCGATAATTATGCATTAATTAATATCTTGAGTATTAGCCTATCTCTATATAATTATATTGCGTCCACTTCAATTATTAAACCAAACTTACACTCTTTGCAATTCGTGTGAAATTGATGTATTTATTTGCCTTTTTTGCTAATGAGGAATTTAGAGCCATTTGAATTTGTAAGCATAATTAGCATTTTTAAGTAAAAATTTGCTTTTCATTTAAAGGGCAACTCCACGCAAAAAAAATCGATTATAAATATAACACATTTCTATTTAATTTTTGGTCCACAATTTCAATATAAAACACTGCTTTGAAAAGCGAAAAACGGCATTTTTGCACTCCCCTCTCGCTGACCATTTTTCCGTAAGTGACGCAGTTTCAGTTCAAAGAGGCCATAATAGTAAAATGATACTATTTTATCTTTTTACTATTATGACGAGGTCAAAGAAAAAGATAGATCCTAACCAACACCACTTAGACAGAAGGCCTGATAACGGAAACGTCCATTGTTAATCCTATTTCTACCAATAATAAGCCCTAAATTTGGTCGACTAATGATGATGTACTCGTAACAACGAGGTCAACGAGATAACAAGGCCTGGAAGCGAAAAAATCACCTGACCATCGGGGTGCTAGCAACAATCCAACCTCATTATTCCCAACAAAAGGAAAAACACTGATTGTTAACATCCAAGATGGAGACACTGAAGGTTGAATTGTTATTCGGACTAAGATGATCAGATGACTTTTCCGCGCCAGGGCAACGCCTCCTATAAAGAAAGCCTCAGCACTGAAACGTCATACATTGTTACATCATCATAGGTCGACCAAATTTAGAGCTTATTATTGGTAGAAATGCGGTTAACAAAGGACGAAGTATGATGATGTAACAATGTATGACGTTTCAGTGCTGAGGCTTTCTTTATAGGAGGCGTTGGCCAGGGCCTGTCTTTCTCGTGGGCTACGGCCCTATACCAACACCTCCTAAAAAAGAAGCCTCACAAATGAAACGTCACATATTGTTACATCATCATAATTCGACCATTGTTGATCGTATTTCTACCAATAGTAAGCCCTAAATTTGGTCGACTTATGATGATGTAACAATGTATGACTTTTCAGTTGTGAGGCTTTCTTTCTAGGAGGTGTTGCCTATACTCTGTCCAACAAATGAAAAACGGGGCGTGTCCAGTTAAATTTCCAATTTCAATTGTTAAACATTGTTAATTTTATTTAGTAACAATGTCTAATAATTGAAATCGGAAATTTAATTAGACACGCCCAGTTTTTCTGCGCACGGAAACGTCATACCTTCCTACACGAGGCCAACGAGAGACAGGCCAGGGCACTCAAAAGTCACATGATCATCGGGGTCCGGCCAACAATTCATCTTTCATTGTCTCCATCTTGAATTTTAACAATCAGTAGTCGCATTCAATACCTTTCACTTATGGGAAAGTGACTTTGTCTTTGCTTTTGAAAAGCAAAGAAAATAGATTTTCATTGTGAATGAAACCGGAAGTGAAAAAAATCACTTTTGTTGCTTTTGTTACTTTTGCATCTAAAACTGCGTCAGCCATAAATAACACGAAGAACATATTGAAATTGTTTGAAAAAAAGTAAGTGACTTATTGATTGTGAAAATGTTTTTTATTGTTCTCCATGGTTTTATTATTCCTTAATTTATAACCAAAAAAATTTACAACGTTAAATATGTCGCTTACGCCTTTAAATTACACGTTTTATTGGTGGGCAGTCATCGAAACGAGCGAAGCGGCGATTCAATATGGCTACCACTAAACCGGAAGTTAGTAGCTGTAAAGCCAGAAAAGTAAGAAAAGCAGAGGGAAAAGTGGGTATTGACTCGCTTTCAGAAAAGTGACTTTTGAGACTTCGCTTTCCTGAAAATGACGTCACTGAAAGTGACTTAAGCAAGATAAGTGTGAAAAGCGAGAAAAGTTAAGAGGTTGTGAACGCGACTAGTATTTTTTCGTTTGTTGGAAACAATGAAGGATAGATTGTTGCCCAGACCCCGATGATCATGTGACTTTTGAGTGCCCTGGCCTGTCTCTCGTTGGTCTCGTTCTTACATCATCATAAAAAGCATTGTTAATCGTATTTCTACCATGGTCTGTAGGTATACTTGGTCATAGAGTTTCTGCCATTTTCCATTGTTTAGAGAAGCTAGGGAATTCGGATCAGGCTAGGTGCCGCATAGATCGCACTTGGGCCATAGCGACCTATGCGACGCCTAGCGTGATCTGAATTCCCTAATTTATATATATAAATGGATGTATGTATATATGTCCCTTACACAAATCTTAATGGATGTTTATTTGTATGTCCCTTATACAAATCTTCAGTTTTATTCCGATCTTGATGAAATTGGGCACATTTGACCTTCAAAGCAAGAGGAAGAGCACTGTCTACATGAGATTTCGAAAAAATATTAATCTTTTATATAAAATTCATTTTACGTTTGTTGTTTGATTGTTTGCCCACTGACGGAATTTGCCATTGGATGGCGCTTAACTCGCACGTCCTTAGGATCCTAAATCCTTCTCTTTCCTCCGAAGATTTCGGCCATTACGCCATCGTGCATTCGGTTACTTTATGATGTTTTAATCCTCTTTTCTGCTAAATTTTTTGAAGTGTTGAGATCCTGTTTTCATTCTTTATTCAGAAAATTCAGCGTATGTCTGAAGAGGTTCTTAAAACTTTTGAACTCAGATTCGCACCATATGTGCGTTAGGTTCAGACAAGGCCTTTACTTTCATTTTCAGTTTCAATGAAAAACCTCTCCCGCAGGTAAGAGATTAGTATTTTTAGAATGGAATAAACGACGCCATCTTTTGAAGCTAATTGACAGTTCAGGAAAAGAACTTGAAATTTGAGAAAAAGAAAAAATACATTCGGAATATTACAATCATTTTATTCATGGTGCTGCATGCAGGGAATAAATTTAGTCTAAACTTAGCTTACATTATGATATGCTGAAAAGCATAAATTGTTTCGCTCTGTTTGGGAGTCTGTTTGACTGCCCGTCTGTATGTCCGACGAAACCTCGAGAATGCTTCAACAGTTTCAAATTCTGCTTATGGTATTCGTACGAGTTCCTACCTGAGCTCACCTGATAAGCTTGACATTGAATTCGGACTAACAGTTTCGAGAATGTTGAGACCGAACCCTCCCCCTAAAAATTTTTTAATTGGCAATAGCAGGCATGAAAAAATCACACTTTTAGAATTTAAAAGAGAAAAGGCTTGGAGTATGTGCCCGTCATGAAGCTTAGACGAGGCACGCACACATTTCTTATTTAAATTGCAGTGCTGTTAGTACTAAACGAAAAAATGGAAAATGATAGGGCGATTGAAACAAATGGTTAAAAAATGTTAAATTGGAAAATAGGCAACAGCTAAAAAAGGCTAGGCCAATTGAAAAAATGGCTAAAAACTGTTAGGCCTATTGTAAAAAGGGCTAAAAAAAGTTAGGCCTAAATTAAAAAAGGACATAAATGCTAGACCAATTGAAAAAAATGGCTAAAAATGTTAAGCCTATTGTTAAAAAGGGCTGAAAAATGTTAGGCCTAAGTTAAATAAATGGCTGAAAAAAGTTAGGCCTACAGTGGCAAAGGGTCTACAATGAAAAATGGGTAACAAATATAAGGCCTGTTGAAAAAAAAATGGCTAATGAATGCTCGGCCTTTTGGAAAAATGGCTAAAAAACGAACCTTTTTCATGGGTTCATTTTCACTGAATGTTCACATTCAGAAATTGCCTAATTTCATCAAAAAGGAGCCCGAGCAACGCCGGGTAAAACAGCTAGTTTTATTTATATAGTTGATGCCCAATGTTAAGAGTGAGCTATACAATGTATTCACGTTGCTTTATAAATGATTTATTAAAAAATTTTGCAGAATCACTAAATTAGGCCGAATCATCACTAAAAATTTTGCAGAATCATCATGTTGCATTATGTCATCAAATTCTGGCCCAATTCAATTCCGACTCCATTGAAACTGAAAATGAAACTAAAGTTTCTAGCTCCCGATAGGGCGGCGCTGCATGCGCAGTTGGACCGATTATACATGCAGCTCCATTTTTCAATGGTTTTATTTTTATTAGAATTTTTGGCGTCGACTACTAAGGTCATTTTGCGCCTTTACGCAAGTTATATCTGTACGCAATCCGGGACAAATACAAACATCCATGCCCACGGCGGGATTCGAATCACCTGGCCAGCCTCATTTTTCAATGGAGTTCCCGCCTTATCGGGAGCTAGAAACTTTAGCTTCATTTTTCAGTGGAGCTCGATGACCATTTATATCTATAGACCATGATTTCTACCAATGATAAACCCTGAATTATGATTCTTTATGATGATCTAACATTGTATGACGTTTCCGTGTGCAGGCCTTACCAGATGGTGTTGGTCAGGACGACATCGGACGACTCCAACTACGTCACAGCTCCACCCAAGATGGATCCCTCCCTATTTCAAATCACGATCATTATTTTCGTTTTTTCATGCATTTAGAGTTCGAATGAAAAATTTTTCACTATGCCACGATGTTATTAATAGTTAGGCTTTCGATTTAAATAAAGTTGTAAATGACCTTTGAGTTAAATAGAAATACTGTAGATAATAAAATACTCATAATAGCAGAGAACGATTTTGCTTTTATTTTTAAATTGTTTTCTACATTACAATCTCGCTTCAAAAATTCGTAATTTGCAAAAAGAAATATTCATTAAATACTTTTATTTTTTTCCGTTTACCGTTAATACAACATAAAAGATATAGAGATTGTATTATCGTTACATCACTGACGATTATTATTACAACTGATACATTTAAAAATAGATTACTTTAACCAAAACAAAAAGATGATCCATATTACCCCAAAATCCCTCATAATAGGTTCAAAACTGTTTTTAAAGTTCGAGCGGCTCTAAAATCATATAAAGAATAAACATTTTTTAAGAGATGGCAATAACATACTTTTTTAAATTTATTAAAAGCATATTTTAAAACATAAAACATAATTTTAAACATTTTTCTTACAAACATACTATAAAATTATGTTTATAAACAATGAAAACGTATTTTATTAAAATGGAAAGTCGACTGGTATGCTTTATGAGGCTTCTAAACTAAATGGGACACTTTTTAAGATGTTCCAAAAATCTTACTATCTTCCTGGCAGGAGGTCCACAGAAGAATGTTTCGATAGCCAGATCGGTGAAGCTCTCCTAAGGCCACTCACCGCATTCAACAAGGAGCCCGTTAACCGAGCCAATGAGAGGCTAATCACCGAGAGTAGAGATTAGGGCTTGAATCCTTGGATTCCATTTCGGGATATATTTTTTATGAATACTCTATCACCATCTTCATATACAGGGCGTCCCGGGAGGAAAGGTCAATATTTCGTGTGGGTACAGAATAAGTTATTGTAAATCAAAAAAATTATAATGTAGTCTTTTATTAATGGTTTCTGAGATACGAGCTATTCGAAATTAAAATCATGAAGTTTCTAATATGTTTTTTTTTTACTGCCTTTACATTCTAATAATGATGATAAATTTTTTAATATTCTGCAACGTACTTCGATGCATTTTTTAATTCTTGTGAGAACTTGGCGAATTGCGCGCCTGAAGGCATCTGATTATACGTGCAATAAGCTCGTCTCGTGTATTGACTGTAGTTTTATAAACCTCACACTGTAAGCAAATCCCACAAGCAGAAATACAAGGATTTAAATTATTTACTTTAAATTATTCAAAACTTAACCAATAGCTGTATATCAGAAATCATTAACAAAAGAATACATGTTTATATAAACTATTTGACTTATAATTCACCCACACGAAATATTGACCTTTCCTCCCGGAACACCTTGTATCTGTAGCATTCACCCTTTCTTCGTTTTAGAATTGATAGTGTAAACGACACCCTATCTGAAACAGATATTAAGGCTTATTAACAATGTAGGTTAAATTGTTAATGTAAGATTTCAGAAATAGCGATCTTCAAATATTTTGGGCATCATATAATAAAAATTCGGCGATAAGTGAAAGGAGAGAGCCGGAAATCCACATCCCAAAGCGAAAATTTTTAATGGAGCACTATGTACACACAATGTACATCACAATATACAGGTAACACCTGATTATGGCTGCTTAGTAGCCAAAATTTACTTTGTGATGTAAGTACCCACAGTTTTTTTTTTGTTGTTCTTTTTTTTTGCTCCTTTTCTCACTAAAAATTTGGCATTTAAGCATTTAACTGATGAGCTTCACATAAACACGATCAGCGATTTATATAATGGAGCGGGAACAGCTAACTGCACTAGAATGAACATTCTATAGAAATATTGATTGTTAACATAAGTTACATAATACAGTATAACCTCGATAATCCGGACATAGTGAAATCCGGACAACTTGATAATCCGGACAGATTGTCTGGTCCCGTTTTCATTCAATGTAAAATAATACAAAATACGCTCGTTAATCCGGACAACTCTATATTCCGGACACTGGACAAGAATTTCTAATTCTTTCCATTGAAGTGGCACTTATAAATCTGGACAATTAAGTATGTGTAAAAAACAATGCAGCAATTCATTTAATACAGTACTGCAATGCTTTAATTTGACCACTGACTAAATGCTCCACGATCTTGAGAATGTCACAGAAAAAGAAGATTTTCATAATCGAAGAAAAAATTGACCTCGTCAACGATTATGAGAAAGTTAAAATTACTGTACGAGATTTGGCCGTCAAGTATAGTATTGGAAAACATAGAGTGTCGGACATATTAAAAATGAAAACATTATGCTACCTCAAACATTAAGATGAAGAATCTTCAATGGTCAGGGAACACAACACAATTAAATGAACTTGTATACAAATTTGTTATGAAGGCAAACACCTTGAATGTGCCAGTGAGTGGACCAATTATCCAAGCTAAAGCTATTGAAATGGTAAAAGAAATGGAACTTAGAGATTTCAAAGCATCAAAAGGATGGCTCGGAAACTTTAAAAAAGGTACAATATGGAACCTACTGCGGAGAATCGAGTGGCACTGACATTTCAACATGTGACGACTGGAAATCTCGACTGGAAATCTCGAAATCTCAACTGTACACTTCGACTTTCGATTCTTTGATTATCCAAGTTTTCTCACTGAAAAACCTGATGTTGTCAGCGCAATGTACATACGACTCTCGTTGTGGAATTGTGTTTTCGTCTTTTATTTCTGTTTTAGGTAACCATTGTCCACAGTCTCTGGCTTGTCTAGTGTATATGAAGGTATACTGTATCTTTAAGAGAATACTGTACCTAGGGTGACTGAGTTTATTAATCACTTGATAATCCGGATTATCGAGCGACACTTCTTTATCCGGACACTTAATAATGCGGACAACTTTTGAAATGTCCGGATTATTGAGGTTATACTGTATAATCTTTTTGATAGAAAATCATTTGATTTTAATAACATAGCTTTATAATTAAGAAATCAAATATTTTAAAACAGGCCGTGAAAACACTTTTTATTCAGTATAGTCACTTCTGAAGATTTATAGTATGTAGCTGTTAAAATTAACAATATACTAGCACTCATTTGCAAGCAAATCAATGAAAAAATGTTTTCATCTTGAATATTTCCTTCTTTCACGTTTCAACAATCTCACTTTTTCCTTTGGGTTGTTCTTTTAAAGATAACCGCTTATTTTTTCCACACTTATTACGTAAGTAACCTTTGCTTCAACCCTAGTTTGATTTAAAATTTGCAGTTATCTGAATCATCGTTTTATTTACAATTAACACAATTTTATTAATTCCAACCTACAGTAAAATTTTATTGACTTAAAAACGACGAGGAAGTTGTCTAGAGCAAAATTACGTTCAACTCACGATATCGTCTTGTGCCTCTTTAAATCCATCTTCTCTATTCTCCCCAATCTGCTTTAAAGAAATTTTCGATGCAACTTCTGGTTAAGGGTTTTAACGAGTTTCCTTTAAAAACTCATTATAATATAATTTATAAGTGCCGTAAAAATGCATATTTTTTTTTTCTTCTTCCGCTCAACTATTTCTAACTGGGTTTATTGTGTGTGCTATAAATAACGGGCTGCCAGTAGTCTAGGAAGTGCAAATGTATACACAGAGCCTTCTGTTTGAACCTTACTCTTCATATTAGGTTTCTTATTAAATGTACTTAATGAGGGAACAAGCATCGTCTTCTCGCTAGCCCACCAATCAAACGGTGGAAATGAAAGAGCGAAAATTTCCAAAGACGACCGATTTCATTCATCGGAATTTTATTCTTTTTTTTTCCCTTCTTTTTTTAAAAGTGATAAATTTAGTGTTAACTGTTATTTTTTTCCCTGGTCAAAAAATGTAAAATCTGAGAAACTTATGGAATCTTTATCTCATATCTATGCGAAATGAGACCATTAAGGAAATCCTTGAACTTTGTGGGCAATTACTCTGATTTTTATCGCAAGATGTTTTCAAGAAGAAGACTTAATAATAATAATGATAATGATGATGATAATAATAATAAGCAAATATATGGATTCAAATCTTCTTGTTTAAATCGTGTGAGCTGAATTTGATCTTAAATGAAAAAAAAAACTTATACAAAAGAAATGAGCGTTTAATTTAAATATAGGCTAAAATATTAATAATTTCGTTTAATTTAATCATTAATTTTTTTGTATGCGACAACTACTTGGTCAGGTATTACGTATGTATTTCAGAGCAGGTATTCTCAGTTTACAAATAAACCAATGTCTTCTATGTGTTAAAATAATTCAAAATCATATACAAAAACATTGATTTTTTTTTAAAACCATATTCATTTTCTTCATTTTGACTTTACGATAGTTTTATTGGGTCAAAGTCAAATCTGCACGATAAATTTAACTTAATTCAGACAGTAATTCGGACGCCTCCTCTTCTTCTCCCATTTGTACGGATTAACGAGGCTTAACTGCAGTTAGATCAACACCATGCATTGAAATGAAGCTTTTATAATTTTAATTAATGTTGCCTAACCGGTATTGAATGCACATGTTTACTTAAGTTCCTTTTCTATTACGGAGCATTAAAGTTATTAACTGTATGCAAAGGGCAAAAAAAGATTCTTGAAATTTCAATTCTCGTGAAATGATGAAGTTCTCTATTACTTATATTGCTACAAACATTTGTGTAAATCTCGCCATTTGATTTTTTTTTTTAAAAATCTTACTGACTTATCTCAGTTTCCGCAAGAAGTGAAAATGTTAAATTTCACTTGACTTGTAGCCTTTTAGGAATTTTTTCCCCTTAAAATAGCGCTATGGAAGTGTTGCGTTTTTAAAAATTCTTGAGATTTTAAAAAGGATTATTTATTAATTTTCACACACAGAAAAAGGGAAAAAATGTTCCGTCGAGTGAAGAAGTTTTTATTAGGCTCATTTACTCTAGAAGCATGTTGTGAGACGGAGAAACAACTTCGAACGGTGGGTGGTAGACAGCCAGGGTCAGTCATGTCGATAATATTCCCTGCTTAACATGAGATTAAACTGTTCTTTTTTTTTCTTTACTTTCCCTTCTCCATATCCTCCCTCCATTCCTGGGCTTCTCATTTCGCGAGTGGTGTTGATCGCCCTGTGTTTTTCGGGAACCTTGCCAAGCGCAAACTGTGTGGCGCCGAGCCAAGCGAACCACGCTCGGAAAGTCGATCCATAAATCTCACCGCCCGGCTCATCCCGCTGCTGCTGCGCACGGCACCGACAGTCGCCCGCCATCCAAGGGCCTCGCACGTATTCAGTCGATCGGTCGGTCGGACGAACGGACGTCGGCGGCGCGCTTCACCGTCAGCGGCTTCAAGGCTTTCCGGTGTGCGTAGAAAGTTACTCCAAAGAAAAAAAAAAATTATTTTTATCAAAACAAGACGACAAAAACATCTCAGCAACGTCTGTGCTCTTATTTTCGTTGCTGCTGTTTATGTATATAAATTAAAAAAAAAAATCTCATGGTGCTTCATCAACACGTGGTTACGGACTTCCTAAGCAAGAGCAACAGGTAAAAAAAATCACCAAAGATTCTCTTCTTCTCACCTTCCTTCCCAGATGTCTTCAAAGGATTAAAACATACAGGAGTAAATCATTGTGCGTGATGCTAGTGCTTTGTTGCTTTTACGTGTAAATAAAAAAAAATCGTACCTGTTGACGTGACATTGAATTGGCAAGACTTCTAGCAAGATCCAAGGTATTTCCTGAATTTATTTATTTACTCACTTCCTAAACTCATTCAGCACTTTGCTTAGGTACTTAGATTCAGACTAAACTGAACACTTTAAAAAATAAACAATCTTATCGAAAGCAGATTTCATTTATTTAAATTGTCAAATGATTTACAATTTAAACATTTCAATGCATTTATATTTTAAATGACTAATTATTTCAAAAAAAAATATCAAATACTTCCTATTTCTTTATGTTCACTGTGTATCGAATATAGATCATCATTCAATTTTATAATACGATTATCAGCTGAGAGTATAACGCGTTGAGAGAAAGCTGGAATTCTGAATTCACGTCGAACACTTCAATAGAATACGAAAACGCTATGCATAATTTCTATAGAAAAAAAAGATGCTTGTTTTCAAGCAGCACAAAATTTGACAAATGTGCAAAGAAAAGAAAAAAATAAATTTCACGACTGTTTGAGCAAACTGACTGTACACGGTACATTAATTTTACTTTTTTTTAAAACAGCTATTAACTCTCTTCGGAATTTTTTTACCAGTGCTGCTTAGAAATTTTCGTGTCGCTATCAACGTTTTCATTTCTTACCAGAAAAATTCTTGAGTTATCATTTTATGTGGAAAAACTACCAACCCTATTCAAACCTCTTCTACAGAATATTACTTGAAAACAATTGGCTTACGTGCAGTACATAAACTGATCCAGGTAAACCACGGAATGTATTTACTGTTTTTGGAGAGTTATTTTAAGGTAGATTAGGTTACATTTTCCTAACTCGCTTTGAATTAATTGATTTGGTTGGATTATGTTAATCGCTGTGAATCAATTGATTTTAATTTTCGCAGGTCATTCTTGTTCATGATCACATCTTTATATTTTACGTTCCAGTGTTTTTTTAATTGTTTTTCTTTACGCAACAGAGTTAGAGCCGTAGACTATATGTTTCGGTCTAATTCACCAAGCTTTTCAAGTTTCCTCTTCCTCTTTTTTTTTTTTTTTTTGCTGTTCGGAACATTTCATCCAGTAAAAGGAGATGAAGGCAGTGACATGACGTACGTGCATCAGTTTAAAAAGCTCTTGACCCCAAAATAGTGAGAAACAAGGTTTTATGCCGAGTGACTCAGTTTACACGCCTCGGTTGCTCCTTTGGCTTGTCACTCCAATTGGCGTTGTTCAAAACTTTCTATATACGTTCAAGAAAGTGTAAACATTTTAACTACTGTTTTTGATTTCAGTTGTTTGTTAATTAATTCAAATAAGAGCCGTCCAATACAGTTTAGCATACTATATTACTGAATATATTGAATCACAATTAACTTTCAATTAATTTTTTTTGTACGATATGATGACGCAGAAAACGCTAAAAAAAACAATCGAAAATAAGTGCACAAAACTTTTCCTCACCATATTCAAAATACACGTATGTAAACTGCGTATTTTACATACATGTAACCCTTTGGAGGCTTGCATATATAAGTGATTATAAAAATACACTGAAGAGCTATTTAATTTAATTTTCATTAATATATTAGTAATATTATATGTTAAGCTAGATTGAGTTTGATTTAATCTTTCAGGAGGATGTAAGCTTATTGGGTTAAAGGGTAATGGCAGTTAGTGATAATTTTTTCCCTTAGATTACGAACCATTTTTAAATGGGAGTGCACAAAAGTAATACGGCGTCAATGGAATTACTTTAATATTACTGAATATATTCATTAGAATAGTTATCTCCAGATCTTTGGTGCAGTGATTATTGGAGCGCATTGACCTGCAAGCGCTAATGATATATTAAATTTACCATAATGCTGATATTCATTGACAATCTTCAATATATTCTTACTAAATAGTAATAAATTCGCGTGTTTTTTTTAAGAAATTAAAGTTTTACCCATGAGAAATTATCGCAGCAAATATCTAATTATACATAAGTTAAGGCAATCAACAGTTTGAATAACCAATTCAGTATTCTTCCCGGAACATTGAGTCGATGCCCTGCCATTGATTTTACTAAATGCTTGGCTAAATAATCGGATAAATCGATATGGCAAATTGAAATTTTACAGTACTCTAGAGTATCTTTTTTTTTTTTCTTGAACCACCGGGATGCTCCTTCATTCTACTAAACTGATTACAAATTCTGGAGAGGACACTGCAATTACGAAAAACAACGTTTTCATTTACAGGAAAATGCTTCCTTAACTTCTTTTTATGCCTAAGAGTTTAAACTTAGCAAATGATTGATGGTTCAACATTTAGGTTGACTCTGATAATTTATCGGCGAATATTAATATGCTTTTACCATTATTTTTTGCATCTCAAGCGAGAGCGGAGTCTGTATGTATATATATAAACATTTTGATGCTAAACTTATCAGACATCACGACCTCTACAATTACAGGAAGTGTTCAAAGTGATTGTCATTAGCTTTCGTAGAATGGCAAACTGCTGCTTGGGCAACGTTGGCCAAAGTTTTCAGTGGGATTGATACGCATGCCGTTTCAATTTCTTTCCGGAAGGACCGCCAGTGTAGCTGGTTTTCTTCGAAACAGGATATCCTTTAGGGTCCTTCATAGGTAAAAGTCTAAAGGTGTCAAATCAGGAGAACGTGCGGGGAATCAATTGCATCTCTTCACTCTGTCCAGTATTCTTGTAAATTCTTGATGAGTTCGCACGTCTCAATGATAGAAAAATTGTTGCGCCCTCTTGTTGAAAGAGAAATTCAT
This sequence comes from Rhysida immarginata, assembly GCA_023313115.1. Taxonomy (NCBI): domain Eukaryota; kingdom Metazoa; phylum Arthropoda; class Chilopoda; order Scolopendromorpha; family Scolopendridae; genus Rhysida; species Rhysida immarginata. The sequence continues at coordinate 182,108 of JAHWFO010034030.1, forward strand.
TATTTCCATAAAGTTTATAATTCGAAAAAGTTCATAGATGGCATCTGTTAAAGTGTGTATACATGTTTTGGCGGACTCTGTTTATTTATTAATTGCAAATATCCGCCCAATTGGGATTATTTTCCTAAACGTGAATTGCACTCTTAGCGTGTATGGAATTAATGTAAGAGGTGTTCAAAGGAAACATAGACGGCACAGAATAATAGAGTTCGGCAATAGCAATACACTTACGAAGGCTTCCAGCTGTAGTCAAACGGTTATGCCTAACATAGTCACCCATAAAGCTTAAGCAGTTTCTGTATAACCATCCCGTGAAGACATTGGTAGGCTGGAACCATTCCTTTACCGGGTCCCTTGATCGAAAATGAAACGCCGTCCACATAAAGCGTTTTCAGCGGTCCGAAGATGAAAAACAGTAACAGAAGAGAGAGGGTTGTGGACTGTATGGAAGAATCACAGTATGCTGGGCATACTTGGACGCATGATACAGTACTGTTGAAAAAGCGGTCTCTCTAACACAGGAAAGCCTCGTGTCAACTGAGCACCTGAAGTGCTGTTTCTCTAGTTTTCGAGTACACATCGCTACCAGCGTCAAATATTCGGGTAACACAGTCTGCGTTTCGTTTGAGTAATTCGGGTATCGCAGTTTGCTAATATACATATAGAATCCCTTTGAACATGTTCAATTAAACTGATAAACATATAAAAATTATCATGCCCAAGTTTCTTTAATCTCATATAGACAACGTTTTAGCAAAAACAGCCTTTCTTCACTCGTTTGTTTTTAGCTGAACAGCAATGCTGTTAAGACGTATCCTTATGGACGTCCACGAAGTCACATGATAGCCCAAATGACAGAGCAGCCCACCGACTCGCAAATCGGGAATCCTCCTTACCTTAAAACTATCAAATAAATTAATTAAAATTAGACCTTCATGGAAGTCCATACGGATACGTCGTAACAGCATTGGTATTCATATGGAGTCTTTGTATGGCCATATGTAGTGAAACTATGGCCCCTGCGATATTTCAATTGGTTAGAGCAACGACAGGGAAAGTTGTCCAGGTCGCTGAATTTTTCCTTCCCTTTTCCACATTGTAATTTTTATATGCTTGAAGAATTTTCTTCGGCTTCTTATCTTCTCTTTGAGTTAATTTTTGTCAATTTAGCTTTTGATTTAAGGGTAAGGAGGATTTGCTTAACAGTTTGTAACCATAATAAAAATTCATCTTCATTGCGTTTCTTTAATACAGATATACTTTCTAACTTATGTGAATAAAAAAAAATTCCTTTCTTGAACTATGTATTTAAATAATATATTTAGATAAGAAAAGATCTTATCTCACAGGCATGTTGAATATGACATCTTTAGAATGACGTTAAAACCAATATGCTTATTTGAACCAACAACTTAATGGTTCGTTTGAAAAATGCCAACAGGGAAAACGAACACGACTTTAGCATCAGGTGTAAAATTCACTTTCCTTCTAATTGCGCTCACGCGACCGACACAATCAATCGTCTGCCAATAAACGAAGAGAAAAGAACCCCATCACACCGACGCCACATTTATCAAGTATAAAGTGAGTTGTCAACATGAAAAGAAAAATGATAATTGGCAAGAAGGAAGTTCGTTTCATTCCTTGTATTCATTCACTACTGTCTTCGCATTTGCATACCAATCAACGGATCTAAGTCGAGGAAGATGAAGTTGAAAAAAGGGAAAAAGAGATTTAACCCCGCAACTATCATCATCATCAACATTTTTTATTAGACTATTATTATTATTTATCTATTTATTTTTTATTCTTTGACTCAACTGTTCAGTTTGTATATATTACTTTACTCTTATTTGATCGATTCGACTTTTTCGCTATTGTTGCTGCTTTGTTTTTATCATTAACTCCGTTTTGAGCTTTAGCCTATTGGGAGACTGAGGTTGTATGATAGGTTATTCCCCTGTTGTTATTATTAAATTTTAATCTAACAAATTCCATCGTTAAATTTTATCTTTAATTTCAAAGTCAACCAGGATCCATTTTATTATGCTCGATTCTTTTTTTTTATGAATTGGCATTAACAAATAATTATTAGTATTTCATTAATAACTAAGTCTGATACGTTTAATAAAAAAGAATATTTTATAGCATTTGCATATCAATCAACGTAGATTAGTTCAAATGCCATTAGTTTCATTATAACTAGTTATTCATTACTGGCCTACATTTCTTTTACACTATACTTAAAAAATTTCCAATTCATGCTATGAATGCTTTACAGTAATATATTATTATAGGACAGCTCCCTTAATAGAAGATGAAGAATATTTCCATATCCAGTGAATTTAATAACGAAAAAATGAAATTAATAAAAATAATTTAATTAGATTTTAGAAGTTATAATAAAAAGTATAACAAACAAATAGCATTACATTTTTTGCTGTCTTCCAAAATTCTCATATAGAATGTTTCCTAAGTCCTTCCGGAGGTTTCGAAAATCGGTTGTATATAGAAAGATTTGCATATATTTCAAATATCCGCCTCTGTCTTCAGAATAAGGGAGATTTATTTTCTCCTACCATTAAATTTTTTTATCAGTTATTAAGGTTTGAGGAAATCATTTATTGATTCGAAAGGCCGACGGATTTTTTGCGCCGAGCTAAATATTGTTACACTCTCATTATATAATAAAAAAAGGAACTAGTACAAGTTCCTTAAAAAAATATAATTTATTTCTTCTCATAAATGCCTTCTTGTATCAATTTTTGTATAAAAAAGAATCAATTTATTTAAAGAGCAGACGATTTGCCGAAATCTTTGTTGCCAAACCTAAGGAAACACAAATCGTTTCGAAATGCCATGGAATGCTGTTACGTAATGTCTAACACTTTACTCAATGTGGTCGCTGGTAGAGAGTTGAAAGCAATTGATTAATTTGATTTCAAACAAGCTAGAGTTTTGTTAACGAAAGAACTACTTTTAGAAAGATTAAAAATAAGAATTGGACATCTGAAATATTTACTAAACTGAACTAAGTTTTTAATCTGAAACAAATATAAGTATCATTTTGAAACAGTAAAAATTCACAAATTATACAGGGTGATTACAAAAGAACTTCACACTTTTGAAAATTTATACATCAAAGCTATTCAGAATATAGACACACCACATACAGATTCTTAAAGTAAAACTCTTGAATTTTATTGTGACACAGTTAAAGATGTTCGATAAGCCCCCCTGTCGTGACAATCCCGCATTAACACGGTGGATTGGTCGAGCAAACAATAACCTGGAACTTGCAAAGTGGCCACCGCGGAGCCCCGACCTCACACCTTGTGATTTCTTTTTATGGGGGTGTGTAAAGGACAAGGCCTTCACCCTACCCCTTCCACGTGACCTAGACGAGCTAAAAGAATGCATTACGGTAGCGATACGTGGGATTGATGGAGACATGTTAATGCGGGTTTGGGACGAATTCGACTACAGGGGGGCATATTGAACATCTTTAACTGTATCACAATAAACTTCAAAAGTTTTTCTTTAAGAATCCGTATGTGGTGTGTCTATATTTTGAATAGCTTTGATGTAATAAATTTTTAAAAGTGTGAAGTTCTTTTATAATCACCCTGTATTTCCTCGCCAGTAATCTTATGTATCGAGATACCGTTAAAGAATACTTTTTCTGCCATTTTATAATACCAATAAGAATAGTCTATCGATAAAATAAATAAGATATAAATTTTAAGAGAAAAAATCAGCATACTCGGTTAGCTGTTTGCACGAAGTTATATACATCCACTCAAAATGTTCTGCCATAAGGCACTTATGCGGTTAAGATATTCAAGTTTTCAAATTTTTATGATCTATCAAAATTATATAAGCCATTTTACTCTTCATAAGTGAATGTGTGAACATTGGTGAGTAAGAATGATGTGAGTCAAACACTAATGACTGTAACGTCGGTTACAACTGATTCATATCTGTCCAGTTGCAATAAATTGTCGTCCCTATTTATACGATTAATGAACCTCCACTTAATTACTTATAAACAAGGATTTTGTATATAATGTACATTTTTTTTTCTAAACCAGTAATTCACTTAAATGATGTTTTTAAGCACTTGAGCCTCCTCTGGACTTCCTAGCCTAAGGTTTATTGTGCATCTAAATGCATATTTCTGGCTTTAACGTATATTTTTTTAATATTTCGAGTGTTGGTGCATATATTTGCATATTAGCGCATATTTAAAGTTTTAATCAAACGCAAAATTTGGCGGAAGTGCTTTCATTCTATTGAACGTCTGTTCAATCTAACGTCGGTTCAATCACATGCGTCAGGAAAGATGAGAGAGGTTCCTCGTGCTTGAGAAAGGGAGAAAAATCGGTTTACATTATTCGTACAGGTAGCAGGAGCACTATAGTAATTAGGTATTAAACGCTCGTTATTTGTTGATCACAAAAAATATTTCTCTCGACAAAGCAAAGAAAGCCTTTATGGACAAAGAAGCTATTGCACAGTTGGCTTTCATCAAAGCACATTTTGGTTGCTTGTCAACTTTAAGGAGATGGAAGCTGAAGGAATGTTGCTTACAATCACAGTCCAAAAAATCAATCTAAAACAAAAGGCCTGGACCTAAGGATGGGAAAACTGGCTGCCGTACTCAAGAGGTGCCTACTGTGGAAAACTTTATAACAAATTTCAAAGGCTCTGGAAGGTCAGACGAAAATTTTTCCCAAAGTGGTGGCTGTCCCTCAAGTATTTACCAATCACCTCAGTTGTTAGAGAGAGATCTTTCTCGATATAAAAATGTACTAACACTTTCTGTAGAAAATGTTGAAAAAATGTTGACTGTTCAGGTCAATAAATTTAAATTTTTGCTTTGGTTTAATTTTTCTCGTTTTTACCGTCCAGTTTGATAAGTATGACAATAAATGCAACATGTGAGAGTAAAATTTTTGGCATATATTAGCATACCTTGGCTTTTTTAGTGCATATAAATCTAAACTCTACTTATAAAACACTGCTACAAAACACTGTTTTAAGTTTGAAGTAGTTAAATTGCGAGTTTTGTTTGAAGAGAAAACTATTGAGCTTGAAAAGTTTGACTCTCGTTGTTAGACTCTCCAAATTGTGATCTGGTCAATGAATTAGAAACCTCTACTTAATATTTTATTAGCTCGAATTACAGCATCTATGCGAGTTGGAGTCAATAAGATGTTAAAGCACTTGTAAGCCGATAGAAGGACAAGGCGTTCAACAAATATCCCTTATTTCTCGCAGATTTTGCTGTCGATATGTCTTTTCAATATGTCCCAAACATTCTGTATGTGGTTGAGATCTGAGCTCTGGAGCGGCTCGGTAAACTGAACTAGCCGTGCGCGATGAACAGTAGCATTGTCATCCACGAAAAAGCCGCCATATGCAGGATGAAACACAGCATTGGTCGGAACAATGTTCAGATAGTCCGTTTCATGTACCCGATCTTCCATGGATACCTGTTCCATACCAGCAGAAGCTTGACCATCACGAAAACCTTGAGTTGTCTTGATAAGGTAGCTGAAACCATTGCTTCATCGGGCTCCCGCTAAACACTGTGCATACTGTCAGTGCAAAACAACGTGTACGGTTATTCGACAGACCGCATAAGCTTTTCCCGTGTCCAGTGATGACATTCCAGGCATTACTGTAGACGAACTTTCCTGTTCTTTGTATAAATCAGGGTTTTTCGTATAGGCATGCTACTGCCGATTTTGACCTACCGTTAGTTCCCAGCACATGGTTCTGCCAAATGTGTAATAATGCTTTGGTCATTTGTCAAATGTATCTCCGTACAATTAATTTTAAACGACGACGGTCTCATTCATGATTAATTAGACAAAAGACTGTACAATATTTTTAACCGGTAAAATATAATACTTTGCATATGGCACCTTTCGAGATCCAGTCAACTGCTTCGTGGTTTCAGTCGTGGCTTCAGCTAGACGAGTACCAACAATAAGTCCTTTATCGAATCACTTACACGTAGGTTCTTCACTTTCACCATGCTGATCAAGTTATTAATTAGACTCGTCCACTCCTTCTTAAATAGAGGATAAGTACACGCTGATCAAACTATTTTGTATAAAAACAGGTCAAAACAAATTTACATATGCTTCACACATGTTTTTAATTCATTGGCCACTGTGTGTGTTTAAACACATATTTATGTCCAGATGCAAACGAATTTTCATGCTTATGGCGAAACAAAGCTCAGTGAGTCCCATCAATCAACAATATTTAGTGTAACACAGTTTCTAGTGAGTTTATCAGTCTCACTCAAAATGTTTTTCGGACAACTGGCGAATTGGATAATGTAAACACCAAAAACATAATTTTTATCAATTATGCATATCTACAATGCAAATAGAAAAATTGCGGGATGTGCGGCAACTGGATTAATGGAAACTAAACGTTACCAATGGGAAAAATAAAGTGGATACCATAAAGCTAGAACATCGATGAGGTAAAAATGTATATTCCTCAGAGAATAATGACGAAGCAAAAAGGTCGGCTGCTAGAAACAGCACGGAAGATTATATAAATGTTTCATTTTTCCCTCATTATTTGAATAAATGTATCTGTAATATTTGAAATTTTTTAAACCATCTTGTAATTTGGTTCCATGATAAATATGTAGTGGATTCTAAATTTTATAGCTTTTTTTCAGATAACGTCCCTCTAGCACTCTTTCACATTATGATCGGGATAAACTTGGTTTAACTTGTTATAAACTTCCTGTTTTTAAATTTGCTACCTAAATTTTCGGAATTTATGTTTTATAAATTCATAAACTTCACTGTAATAACTGACGAGGAAACATGTGTTAATAATAAAACACAATTTTATGGCTTGACCACATGACGAAGGAAGGAATAAACAATTCATTACTTAACGCTTCAGTGAGCATCGCCTCTTTAATATTTGGTAAAAGTGCTCTTTCCTGAGCTTGCTTTCTCCTTTATGCATTACATAAATTATGAATAATCTCTAAGCGGCTATGCTTGAAAGAACTTGGTAATGCATTTTTGAGACGTCCGCGATACTAACAAATAAGTTTAAAATCCGATCAAAAGCTTTTTCAGGGGGAGGAGGGATTCACTGGCTGCATTTTATTTCGAAGGGAAGCACTGTGCTTTAATTTTTTACTCTATGAAATTCCCCAACGTTTTAACTTTGCAACTGAGGGGATCATAAAATGTAGCAAACGAATCAAGTAAATTTAATTTTTCATTTTGTAGAAAGCCGTTAAGTCCGCAGAAATTTTTTCATAGGCATTTCAATAAATAACTGACACAGCGTTCCCGGAAGATCTGAACATTTAGGTTAGACAATTGATATATGACATGTTTCGTCATAATGGCCAAAGACGGGATTATTCATCTGCCAAAAGGTATATATCTTATTTAAAACCACAGGACTGGATAAACATAATCAAAAACTGAACGGGTAGATTGGTCCCATTTCTGCCGGTAAGCGGCACAACTCCAGCTGAATTTTCATCACCAGACGCTCAAGACAATCCGGTATTGGGGGGGGGGGGGGAGTGTATATCTTTTCGTCATCCCCCTTTCAGTTCAGTGAATGTTTAGGGAAGACAAATCATTAAATCTTACTGAAATTGCAAACGAGTTCAACGTCTGACATAGGCTTCGCGTATATAAACAAGTATTCCGTCGAGGGATGACCTTTTTATTGGTAATAAATTCTTCCACAAGAAATAAATTGAAATAGTGGGGGCTTCGGGGAGGAGGACTCAGAAAAAAACTTTATTTCTTAAAATTGGCTCATCAAAGGTAAGCAATTTATTTACAAAAATCAGTCGTCCCTGACACAGGACTCCGTACATGTTGAATTTATTGAGTTTCGTTCGCTGGTAAGAACACTACAGCCATTTCTTCATTTTTAAAAAAAATTTAACATTTCTAAAAAGGCTTAACCACTTGACATAAAAAAATCAAAGGGACAGTTTAAGGTATCCTCTAAGAATTTAGTAATTCCATTTGGTTTTGCTTTTTTTACCGTTTCGGAAGAGCTAGCTGCACAAAATTGGTCACATATTTAGAGAAGGAAAATTTTTTCTTCAAAATTACAACACATCTTCTCGAATCATGAAGTTTTTTTAGTCGATTTCAGAGAAAAAAAAATTGGATCGGGGAAACGAATACATAGGCCACCATTTTCAGTGAGTGGTCGGCCAATAAATAAGTCCACGATGAATCAAGTATAAATTTACATTCGCTTTACGTTAGGACAAAGCTTGTTGATTTCTGGCGTTCATATGATGAAATGGTATTATAGGCGAAACAACATGAAAGTATCAGAATGGAGCAAGGGACACCAACTTTTCTCTTCTTGCAAATGAAGCTCAAAGTAACAGTAAACTTGACATTGAAATTATTCCACACGAAGGGTTAGCATGCAGATAACTAAAGAATTGTCTTCAACCACCTGGGGATATTGGGAGAAATAAATTTTATACCTCAATAGTCTCTAGTTTCTCTATTTTTGCAGCATAGTCGTGATCATCATTTAAAAAAGTAACTCTAGGCATGCTTTGCATATTTCTCTTGTCTTGTATCGAATTATAGATGATTCCATTGACTTCTGATAGATGAGACAATTTCACATGGAACAGTTTCATTCCATCCCCAAAGATTTCATGGCATTTTCCCCCTAGAATATAGAGCTATTTTGTTATTCATTACTGAATGTTTGGATTATAATTATTGTCCCATTATCATGTTCGATAATATGCACTTCGTAGGATAGGTCCACCCATCCTTTGAAATTCTTGGAAGAACTCTGGTCTCTACCGGGGATTATTCAATATCCTATTATTATGGTGGAACAAATATGTAAACACCTTCGGAAATTATATTGAATAATTAACATACATATGACTGGTTGACGGAAAACCTCATTTAATTTGAAAGCTTTCTTCTTCTTTTTTTTTTTATTAATAACTAAACGTTGAGGAACCAAATTTACGAAATCCGAAAACACAAATGCCTCAACATACCAAAAATTCAACTAAAATAAATCAACTAAAAAAATTATTCAATTTATTAACTATGATAAAAAAAACTTGTGCCGCTTTACAAATTATAAAACTAACATTCCATTCATAAAAGTTCATTCATAAAATTTCAAAATATTCAATCTACAAACGTTTTCTTAAAGCCTTTAAAACTCTTAAAATTTATTTAAAATTCTTGTTAGGATAATATTTTTTATCCCCGGGCAAGTTTAAAGTAATATTTATATTTCAGCTAAACCGTGTGTTTCAAAAGTTCCCAAACTGCCCCTTCTGTATGTAGGGAAAGCCTAACCTATGACAGCAGGAGTAATATTCGCGCATTTGCATTTATGTAAAATAAGTAGCGGGATTCGTAACGACTGGGAGCATCCATTACAGTAACTGAAAAGAAAGAGGTTGAGAGACAGAGGCACTTAAGGACGTCTACCAGCCCTTCAGCATACCTGCACAACAGTACGTTATGCAGGGAAAGTCATCTCCTGCGTTCGCGAACTTTTGAAACAAAAGGTATATACTGTATTAGGCAATTGTTTAAACATTACAAAATTATTTTGTGACAGCAGCCACCACTTATCTCCAGTTCCGTGATATAAGGACGGTAATAACATTAGAAGAAACTCGATGACCAACATTTTCCTAAATTTATAAATATGTAGAGTTAAAATGTAAATATTACTTTAAACTTGTCCCGCGACAATAAAATATTATCCTATCAAGAATTTTAAACAAATTTTAAGAATTTTTAAGGCTTTAGGAAAACGTTTGTATATTGTATATTTTAAAATTTTATGAATGAAATTTTATGAATGGAATGTTAAGTTTATAAATTGTAAAGCGGGACAAGGCTTTTTATCGTAGTCAGTAATTAAATAAATTTATAATAATCGATTTATTTTGGTTGAATTTTTTGTGTAGCGAGACAATTGTGTTTTCTGATTTACTTTTTTTTATTTTGAAAAATTTTATTTAGCTTTAAAATAAAATCTCAATATTCGACATAATTCGTACCTCTGAAATACAGACTCTTATCGAGCAAAGCTTACAAATTTAATATGTCCAATACATTTTCCTCTTTTTCCAAAGCATTTAACAAAAAATCTCGCTACTTGTAAAATCGTTAACATTATTAGAATTGTTTTCTCCAAAATTAACCATTCTATTTTTATTTTCAGCTAGCGAATGGAACTCCTATTTCCATATCAGAGATCGTATTCTTTAACTCTCAGCTAAGCATGGGGAACAAAGGAGGACAGGTAAGAGTCGTTCCAACGTTACGTTTTTTTTAGATTTATCAATTGTTCTAGAGTTGTTGTTGCTTAGAGAAGCTTAACGAATTAAGATGATTAATCAAAAAAAAAAGACTAATATAATCAAGTCTACAGGTCCAACTGTTAAGTTAAACAATGAATTCCAGTTTCTTAATTCGCGCGCTGTTCTTGGAGCTACTATCGTACTGCAAACGATCGGAAAATGACAAGTGATTGACTTTCCTATACTGAATATGAATGTTTAGTTAGCTTATTAAATAAAAAAGACTTTGTAAAAGATTCATAAAGATGATTATTCTTTAAAGAGTGATGTAATAAGATTGTTTAGAGTTGATAAGAAAAATTTCTATTTAATAGAGTTAAGTTTTTCTACGAGGTCGTCCAGAAAGTAAAGAAGGATGAATGTATCACAACAAAAAACAAAAAATATCAAAATAAAACTTTATTTGCAACAATACTAATACTTAGGGAGCTGGTGTTTTTTTGGGTATACGTTTTAATCGTAACCCAGAATAATGTGGAATGAAGATATTGATATAACAGATCGATTAGAGCAGCTACCGAGCTTGGCTGCTGATGAGTTATTAAATAAATGAATTTCAAATTTGAAAAAAAACAAAGCGCTTAGATATTAATTTATCATCTTAGCCATTGCTATAAAATTGTTAATTTATTAAAACTAAAAATAAAAAATGGTTGGCTGACTTTTTTATAAAACTAACTGTTAATTTGCGAAATAAAAAGTTATTTTATCGTACTTCTCATTGGTCTTAATTTGTTAGTTTTTATACAGGGTGATTTACATCGAATGTAAAATACTTAAAGGGGGTATTATAGAGGTTAAGATAAACACAAAACGTCCTATGAACATGGGTCCAATTTTGAACGATAACTGAGATATGAACAGAAATAAAAATGCCGCCACCAAGATCAACAAATTAATAACTCGGGTTCTGTAAAGCCTAGGGTAATGAAATTTGGAGGAATAACAGGGTACATAAAACTGTGTATACCGTTAAAATTTGGTCGAATTCCAAAAAGAAGTTTCCGAGTTACGCATTCAAAATCGTAACAGTGCTCACATGCGAGTACTAACAAGCACGTGTTACGATGTTGACTGCGTAACTCGGAAATTAGTCGTTGGAATTCGATAAAATTTTAACGGTATACACAGTTCTATGTACCCTATTATTCCCCCAAATTTCATTACCCTAGGCTTTACAGAACCCGAGTTATTAATTTGTTGATCTTGGTGGCGGCATTTTTATTTCTGTTCATATCTCAGTTATCGTTCAAAATTGGACCCATGTTCATAGGACGTTTTGTGTTTATCTTAACCTCTATAATACCCCCTTTAAGTATTTTACATTCGATGTAAATCACCCTGTATCTTGAAGTAGAGAAAAACATTGGCTGACGTATACGCTGCCGATTTTCAGAAATATTTCCAATTTACTTCAAAAAATGTCAAAGTAAGAAAAATGATTTATGGTATTGAAATTTGTCAAACAAATTGTTCTTTATTTTTTATTATTAAAAAAAACATATATTTGAATTTACAGTTTTTTGAATTTGAGTTTGTTACTGATTGCGTTGGTAATTTTTTTCAATTATTTGAAGTTTTTTCAAAAAACGTGTAAGGAAAAGAAGTGAGTTAATCTACTTCAATTTAAATAAAAACATCAGTTTATTACCATTACTTCGATAAACCCATGAGAATATAGAATGAAACTGTAAATTCATTTTTGTTATATAAATGGACTTATTTGTTTATTATATTAACTAATGTTTTTAATTTATTCTAACAGCAAAGGAAAGGCAAGAAACTAAATTTATGAACAAATGCAGTGCGTCCAGAAAAAATAGACTCAACCCTGAAATTTGCATAATTTGTAAACAGAAGCAGAAATAAGTTAATTATGATTTAGAAACGCGTTCTAAATATGTTAATAATTATTTTTAACAATTGTCTAAGAATACTATACGTAAAACCGTTTATTCCAAATATATTTTCCAAAAGTTTTTTCATCACGTGTCCATTAATTATAAACTCATAGTGCGCCATTGGGAATTCTGTATGTGAAACTTGCCAATTTGAACGAGCAAATAGAAAATCATTATTGTTAGAGTTATTTGTTATCAGACTAAAAATCTACAAATTGCATGGTTAAATAGTGACAATTACAATGGGAAGGTGTGCATCATTAACAGATTTTGAAAAGGGACAAATTGATGCTTTGCATAAGCAGGGATTATCTACGAGAGAGATTGCAAGTCAAATAAAGCGTTCTCAAACAGTTGTGCAACACTACATTGCTCAGGGGGAAAAAATATGGGACCAAAACGAGCTCAGGACGTCCAAAAAAACTGACACGTCCAAAACGGCAGATTATCAAAGAAATCTCAGAGAATAAAACATCCTACAGGAAACTGGCAAAGAATCCAACAATTCAGGTATAGAAATCAACTATCGGAAATGTTGTGAAATCTATCAAGCACTTGAAGCACAAGAAGCAAAAGGATGCACCAAGGTTAACTGATACTCACAAGAAGAAGAGACTGGATTGGGCAAAAGAACGGATGAGCTGGGTATCTGAATGGAGACGAATAATATTCAGTGACGAGAAAAAATTCAAATTGGACGGCCAGATGGGTGGCAGTACTATTGGTCTGATCTTCGGAAGGAAGAGGAAATGTTCTCAAAAAGGCAGTATGGTGGAGGCCATTGTAATGATCTGGGCTGCATTCAGTTGGGGTGGAAAGACACCAGTGGCGTTCGTTAATGGCAGAATGAATGCTATTGGTTACCAAAAAATGTTGTCAGAGACACTTCTTCCGTATGCAGAAGGCATAACAGGATCTTCATGGCAGTTTCAACAAGACAATGCTCCTATACACTCTGCCCAAACAACTAAAACGTGGTTTTCCGATAATGGAGTTGATGTCTTACCGTGGCCAGCACTCTCCCCTGACCTAAATCCCATCGAAAATGTGTGGGGAGTTCTGGCCAGAAAGGTTTATGAGCACGGAAAATCATATGCCACAATTCAAGAACTGAAAGATGCAATTATCCGGGGTTGGGAAGAAATTGGGACCAATATTTGAGGAAACTACTTTCTTCAATGCCCAATCGCATTTTTCAAGTTCTTGTTAATAAAGGTGGCCATATCAATTATTAAAACGCATCATTTCTTGACCTGCGTCTATAATTAATGGACACAAAAATTTCCTTCCATGTAAATTTCATATAAGTATAAAGAAATAAATGTGAAAAATATTCCTATACATTGTAAACATTAATTTTATTTTGTGAAACCCAAATGATTTCGTTCTGTTTATTGGATAGACTATTGTTTAGGAGTGAGTCTATTTTTTCTGGACATACTGTAAATTTAAAAAATAGGTTATTCACTTGTATTATGAATATCAATTATTAATTGTTTTTCTATTATATTTTTTATGATTTGCATTTTCATCACTATCATCTGAAGCATAATCGCTAATGACCAAAACATTTTTGTATAAAATATATATGCAAGCAAAGGAAAAAGAAATTAATTATAAAAAACCATTAGAATATTTCTTGGGACATAAAAAAAACATTTAAATAGCAATAAAAGTCTTATAAAAATAAATATGAAAATAAGTCAGCCATAAAAAATCAGCATAGCAGATTTCAGCCACTGTTTTTTAATGTTTTTTATAAATAACCAAAGCTTCCTGTCAAAGTGGCTGACATTATAAAATAATTAGAATTCCACCCGTCACATGACGGGTGTCAACCGTACAGGTTGAAGGGTAAAGAAATGAAAGTGAATATCGTTTCAAAACTTAATATCAGCCATTTTCAGTGTTCTTGGGGGCGTGACTTGCGCATGCGCTGTGGTTGCCTCCGACAGGCAGAAGCATTTCCGGTTGGAGCCATCCCAGCTTCTCTGCTGCTTCTCCCAGCCAGCCGCGTATAAACGTTGGGTCGCGTAGCATCGTATACAGCTTAAATGACCTTAAACGATTGAAAATAGCTGATGTACTGAAGATACATAAAGAAGTCGTTGCTTCTGATGATTCGGCGAAACTGTTAAAGCCCCAGGCGAATGAACAAATCATCCTATACCAAAAGGAAGCTAAACCACAGCGCAAACCGGCTTCGGACCTTAACAAAATAAATTATAAACCAAAACTCTTAATATACAATAAAAATTACACAACATATTTGTTGTACATTGGAAGTTTTATGTATTTTTTTGTACCGTATATAAGGAATTTATTGTTTTGAAATAACTATGTTGTCACATTGATTTAATTATATTTACGAAATAATGGTTATTTTTTAAGAAACAGATTAGTATGATTAAGCTTATATAGGAGCGTTTTTTTATTGCATTTTTATTAACTGTTAGTTGAAAACTCAGCAAGGCCGTAATGGCTGAAATGGTTTTTCCGGCTTTATGAGGTCTTTACACTTTTCAAGTTTAGTCATAAGATCATATAAAAATTTCTGTCACCAGCTGCCTATGTATAACCTAACACTACTTTTCTACATAATTGCCATTGTTATTGAGGCACTTCTCATAACGAGACAAGGTTTTTAATGCCGATGTTATACTCATCTGTCGCCAATGACTGAAGCCATGAAATTAACAATAAGTTAAGCGCTTCCTCACGTTGGAAATTTGTTCCCCCGAGAAGCCTTTCATTTATGGGAAAAGGTGAAAAGTCATGACTGTAAGGGGGATGGTCAAAAACGTCCCACTTGAATCGTTGCAATTCTCATTGTGTTGCTGTAACTGCATGAGGCCGAGCGTTGTCATGAATCAACACGATCCTTGCAGACAACATTCCACGTCTCTCTTTTTGGATAGCGCTTTTTGAAGTTGCTTTTCTGTTTTTGAAGGATGCCACTCGATGGGCTGAACCTTCTGGCGTGCGTACCCTACATCAGCATTGAAAAACTTGTGTCTCGTTATGAGAAGTGCCTCGACAACAACGGCGATTATGTAGAAAAGTAGTGTTAGTTTTAGCATTGTTGCAAATAAAGTTTTGTTTTGATATCTTTGTTTTTTTTTTGTTGAGATACACCCAATCGCTTTGCTCTTTCTGGACGACCCTCGTACAAGACTTTAAATTACTTTCCATATCCTATACAATATACTTGAAAATTTGTTTAAAATAATAGTGACTTTCAATGATTTAATAACACTGTCAATTCAATCTAATATTATTAATAATAAAAACAAAACTTAAAACCTATAGAAAAAAATATCTATCATAGAATGAACTTGTCTTTTGTGGGTCTTAGCGGTATTCTCCGAAAATTTAATGAAATAAGCGGAAAAAATAAGAGAAATTCATGATTCGCAACCGGGATTCGAACCAGAGACCAAACAACCCGTCTCGTCTATTCTAACCAATTGAGCGATCGCGAACACGGGACATAAGCTAAGCACAGCATAGAAACAAAGTGATTTTGACATAAGTATGTGCAAAATCAAGGCTGGCTTAAAATCATTTTAAATGACACACCGTGCCGCAGTGGCTCAATATTGATCAGAGCGAGAGCAGTGCTCGTGATTGCTGTTTCTAATCATGGCCAACTAGATTAAACTAGATGTATAATCTAGTTAGCCATGTTCCACAGGTCGCGGATCATCAATCTTTATATTTTACTTATTCCTGTAATGTTTTGAAATTACCTTGGTAATATTTTAATTGTTAAAATTTATAAGCGAATAGAAGAAAACAAATTGGATTCAGCTTACAATTTTGCACGTGAGACCTTTTCCGAATTTAGATGAACAAATTTAGGTATCATTTAAAGGATTAATTGTGCAATTTTAAACAAATACCTAAATCTTTATTTTTTACTAAGCAAAATTTGAAAAAATGCTTTCAAGTGTAGTCGAAGTCGAATTTTTTTTTCTCGCAAGTGTTGTTGATATCAATGCCTATAAAGGTGTTTGTTGGAACATAATTAATGTTGCCAATAGCACGATATTTACTATTAGTATACTCAATAAGATTTAGATTAACACTATTCGTATAGAGAAATAAATACTAAGCAAATAGTGCTGACATACGACTGATACAAAATTAATTAATCCACATATTACTAGCATCTTCAGTAGTTATTATTTACTATTGTGAAGTGAATTGAATTCATTTAAACCGAATAAACTTATTGGACATGAGGAGGATAAATCTGGAAATAGCCCATTCTATCTTTACCGATTACCGGTTCATTAACCTGCCCAAACAATATGCCAGTTTCTCCTCACGAACTTATCATTTGTAGTTCATCTTAAGCAAGACAAATTCTTCGTTTCTCAGTAGTCATGTGACGAGATGGTATTTTCTCGAGTAAATGGAAAATCAATATTTACTATTTTATTGTTTGTACTTTAGAATCTTTCATAGCGTGAAGGCTGTCTATGCAATATAAGAAACCATATCCAATATAAGACAAAATTACGAAATTATGATATCATGAAACGAAGCAATATATTCTCATAGCAATCAACTTTTCTTATTCCTTAGAAGGTGATGTTTTTTATTTTTATTTTTACGTATGTTTTTTTTTTTTGCCCATCTATTCCCAAATGGGTCATAAGGAGCGGCTCCTATTTTCTCGGACAATTTTACAATTCTGTTCCCAGTGAAAGTTACAATTGTTGTCGTGTCTCGTTTGGATTCTTTTTTCTTATTTTTTTTCTTTTCCTCTGCTATCACTTTTTATGTGAGTGAACTTCTTGCAATTGGGTCGCAGGGTACGACGAATGCAGGTCGCCCCGGAAGTAAGACTTTTCCCTTAGTCAATTCCCTTTCTATCTCTTCAGAAATGATTTTCCAAACATCGACTTTATAAACTGTAACATCCCATTTTCTCTAATTAAACATTTTTTTGGCAAGAAGGAGGAGCAAATCTCTTGTTTACCTGTTTTGTTTTTTTTTTTTCCTTCTTTCCTTCACGATATAATCTGCTCCCGAAGGTTTTTAAGATGATTTGTTTTCGCCCAAAGTCGCTGAAGTAATAAACAAAAACAACAACAACTACGTGAATTCCTTGAAGGTGAAAATAGTTTGAAACTGGAACAAAATAGGTAGGAGGAGAGAAAGGAGGCAAGAAATTTTTTTAAACACATTTAAAAAATAAATTTAACCTTTATTATGTTTTGAATTTCTTTTTGAGATTATGAAATTATAGTGTATTTTTGTAAAAAAAAAAAAAAAAAAAAAAAAAAAAAAAAAAAAAAAAAAAAGACTCCATTTAAACAAATTTATGATCACTTCGAATTTTTTATGCATATAACAACACCCAAAAATGTGAAACGCGAGCCTCCCTTTATCCACTTGACTCATATAAGACGGATTTCGCATAAACAGTCTTTTTAACTGGAAGAATACAATAACCATTCCTCGAAGTATACTTCGCCAAGGTCCAAATATAAGTTTCGGATATATTCCTGAAATCAGAACTTTCTAATAAAATTTTACGATGCCATGCCTAAACTGTAGAAAAAAGTTAAATTTCAGAGTTAATATCTTTTCAGAGTTAATTCAAGTTCTTCGTACTTGGGAATTATATAAAGTAGGGTTCACAGTGGGTTCACTTTAATATGATATTAAGAATTGTTACTGTTGCTTTCATATCAAATGATTTGAACATTCCCAGATATTTCTCTTCAAATATTTCTTTGAAGGCTTAGAACTCGTTTAAGGAAAGGATTGCGTAGATCAAATTCTTTTCTAGAAATTTTGCAAATCAATTCAAAATAATTTCGCGGATTTTTATTTGCTTTTTTTTACGATATTTACACAGCCAGCTCTTAGTCTGTCGATATTTACGAAAGAAAACCTGGGCATAGGAAATTTATTTTAGAGAGAAATTGTTACACTTTGTTAACTTTCCTTTCCATAACAATATCAAACAATTGAAATCGGAAATTGAACACACCTGCTATAGTCAGAAAATTCGCTTTTTAGAAAATTCACTAGCCATTTGGTATTCTTTCATTGATTACAGTTTTTCTTTTTTCAAAATTTGTTAAGACTGCATAAATTTAATACTAGATAAATCAGATTGATGCATATATAATATGCTCAGAAAGTTAGGATATGCAAAGAAACTAAAAAATATATTGCGATCAATTTATAAAAACAATTATAGAGCAAAGCTCAAAACAAGAAAAAAAATTCAATTGGATGCTATGCAAAATAACGACCCGGTAAGACGTGAGGCAAATTATCTACGAACATCAAAGGCACGTACTTTGAATTAATCTGTTTGCAGTTGTAGCTTATTCTAAAGATATTCTTGTACAAGGTATTTATCGCAGAGCAGAAAACAACCAAACATTTAGCGAATATTAGATTTAAAGAATTTCCTGAGATTTCTTCTTTCCTAGAAAGCGCATTCTTTGCTGTACCATTTTTGTAATAAAATTTTTTTCATATTTACAATTGCAAAAAGAAAGTTGCAAAAAAGGTATTAAAATGAAAATTGAAAATTAAAAACTTGTAAGTTTTACAGATATAGTGATAAATCTTAAAGGATGTAAAAAGTACTGAAAAGTTGTTCGACCTAAAACTCCTTTCCCTGGGAATAACATACGACCCGCTACCCTGCAACCATTTTCCTAAATTACTTGTGTGGTAGGAATGATGAAGGATGCGCAATATTACAGGAAGTGGAACGACAAAGATGCGCCCTGTCAATAAGTAAAACAAATATATTTTCTTATGAATGAAACTAAATGAAAAATGGTAGGGTTACTGGGAAAAAAGAAAGGGTAAAAAAACTATTCACTAACATTTTATTCCTCATAAATTTTTAGTCCTTTAATTAAACTTTTAAACATCTGGCTTTACATATTACGTAATACAAGTTAGGCCGAAGTCATTCCATGTTTTAATACGCTTTTATAGCTTTTGAAGCTGCCATAAATCTACTTTAACTTGAAAGAATTAGTTTAAAAAAAATCACATTAAAACTTCGAAGCTTCAACTTTGTCAGTTATCTTCGTTGTTGCTCTCCCTTGACTCTACGCTTCAAGTGTCTTCTCATTAATTTACAATCACTTAGTGATTAAGTACTATGTCGAGACTACGTCTTCTTTCATTTTTTTTTCTTTTATCCATCTGTCTATTTTACATTCCCAGTGGTAAACAGTGGCTAAATGAATGTAATATATGTTTGGATTGGAAAAGTGGCCTGTTAAACATGAAGATTCGCGTGAAGAATGACTTCACTAAATACGCGATTTGATATTGGAAACCATCTTGAAATCTTGCTAACATCTTATCACTGACTAATGATATGCATGGCTTCTGAAATTAATTTCTTCGGAAAACGTTCTTTCTTTCATATTGATCATTAGTTATTACAAAAATTTTATTTGCCATTATTTTGTTAATTAACATTTGCGTTAATATTTAGTGTATCAATTTTATTCTTTAAATATATGAAATTAACGTTCTGTACTTTACTCTTTAATAAAAAGCTCTCGTTGTCAGGAATTTCAGTTTCGATCACTTCATCCATTCTAATTAGCATAAGGCAATTGAACAAATGTTAACCGAGAATAAATTTAGAAGTGGGAATCCAAATGCATTTTTTCATTTTTTTTCTGCTTTTAATAATTAAGTTGAAGGATTTTTTTGCGACATCCTTGAAAATTGATTTAACCTATTTTAAAGGAGACTTGTTTCGTTATGTCTGGATTCATTAAGCAATGTTAATTACTTGTGGCTAGATATTGAATTAAATCTCCTCCCGTCGAAATTCATGATATTAAGATCGTTAGTAAGAAGCATCATTGATACATTAAATGTCAAAAAAATTTAAGGTGTTTCAAATATTCCAAAAGTCGGTTTATCTCAAAAGTTCACCTATGCGTCGGTTTATCTCAAAAAATATGATGTGCTTTCAAACAAATAAAACACATTTTCCTTCAAAAATATTTTAACAAAAAAATAATAAATGCTACTTTAATAATTTATTTTATGAAGTTCAGATATTTTTCTGAATCATATTCAACGTTCAGTATGAAGTTTAAGCTTATTTTGTGCTTGCTTTGCTTTATGAATAAACAAAAATGTTAAATAGATAGTATGTATTATCAGGCTTCGAGTAATGGCCGCTAAAATGATGACCAAGATTAAAGTAATGCAGATTTTTAAAGCAATAAGTCGTATGCTGGAAAAAATGATGGAAATTTATGGATTCATATAAAGCGATACATCTCATTCGGAGATTTTAAAAAAAGAAGAAAGAAACGATATTAAAAAAGAAATAAAATAAACTTCACACAGAACTTCTAATGAATGTCTATGCAAAGAAGCAAAGATAACTGAGAGCAAGTTATAGATTTGCCAACAATTAGTTGGCGAGTAAGTTGACCATAGATCTTGTGAAAAATCTTTGGAATATTTTTTTTTTTTTTGTAAAAATATTCTCAAAAATATATTTCAGATTAGATTAGGTTATAGGTTAGTAGGGATAGGTTAGGTAGAAATATTCGCAATCAAACTAAATCGACGATCAGAATTAGAGTAGCGAAATTTACTGTTTTGACGTAGAATGCATTACGCTTAAAATTGGGATCCATTGCTTAAATCATCAATGTCAAGAAGGATATTGCATTCGATAGAGCATTAAACAAAGCATGTTTTAGTCACTGATTGCCTTTTTTGCTGACGTCATCGGTTGATGCAATCGCATTTCAAAGTTGAATCACGAAAATGTGTGAGGTGTCATTTATTTTGTCTTTTTGTGCTTTACAAAACAGCTTAAAATAAATTCTTAATATTTATTAGTATCTTAGATAAAGGCCTTTTATGCATAATAACAACCAGAAGAATTATGAAAACCCTAAAGAAACAATCGAAAGATGGGGAATCCAACAAGAGCCAGATGTCCGATGCTAAGGGTCAACGGGCTCGATGGGAGCACTCAAAGTTGAGGCGTCGCGCTGAAGGTGAATAAATGACAGATATGAATGCGCCAATACTAACCCCGATTCTGATGATACTGGGTGGGACAGAAACAATTAGAGAATTAATAACTTGAAAATGAACAATTTTATAGAAAACTAGGTAAACAATTGTAAAAAATAGGTAAAAACATTTTGCTTTCAAGTCAGTTTTTGAAGTTAACATCACTCAGTTGAACGGCCTTGGTGGCTCAGTGGTTGCGTGATCGCCTTTAATGCCCGAGTACGCGGGTTCGACCCCGGGCGAGGACGTTGAGGATTTTTTCAGGGGGTAAAATCCTGAGATCACGCATTTCCTTCGGAAGGGAAGTAAAGCCGTTGGTCCCGTGTAATCGATTGCCGGCTGCACGTTAAAGAACCCTTGCGAGGTAAAAATTTGCGGCCCCTATAACGCCGTCCTGAAATGACCATAGCAGTTGAAAAGGACGTTAATGCCAAACAAACCAAACCAATCACTCAGTTGAGCTCCATCGGAGGTAAGCCACACCTCTGACGTTTCTGACGTTGTCCATGATTTTGTTCGCACAGTTCGAGGGTGACCAGGAGGCTTCTTGTTGACAATGCATGCACTAAACCTGGATTGTGTAATCCAATTCAATATTGTTTGGCGTGTCGGAACCTTTCCATTCCTTCCAGTGTCAAAATGTCATCGAAAAACTCGGTGCGTTACATAGCGGAATCGTTGTTTTTGAAGAACGCTTCCACAGCACAAGCTCGATACTCTTCCGACCAACGCTGCATGACGACTAAAGGTTTTAAACGTGTGTTCAGTTTCACCGCGCCATTTACAAAGATGTCGGCGTGGTTCCAAATTTAAATCGTTTAATTGTTTCTATCCTACCCTGTATAACGGTTTCATGACATAAACGTTTCAAATCTCATTTAAAAAAAAAAAACGAAACTTTTTAAGTTGACAATTTCCCCAGTCCGTCTTGTTAAGTTGCAAGAACAATCCTAATCGTCAACTTAAGAAGTTTAGTTTGTTTGAATGAGATTTGGAATTTTAGGGAGGGAATGTAAATCTGTGAGATTTATTTTTAATTGTGTACATGGTTTACGAACTTAAAACTGCGTTAAACTGCGAAATAGGAAGAGAGATTTTAAAAGCAACTTGGGATATTGTATGCTATCTTAGGGTAGGGGATTTTTTTGTTAATAATGAAGTTTTTATAGTTTGAGCTGTAGTTTTTTTAATGGTTTAATATCAGGTAAGTACTTGTAATTTAAGGTATGCTGCAATTGCGTTCGTTGTAACAAAGATTTGATGTGTAAACATTAAATTTCTTAAACTGTATTCTATCAAAATTATTTCTTATCCGCTATGGCCACACTGACGTATTTACAGTCATGAAACAGCCCCGTTCAATTTTTTTTAATTAAAACAAACGCAGCAGTTAAATGCTCAAATTTCATTAAGCTTTCGTCTGATACATTTTATTATATTTATATAATATTTTATTGTATATGTGAATCACATTTCAATATGTGAATCGTATTTATAGTATCGTATAGTATTGTATTGCCTATTATTTTTCGGCAAAAATTGATTAAGTTTTAATTTGTATCAAAAATGTTTTACTTTCCGACCCTGGAGGGTTTTTTTAGGCCTCCCGTCTCCCTGTAATGATCGGATCTGGCTGTTTTTCAATCTCGAGCGAGAGACAGTCCTCAATTGTCGATTAGTGAAAATAGAACCGAAATTCTAAGAGATATCGTGTTCAACCACGGACGGATGGGCAGACAAACTAGACCATTCGCCTAAAGCAGCTTTCAATCTTAAATTGTAAAATATCCCCCGCCTTTTAACCTCAGGTCCATTAAAGCTAAGTAGGCCGAGAAAATGTCTTTCTAAAGACGTAAAAAACAACATTAAGGCAATATATTCTGCTTCCTAAATATTTCAGAGATTCTGTCACTTTAATATGACTCAACAGGCTGAGTTTTCAACGTACTCGTACGAAGCTTTGTGCATTTCGCACTTTAAGAGAAATTCTACACTTATAATAATACGAAATTTAGCAGATAAGATTTCATCTCAACAACAACTTCCCAGACCAGCTTTCATTTCCACTACTTTGTAATCTCAGATAGAATCGTGCTTCAAACTCTCCGAGAATGAGAGTCCGACGCGGTTCCATTCGCAGATGGAAATGTAAAGATGGCATTGGTCGGTTGTTCGTTGGTCCAGTTTGATATGTTGCCGATTCCATTCAATTTCTGTTGACAGAAATCTGCGGAACAGTAATATCAGGACTATTTTGTTAGAAAGCCATTATAATCAGCAGTTGAAAAGTGACGAAATTGCTCTAGATGGGGAGAGCAGTTAACTTTGTGAAGAAACCAGGAGGAGGCGCGTTCTGGGGTTATAGATATGCGTATTGCGAATTGTTTAGGTGGTTTAGCGATTTTCTCACCTCAAACTTAAACAGGACGGCGTTTAAATAGCAAAGAATTTGTATCAAAATTTGCTTCTTATTTATTATTAGTAAAACTTATTTATGGTGCAGTTGGTTTAGACACGTCAATAAACGCAACATCTGAAAACGTTGAAGATCATAGAAAAACTCATTGTCAGGAGGAAGGACTGTCGTATGCGGACTCGTCAGTGCATTTTATCGGAGAGTTTGACATAAGACGCATTGTCGCAAATTTCGTGCCGAATTCATGGTTTCAAAAAAATATGACTATCCTTCCATACCCTCCCCCTTCTTCTGATCTCGCTCTCAGTGATTTCTTCCTATTTACCAACATGAAATTCCGGCTCTCAAGAGCATCTAGTTTTGAGACCACAAAAAGAAATACAGACAAAATTGCAATACGAAACATACGCCTGAGGACTTCCAGGGATTCATGAAATCGTGAAGAACAGAACTTGCTAATGAAGGGTGTTTTGAAGGAGACTATGATGGAAATAGTAAAAATAAGTAAATTTTTAAATAATGAAAAATTAAAAAGAAACTGTTGTGTGAATTGCCTATTTACGAGGTCCAGAGAGTAAGTTCCGTTTGGTAGAACAAAAAAGCAAGTATACCTACTCGGAAAAAATTATTACTAAAACAATCTCCATACCTTGAATTATTCTTCTACATAGCCCCACTATTTTGAAGATACTTGATCTAGCGGGGCACGAGTTTTTGTACCCCTCTTCATAAAAAGTTGCTGATTAATATGTCAACCACGTCAACGATGTGTCAGCTTCTTTTACTACGTCATCGTTGTTGAACTTCTGGCTGCTTTTAACTATCGACTTTCATCTCTTTTTGCACCCGAAATCGTTCCTTGGTGGACATCACAGGTGGCAATTTTTTATGAAAACTCTTGCCTTGCTATGATAAGTGCCTTCAAAGTGGTGGCAGTTGTGTAGAAAAATACTTCACGGTATGGATATTTTTTGTAATATTTTTTTGAGTGTGTACTTGTTTTTTTATCCGGAACTTACTTTCTGGACGTACCTCGTATGTTCTTTTGTGGTAAAAAGTTTTCCCCTTCATATACAGATTATTAAATACCAAATTACCTTAGCGTTGTTTATTGTTGTTTACCTTAGCGATTTTTACCAAAATTGATTAATTACGATTCATACAGAACATAAATATAAATATGCATGCCTGTAGAGGAATTTGAACCCAAGACCTGATCCTCCTACGCCGAACATCATTCACCTAAATGAAAACACTTTTGGAATAGGGTGTACATACTGAAAATGTCCTCCTTCCTACTCAGACACAAGCGGACACATCGTTGTTTGTTACTGGTCGCTCGTTGGAGGACCGAATGTTACTGGCTGCTCTTCTGTTATGTTAATGTTCTCATAGCAAAGAATCAAACTTCCAAACGGTCACGCTTATTTTGATGGTAATAAAGAGCCATTGAGTGAATTTCCATACGAATTAATAAAGAAAGAAATATGTTAGTTTTATATAAATCACCCTGTACTATTCATATTGTTGACGTAACAACTGACCAATTCCACCAATTCTCTTTGACTCCATGACGTCACTTTAACCACCTTTATTCTTTTATACGCGGAAAAGTTTGAACCTAATTCACCGTATTCGTACGGTAATAGCCACTTTCTATTTTTGTATTTTAATTTTGAAAAATTAGAGGAAATTTTCAAGAATCCTTGCCACTATTATATGGTAACATGACCTATTATGCATTTTTCTTATGTTAATTGCGTGCCACTAAGAGAGCCACTAAGAAGGAAAGTCAAAATTAATGGCGCGAAAATTTTCAAGAATTTTCAAAACAGGGCACTAAATTATAGCCATAAAAGCCTTTTTGGATGTTTTTTATGCCCTATATTAATTACCATTTCATCGCATTTGACCTTTGATTGCGTACCTCGGCTATTAAGGCACGCGCCGTGTATTAATTTCATTTCACGCTTGCGCCAGCTTTACCATTTTCTTCGAAACATCTGATGTAGTCATAATCAAACAAAAAACATCCTCTAAACGTTGAGTGGCCATTAAATCCTCAAAGAGCAAAAAAAAGTAACCTTGGTCTGCTTTAGACGCTCTGGATTTTCAAAGGTCAAGAAAGAAACCTTGGTCTGCTTTAGACGTTTCGGAAGGGGTCATTTCGGACCTTACCATTATCTCACATAAGTTGCCTTTTCTAGTTATAGTAATTTCAGATTCTTCGAGTGTACAAAAGAAGATAGTCATCCTGCAATAATGCCGTTTTTCAAGAAAGTCCGTTCCCATTATTTCTGATTTCGTTTTCATAAAATCTACATAACATTTTCTTTGAGAATATAGAAGCGATAGATTATATAGTTATATAATATTAGGAAATATTATATAATAAATGATTAAAGGTTACTTTTACAAAACAATAAGGAAATATTCCGGAATGGAATTAACTATAAAGTGAAAACTTATAATCCACAAGAAGGGAAGAATCCTTGCAGTATTTCCCTTCTTTCCTCCTTGTGGATTAGAGGTTTTCACTTTATAATTACTTTTGTAATAAATTTTAAAAGTGTTTCATAATATAGATGTTTCTAATGTATTATTTTAATAAAAATTCGTTGACACAAATAGTTTAATGCATTTTTTACTTACTGGAATTTTTAATCAAAGCGTGCACAGCTTCGGTCTTCACAGCCTATTACAATAAATGTAGTCTTTTCTTTTCGGAATTGTTTTCATCTCATCATTTTCGGTCCTTGGTTTCAAGTCTTATTCATGAATTGAGATTCAGCGCCCGAAATCAGAAGAGCAGGACGGAAATCAGTATATACCCTCTAGGAAGATTTCGACGGGAGAGAAAACGAAATGAAATTATAGCGATGAGATGCGTCGGACCCCGAAGGCCTAATGACTATTTTCTTTACTATTTTCTATATTTAATGCTAGTTTATTTTTTAGGATGTTAGACAAGAATGCTAGAGAGAAAATGTACGGTATATAGCGATTATGAAATTGATCAATGATGATAAATGGGACTATTTGTACAACAAAATAGTATTCTTAATTTTTGTAGTGATATTAACCGTCATTCTGAAATATTCTTGATATAACTCCGATGCACTTAATATAAGATTACGATTTTCATCTCTATCGACCTGTTGAACCTCCCTTTGATTTTATTACGGCCTTCATTTTCCGAGGAAGACTGCCCATCAGATTTTGGTAGATTGCTTCACGAATTTTCTTTCATTTTTACCAGAGAACACTGATGAGTTCAGTCACAGATGTTGGGCGATGTAGCCTCTCCAATTCATATCTCAGGTGTTCGAAGTGGATTTAAACTGGGCTCTATACAGGATAGTCCACTTCTTCAATCCCTCTAACAATTTCTGCACACATTACGTAGGTGGTCCGATCCCAAATTGCTGACAGTGCAAAACTGTCCAAAATATCAAGGTAAGTTACAAATACTACAGTTACTGCTATTATAACAAACTGGTCCTATGAAAACCATAAAAATTAGCTCCATACTAGATACGGCCTCCTCCGAATTCGGCACTGGGCGCCACAGAGTCAACCATGAAGCATTCTCCGGGCATTTGCCAGACTCAAACTCGAGTAACTGGTTACTCCGAGATTATGTACCGAGATTCAACTTCCATATAGCATGTTTCCATTATTTCACGGTCCAGTTTCCATGAGCTGTACACCATCAATTCTTATTGATTTTGCTGATATTTGCTGTAATTGAAGCGGTATTTTGGAAGCCTGTAGCAAGTGTTTGATCTGAAGACTTCCGATTGCTCAGTGTCACTTGTACAAAGACTCGAGGGATCTCTTGTCTGCTATTTTTTTTTTTTTGGCTTACCACTTCGCGGTTTGAGATTTCCACCTGTCAATGATCTTTGATCGGAATATTTGTAGGATGAGAGAAACCCCGCGTATAGACTTGTTGCATCATATGGTGGCATCACATTGGAAATTCTGGGCTTTGTTGAGCGTCCCATACTGCACCAATATGAATCACAAATCAGTCCAGTAAGGCATGTTTCTATTTATAGGGTTATTCAAAATGAATGATGCAAAAAGAAAAAGTAGCGGTGACCAGTATAATCAAAATATTTAAAAAAAGACGAATATTAAATGAAAGATAAACTCTCCAAATTTCATTTGACAACACTGAAAAACCCACCAGTTTGGAAACGCTCACTAGAAGCGCGTTTCAACTACCTACCTCGACATACTATTACAAAGGTTGTCGGGGCCACTAATGCTGGGCCCCCCCCCCCCCCAGATCACCCATCTAACGGCGTGTGATTTCTTTCTGTGGGGCTACGTGAAGGACAGCGTCTTCGTACCCCATACAGGAGATTTAAAGCGGCGAATTTCCCAAGCGATCGATGCAATTGGTGAAGGGGTGCTGGCATGGCACAGTTGTCCGGATTAACAATCTAGCTGGACAAAAATCGAAATTGCAACATCCTTGAAATAAGCCAAAACAAGCACAAACAGGCTGTAAAATGATCAGTTGTATTTGTTTCACGACTAGTTTTTTATTTTCTGGCCTTCACTGTCGGAGGGGATTAACTGCAACGTGACAAGTTTCTCATCCTGGATTTTCTTCAATCATCACTGCTGATTCATGAATTTTGATGAATAATGGGTAATGTATCTCCAGGTATGTATATTAATATTTTGTATCATATTAAGTTTATTTTTGCACAATATTTAAAATGGGTGTAAGGAAATGCATGACAAAACATTTTTTAAATGTTTTTGCATAAACCGCTCATACATTGTGAAATACAAAAATTTCCTCGAAAGTCCCGATCACGAATCATGTGTTGTGAGATAGGTGTTTGCTTAGTTTTTAAGGGAAAAAAATTAGCTGCGCCTGCTAGTGCCTTTTTTAAAAAAAAAAAAAAAATCTATTAAATACACAGCCTCATATCAATAGGGGAAAGGTGAGCGAGTTGCAACAGGGGCAGGTTGCAACATGACGTATTTTTTTACGTCGGGGCAATTTAGTGACGTATAAAGAGAGTGACGTTGAGTAATTTCGTCTCTGGTGAGTAATTTTCTCCCTCATACCTCTTTTGGTTCTATGAAGATGTATTTTAAAGTATACGTTAACGAATCACGACATGGTTGTAGATGGGTTATCGTAGCATTACGGTGATCCGATAATTTCTCATAATCGAAACCCATTGGTGAGGTGCTTTACGTTTATCTTCCAATGTTGTTAAAGATTAATAAATGAAACCTTTTTAAAGATTAATAAATAAGGATTTTTTCCACGCCAAACCTCCGATGATGAAATTATTTCTTTCCTATTTTCATCAATAATTCCAATGTTGTATTGGGTCGTGTTGCAACAGGTGTTGAAGAAAGAAGAGAAAATGTGCCATTCTCACTGATACTCCTGAGAAAGCAGCAATTGAAGAAGAAAAATACAGAAAAGGCAAGCGCAAGGGTAATGAAAAGGCTCCAAAACCAAAGAAGCATAAATCTTCAAGTAAGCGAAAGTTGAAGTTTCCAAACGACAGTTGCTCTGAAGATGAGGATAACGTTTGTTTGGTTTGTGGTAAACAATATAAAAAGAATGAAGAATGGGTACAGTGTACCAATTGCAAGATGTGGTCCCACTGGGACTGGAAGGATTTCCCCAGAAAGGGTGAAAAAACGAAATGATTCCTATGACGGGGCAAGTTGCAACACAAGGCACTATATTCATTCTTGTTTTTTTACATCATTTTGTTTAATTAATATCCTGTTCGTTATTTTTATATAATTGCTCAACCAGTGTATCAATAATAAAAAAATACTAAGGAATCAAGCCAAAAACTGTGGACACAACTATACAAAGAAAAATAACTCCGAAAACACTATTCCACATAATAAATTTTTATGACTCAGACGTACATTTCGAAAACAAAGTTTTCATCATCAGTGAGTTCCTATGAAGATGTATTCTATCGGAGATAGCATTAAACGATTATTAGTCATAGTTGCCCTCAAATATGTTTTGACTCTACGTAATGTGCTAAAAGCCCGTTCAGCTTCACAACTGGTTACGGGAAGCACAATAAGAAGCCTCACTACGTTACAATTTATAAGTTTTCGATTCTGGATGTCGTCAAATCTAGTGGCGGTAATAATTTAAATAATCTACCATAAATTTAAAATTATTAAAGCAAGAATTAAAGAACATGTTAAGGAAGGAATACACAATAATGCCCTTACTCTTAAAGGGTTTTCTTATTTTATAATAAATATCTTATTGAAAATGGGAAGAGCGAAATAATACAAAAACTTTTACATGCATTTGGCTATAATGAAGAACTTACGTTTACATGGATAGAAAGTATTAGTATTCCACATAACATTTTAGATGGTGATTATTCAATCGAATTAAGTAAAAAAGGAGAAAATTTCTTAAAACAACTTTTCAAAAAGCACAGCAAGGTTGGTGATGATCATCTTTCGCCAGAAGAGTATCAAGAACTTTTTTCAATTTGTCCTAAGTATTTTTCGCAGAAGATGAATTTTAAATTTATGCTATAGCCACCAATGATGAAGGCTTTATCAGCAGCAAAGGATTTATAGCATTTTGGGAGACACCAATTTATGGCGTCTATTGACGTAAATTTGATATTAGTAATCTTAACTTACCTAGGTTTTAATACTACGGAGGATGATAATGTATTGTCAGCAATTACCGCCACTAGATTTGACGACATCCAGAATCGAAAACTTATAAATTGTAACGTAGTTGGAGCAAACCTAAATATTCTTTGAAGAAGCCTTAAAATTGTTTTAACATTCGCAAATTGTAAGTCTGAGGCCGCTTTTAAACTTTCAGTAAGTGTCTGAGGAATTGAAAATCCCTTTTTATACTTTTTCGTCCAATAATTTTTCCACAAATTAATTTCAGCATGGAATGTTTTTGAATCAGGAAGATCATTTTCTGTGAGCTATTTTTAGTTAAAACTTTATCATATTTTTGGCGCCCCTCCTTTAAACAAGGGGCGGTTTGTGGGCAACCAGAAATCCCCCTAAATACGCTCCTGACATTGAAACACGTGTCATCTTTTTAGAAGTGTGTTCCGAAACTTTTGAACACATAGTATGTGATGTGAAAAAGCAATGCAGAGGTTCTTACCTACTCAATCATCCACAGAATAAAAATATATACAGTAAATAAAAAATTAATGTTTATTCTAAAAGTTCCTGCTGGAAGTACCTTTTATCCGATATTCACAGTATTTATTTATAGGCAGTACATACAGATTAGCTAGGAGCCCTAGAATTGTGCTCCAATTGTAATTCTGTCTCTATCGATTTGAAAATGGAAACATAGCAAGCTTAAGGTCATTCTGAAGCTTATCGACAAAGATTTCAGAGAAAACATTTTCTTCTAGAATCTGCAATATTTTTTTTAAAAAATGTATTCCGATTTTATTTCTGGGTATTTTGGTTTTGTAAAATATCATGAAATTACTACTTGAATGCTATTCAAAAGTAAATTGTTATATTTGCAACATGTTCTGATTCATTTTGAAAACATAATTCGCTTGATACTGTTATTGCGATTATTTCACTGACACTTTGCATTGCTGAATTAACCTCCACCATCCTCGGACCTCATACAAGTGAACATTTGCGGAAGGAGGTCGAAAGGAGCATTATGCATTGGTCCACAACCCCGAACTCTTAACGGCCAGCTTTATTTTTGAAAGGGCCAGTCTTATACACTTTCTGACACTGTGATTGAGCCATTCAGTAGTAATCAATGGAACACTTGCTATTCAATAGAAGACAATGACGATTAGACGATGTTCTTGATCTATTTTTGCTCAAACGAAGGCTACATTTAGAATAGACGAGAAGCAATGATTTCAGCTATTGAAATCAACTTCTACACTTCCCAAATATAGCCGATGTTGTTGCTATTTCTACAGCTCGCGACACTTTATGTCTTTGGACTATCGGCTAGATACTCCAAAGCGGAATGGAAGGAACGCAATCATCGCGAAATAATTATTAAAAGGGCACTTTAGCTATTTAAATTAAATTTTTAACACGTATCTTCGTGAGCTTTTTTGAATAGGTTGCATTGTGTCTCGTCCCCTGTATGATTAATATTTGAATATTACTCCTTCGGGTTGAAGCAACTTTTATTGATGAGCATACTTTGTGTATTCCATTCAGATACTAGTGGACTTAGTATGTTTGAAACTTCATTTTAAGTGTAAAAGCAATCTTGAATATGCTAGAATATAATGGGCAGAGTATCCACAGACTATCTTGATTTTAGCAGCCATGTTTTGCCATTAAAAAAAATCTCAAAATATATCAACCAGTTCTTGATTATACATTTTTATTTATCTTCTAAAACTGCAGGAATAATTACGAGATTGTTGTTAAGGAAAAAAAAACAAACTCTAGCAATGTATTTCCATGCCTAAATTATTCAAGAAGCCAAGTTTAACTGGAGGTCACATTGCAAAACTCTGAAAACGGTTGGTTCGATTCTCATTAGTATGCAGCTGCGAGGTTTTGATGTAAAGAGTGGTGGTACGTTAATTACTTTTGCTCATAGCCGTTCGCGATTACAAAAGGAGTCTTTAGCATTGCGAGCCTGACACGCATCAGCAAAACGATTTTCGGTTCATTAGAGGAAGCCCATCAGGAGAAGACTGATTTCGACAAATGAATTGTTCGTTATTGGAATACAATCACAAAAGAAATGGAAGGAACGCAATCATCGTGAAATAATTATTAAAAGGGTATTTTTGCTGTTTTAATTAAATTTTTATCACGAATCTTCGTGGGCTGTTTCGAATAGGTTGCATTGTTTTTCGAGATAATTTATGTTCAGAAATGAAAGATATGGGCCCTATCGGCAGAAAAATGCGGCACTCTCTTCAATGATATGTGAACACGGTTTTAAAAGGTCCTCACCACTAGAATACTCTTAACAGAAATCCGATTGAAAACGCAGATACGATGGGGTCTCTTGTTTCAACGGGATTATTTTATATATCCATATGATTTAAATTTAATTTTCAAAGTGGGGCGGGGGTGCTAGAAATTAAGGCGTTGACTACTAAGGTCATTTTGCGCCTTTTACACAAGTTATATCTGTACGCAGCCCGGGACAAACACAAACATCATGCCCACGGCGGGATTCGAACCCACGGCCAAGTAGACTCGAGAACTATAAAGCCTACGCCCTAGCCCTCTCGGCCACTAGGCCGGCTTTTCAAAGTGGTGTCTGAATGTTTTTCATAAATTGTAGAGCTGTCGTCTATGGTGAACTACGGTCTTCTGATGATAGTCTCATTGGAAGCAATTGACATCTCTTCAACGAAAACAAAACCCCAAAAACGCACACATTATAAATATTTTAGGGTAAATTTCGTTTTTTTAATAAATAAAAGTCGACTTTGAATACTGACAGATTCAAAACTGAATTTTAAGTAGTATTATTGTTAACAGGCATGCGCAGTGTCGCCATTATTAACCAAACGATTAGTTCTTCCTATTCATGCAATAAAGTATTTTGAGTAGCACAGCGTCCTAAATTAATTTAGAAGTAGTAAGATTTACTTAACTTTAAATGAGAAACTGTCCATGGTAACTAGAAATCGCTGATAGTAAAAGTAAAAGTGAAAGCGGAGATCTACTAACAGAATCTTAATGAAATAAACCTTGATTCTTAGAGGTTAAATCAAGCGATGATTATTAAGTATACGAATTTGGTCGTTGTAGCTTTGTTGCAGCAAAATTTATAACATAAATGACTGATGGTTTTGATACTTTTATACAAGTACATTCAATCCTGAAATCTCAACCAAAATAATGTGTAATTGGTAAAAAGCAGTTACGCAACATCTTTGATACAAACCAAATGTAGAAACAAAAAAAGTCAATGGAAAATTAACGTGTGCATAAACTAAATACCATACAAAGTGTTTACTAAACATACGGCAAAAATTCAAGGGATGATTCTTTGGGTTATTTTAAGAATCTTTTGTCCTTTGATGATTTTCGGAATGCCGCTTTGTTTTGGCGATAAAGATTTTTCGGCAAAAACAATCTTTTATTACCTAATATTCCATGTAAAGCTTCTTAATCTACAATAACAGCTGAAAATAACTACAACCACCAGCTAGGATGCATGAATCCATTCTTTTCCTCATTGACTGCCGAGCTCTTTCAAAAACACCAGGATTGTTTCTTATTGCATTTATTCCATCAACTATCCCATTTCCCAAATCTTCTACATTTTCCACTGAAATAGTGTAAACTAAAAAAAGACAATTCTGATATCTTTTAACAACATTTTGATTACTAAAAAGGGCTGTGAGATAAATATTCTAAAACAAGTTCTCGTAAGTGTTTGTACGATTCATTATTGAAAGTCTTGATTTGCTTAGAGCGCTAACAAAAGCTTTACTTGTCTTAAACTTTGAACTAACCAACTTCACTGCAGATATTTCAATATTTAATAACTGTTATGGCAATATCGATTCAATCAGCTGAATATCACTCCCAGAGATGCATTGCATTGGTTTTGGATTAAGCAATATGAAAATACCACGTACACTAGTCTATTTAAATTTTCTTTAAAATACACTCGTGTCCTAAAGTCAAGCATAATCAATATCAGTATACTTATTTCATAAACCAACTACCAAAATGAGGTGAAAACTTGATTTGTGTGTGCTACGCCGCTTTGCAAATGCAAAAAAAAACCCAAAGCCGTTCAATTAAGCATGCTTTATTTCATAAAAAAAAAAGTTTATGAAAACAGAGAAAAAGAACATGGTTTTATGCGCATGAAACATGGAAAAATGGTGCTAATATGGTATATGGTTATCCCTAGCAGCCACATGAGCCGTACAACTGCGTTCCATGTTTTTAATGAGGTTATTCAAGAGCTCGGTTGCCAACAAATCCCACTCCTAGCGAAGAGCAGTTTTGTGCTCTAGGATCGGTAGAGGCCGACAAGATGTAATTTGTCTCCCTAGTGCATCTCACCCATGCCCAATCGGGTTTATATACTGAAATCTTGTGGGCCACTCCTTGCGTTGGATCTCCTCACTTTGCAGAAAGTCCTCCACCAGCATTATCGTCCATGAGAATAAAATGTGGATCCATGGCACCTTTGAAACCTCTAATACGACCTCCCAGATGTATTTCGTTTCTGAATCTTCGACCATTAACCTCTGTCAAAGATGTGGAGCTCTACGCTTCCGTTTAGCATGATGCCGCCCCAAACCATAACTCTACCACCGCCATACTGAGTCTTTTCTTGATGTTGTTAGGATTATAACGAGTTCCACCTTCTCTCCAGATAGGGGTTCGACGAGAATACTTTGTAAGCTGAATCTGGACTCGTCAGCGAATAGCACGTTGCTTCAAAGGCCAGTTACGATGTTCTCTACTCCAGTTTTAACGGGCCCTAGGACTCGCAGGGGTGAGCGGAACACAAACTGCCGGACGTCTGGCATAAAGACCAGCTTCCGGTAAACTGTTTGTCTGAAAACTGTTGCTCCTGAGACAGCTGCCTGGCAGGTAGGGTCCTCTGACGTCTAGCAGTTTATTGCATGACCAGTCCTGCTGAGTAATCATAACGCTTGAGCGATTCTGCACTGGTCGTCGTGTGCCGTCCCACGTGTCTTGGAATTACACTTTGTGGAACATTCTGTTCTCTCGGAACTTCCGTTTTTGACTGTCCTGCTTCGACCTTTCCGGTTATTCTGCCTTTCATGACAAGATCAATTTGGCGTCTGTGGTCCATATTAAACGAAAAATCAACAAGAACACAGAGTTCTCCTAGCGTGGCTTGCAAGAAATGTATAATGTGACCCTGTGGTTTACTCTATTGTATTTATTACACTTTGATCACTTTTGCATAAATTTGCATTTTGGAGTTAATCCGATCGTGAATTGGTTTAACCGTCTAACTGATTTACATAGCAACAATTGGCGTTTTTCTGGATCTGAACCTTTAAATGTTACTTTTTACAATTATGATTAACTTTTGTACACTAGTGTATATAAACTCCCATTTTTCTTGGTATATATTAAACACAATTCTAATTTTATAAACCATTTCAACGTAAAACGAAAGTAGATGAGCTTCATATACAACTAGCAGGCGGAAAATAGGTGTACAGGATGGAGGACCAGCATCGTTTCTCACTCCGTTCTCTAAGGAATAGCTGAGGTTTTTTACAGAGTTGCAAATTCTCTTTGTTATAAAATAGGAGCCCATCTGTTTTAAGTTGTCCGGTAGGCTGGATCAAATTCCCTCGTGTTCCTTTATGTCGGGTGCGAGCCAATTGTTAACAAATTAGAATGACAACACAGGATGCATATACATGTCACTGATCTGTATGTCTTTGCGCGAAACTTCCTATATCAAACTTCCGCTATTTTTATATCGCTCTCCATTAAGAAATGTTTTGAAGCAGACTAAATTAAGCGAAGCTGCTTTTCATGTAGAAATCTTTATTTTCTAACACCGTTCAAAGCAGGAACGAGTTCTACACGTCTTTCGTACACTTTCCTGTTATTACGTAATCGAGTTTTCCTTTTTTTTTTATTTATTATAATTTAGGTTTTCTTTCGATATTATAATATTTGCTTTATAATATTGCGTACAAAACTGCACGTTATATTTCAAAATTGTACCTAAGCGTAGGAGGAAACTATCAATGATAAAGGTTTGTGTTCATAGTAATTAATAAAACAGTGTCATGTAAATACTTATCAATCATCCTTTTAGCATTTAACGAGTGTTATATTTGATTTCATTGTGAGATAATAGTAATAAACTGGCTTATTCAGCAAATGAAATAAGCAAACTTTTTTTCCCTAATCGTTAGCGTATTGTTTTGTTTATTTTATTTAAAAATAAAAATAGAAATCCAAACAGAAAAATGACAAATGAAGAAGAAAATAGCCAATTCTTTTGCGTGGGGAAAACATTTAACGAGAAACTCCCATTTGCGGAGCACCAAAGTGAATCCATGTCGCCACCGCCCTTTATGAATATTTAAAATCTCCATCCTCCCTATGAAATGAGTTTAAATTTTTTTTAAATCCAGCGTTGAAAGCAAAATTTAGGTTAGTGTTAAGACAGGGAGGAGTGTGGAATATTTCAAGGTTGCGACAATAAGCTTACATTTGAGTAAATCTCCATCTCATGAAATCGTGTTTGGCTTACAAATTAAGTAATTTAACAAACATGAATGTAAAAGAGAAACAAATGAAAGTTGAAAATTACTTTTTAAAGTTGAAAACATACATTTAAAAAAGTATTCCTTGAGAAAGTAGGATATCTACATCAACGTTTCGTTTAAGATCTCGTAGCTGTTTTTCGTTTATAATGCTTTTATTAAAAAAAAAAAAAATAATGCGAATCGTTTCGGATTTGTTTGACCCTGAAACATGGTCACATGGATTTTCCTTATATGAATATTCACTATTAATATAAAAGAAAAACAACCATAATGAAACTTGATTGGGCTCAACTAGTTTAATTACAAAAAACATTAATCACTGGCAATATTGAATTCTTCTTAATTAATTGCTTTAATTTGATTCTTTAGTTTGATAAGATCTTTCGTAATGGCAAATAAAATGTTTGCTTTTCGTTCGATTGGCCGTCAAAAGCAAGACCGACCTTATTTGTCAAATTGCGAAACATGGATAAATCAAACAGATATTTGTTAACACAATTTTGATATTCAGTTTCAAAATACAAAAAAAACAAAACCAAAAGACACTAAATTAGCAGTTTTACTAACTTAGGTGAGTGCAAATTACGGGAAATATTTTGGGGATTTTTATTTTTATTTATATATTTTAATCCAATACGTCCATCCAGGGCCTGTATGGCCAGAGGCCGACGAGTTGGGTCCCTGGATGAACGACTGTTGTATGATGGTCACAGCAGCCGGGGGGGTGAAGATCGTTAGCCACGGATGGTCGCCCATCCAGTGACTAGCCGTGCCTGATGTTGCTTAACTTCACAGAAGTTGTGTTTCAGTGAAAGCCCACCAGGCCACGGTCTCCACCGTGCCCACCAGAATTTGGCATGCTAATTCTAATGTTGCAGGTTCATAAAGCAGACAACTTGACATTCACTAGTTTATCATTAATTTTGCAACATTAAATCACACAGAATAATTCTTGCCGTTACATTTCTTTCCGATCCAAGTGAGAAATTTATTTTTAAGACTCTATCATTACACCAGCTTTTCATAATTTTATGCATCTGTCGAAGGGCAGAGAAGTATTCTGTGCATTTAACAAGTTTTTAGCTTACTGATTCAAGATGTGGATCTTAATACAAGGTGTGGCAAAAGCCGGACTAATACAAATACTCACAAATGTGAATTCAAATGAAAATTCTGTTTAATATGATTCGAAGTAACCACCACCGGATACAATATACTTTAGAGCGCGTTTGCACAAGTTCGTAAAATACCTTTTAAAGTCCTCGGACGGAATCCTCTTGATTTTTGTTTACATTTTACGCAGCGACCTCTGTCCGGGTATTTGCCACACCTTGGATAAATTAAAAAAAGATTTTTAAAGTAACTATTAACTTGAAGATTTGGTCTAAGTAAGCAAAATTTAAATTTTATGATTGAAAATAATTTTTGAATTATGTAGCTCCTTTATTTTGAATTATATTGTTCCTTTCTTCTTTATGGATTCATATTGAAGAAAAAATGCTGCGTCAGCATAACTTTATTGAATTCGGTTAAATTGAATATGCCAAACTACAATAACAGTGAAGGTCAATGAATATCTTTCCGGCTACTTTATTAAACTAAATAAAAAATTTTCATAAGAATCTATAAAGTTTCAAATAAAACTCTGAAATTCTGCAACCGTCCGTCACTATCTATGGGGAAGCCTCCTTGGCGCTCCGAGATATTATTCAGCCTATTTCTTCTCGTGGGAACAAACATAAAATGCAAAGGAGTTTAATTGATTATTTATTCAATGAGAACTTAGCTTTCAAAGAAAAGAATTCCTTCGGTTTAATTCTTTTTTATTATATTATCGCTATAGATTTCTAATTAAATGAATAAAAAAAATTCAATTTTGCAATGGATGTTACGTCAATATTAAATGAGTCGAATGATAAAGAATTTATTGAGAAAAAGAGGTAGCGGCTGAAAGGAAAAACCATGTTTCTTTTGAATCCACGATCAGTTTTGATGTCTTTTTTTTCCTATTAAGCAATAAATGGGTGAACTTTCGATTTTTTTTCCATAATGAAACTTCACAGCGGAGACAAGGATTTGATCATTATTTCGATTGTAATGAGATGTTAATTTTCTTTTGTTTCAGGATCTGACATAAAGGTTAGTTTAAATTGGAGCTTTTATTCCTATAAGATATTGTAATTGATAAACTGCAGCCCATCGGTTTAAATTAGCTTCCTCAAATTGTATTCCTCTAATTATAAGGCGAATAAATAATTTTTGCTAAGACCAAAGTAACAGCACAGCAGAGATACCTCGGAGCACAGCTGTCACATGCAAAAATAATGTACGGAGTTTTCAATCTAGCTTTGTTTTGCTAAACCTTTATCTCCTGAAGGAAACTTTTGCCCTTATCTCCAAAATATGTGTTATTGCTTTTGTATAAGATCAAGAAAGGATTTCCACATAAAGAAATTTTCAGTAAAATGAAAATGCTCTTTTATAACGTGTTGAATAATTTTATTTTTCCTCAATAATTCGATGTACTAGAGCTGATCAATAAAGACTGAAAGGGATGTTTTTCCGTTTCCATTCATTCGTTTTTAATATAACTGAATCTGGTCTTTCTTACAATAACCCTCCTCCAGTTGGAAGGACATATGCAAATGTGTCGTCCAATATTCGAAGACATGGCGCAGGCCAACTCTGAAACACGCCTCCAAGCGTTCTCATATTCAGTAAACTTTGAAAGCAAATTCCGCTCAGCTCGAACTTCAAACAAGGAAAATGGAAAAAACTCACAAGGCGCTAAATCAGATTTAGGGGAGATAGATTAGACATTGTCTGGAGCCACTGAAAGGCACTCTCACTCGATTTGGTTATTTATCTATTTTTGCGGGTCGGGTGTGCCCAAATGAAAAGGAGACTTTCACTGTAACGCCGTTGTATCTAATCGAAGTTGGTAAATATGGTTGTCAATAGATGTAGCGTCATCCCGGAAAAGTGATGCTCAGTTTCTTTTTCGACTTAGAAGAAGAACCCATATCCTCGACTGGCTAGAAAGGGGGAAACAGTTAACGCTGAACGGTACTGCAACACGTTGCTGAAGCCAAAACGGGCCATCGAAAACAAGCGCAGAAAGAAGCTCTCGAAATGGATAGTGCTGCTCCAGGACAACGCTAAGCCACTCGTGACCAAGAAGACCCTCCACCTGCTGGTAACATTTCGATGGAAAGTCCTCAAACATCCTCCGTACAGCCCCGACATCTCCCCATGTGACTCCCATATTTTCGGCCCCTTAAAAAATCATTGAGAGGTCATCGGTTCACCTGCGACAAGGAAGTGCAGAACACCGTGGAAAAGGATCCGTATCCAACTCAGGAGTTTCAACACTGAAGCCATCATTCGCTTCTTACGCTCTGAGATCAGTGCATCATTATCAAAGGCAATTAATTAAGTGTAGGCATCATGTTACACATTAACTGTACGTCAAATATTCTGTATTTAAAATATTCTGTAATTAAAATATGTGTTAGATATAACCGTAGTCTCCTTTTCATTTGGGCACACGTTATACATATAGGGCCAACCCCAGAGCGGTGCGAACGGTGCGATTGCACAAGGTCGCACAATATTTTGATTTTCTACGATATAAATACGTATTTTTTGCACGAGCCTTTTACACCAATCCCGCTTTTTTCATGGGCCAGATGGGATATTTCAATAACAAACAATAGGCCAATGGGACATGTCATAGGGCCAGATTTGTTCGGGACTAGCACATTCCAAGTACTCCCCTGGCCCCCTAATTTCCCGACATAAATCCAATCGAGCACCTTTCGGTTATCTCGACTACATATTCGCTCCATGGAGACTCCACCATGCGCCCTTCAGCAACTTTCGGACGCATGGCTCCAGATATCAGAGGATAATTCTTTACCATATTAACGACACTGTTATATATTACAATGCAAAATTAAAGAAATTGGAATTTGGTTTTGTTTTAATGCCTACAATTATTTCGGATTAACCAAGTTTTCTGATTAGCGCGGTTCGGATCAGCGGGTATCCACTGCATTAAAGAACTGTTGATAAGCGTTGCAATAAGGTTCAGCATTAACAAATATTATATATAGAAAATATAATTTACTGACCTGAGTTGTCTGTGGATACTTGTATGCAGAGAGACGGTGGATACCACTTTTCCACAAAATGATAAAAAGTGGTATCCACCGTCTCTCTGCAAGGTTCAGCATTTTTATACCAAGCAGCATATAACTAACCCTTTCGAGATAAAAGAGGATCCCAATTAACAGATGAGAGCCTGACGATGTAACAATATACATAAAACGGTACTTAGAAAAAAGGTCTAGGAGGAATCTGTCCATGCAATACATCATGAAGTTAATTATTTTAGTCTATTTAATTACTACTTTCATATCTACGCTTATACAGAATGATTCATAATGAGTGTAACAAATAACAGAAGATAAAAACCCACTATTCCATAAAAATAATTCTTTTTTGTTATACAGGGTGGACGAAAAGGTACTTTCCTATTTAAAAATTATTTATTGCAAAACGTTATGAACCTAACCTAACCTAACCTAATCTAACCCAACCCAACCCAACCTAACCCAACCTAACCCAACCTAACCTAACCTAACCTAACCGCATGGGCAGACTCAAAGTTTTTTATTCAGTTTGCCTTTTTTGCCACCACCATCCGGGGGAGCTGGCATCGGTGACGGATTGAAAAAGGCGACTCCTGCTGAGAAGGCGCAGTGCGTGCTGTGGTGGAATGAGTCAAAATCGCCCATCATGGTGCAAAGAAATTATTGCCGTTTGTACGGAAAGGAACCACCAAATGCAAAGTCGTTAAGGTTGTGGTTCAAGAACTTTCTGACCACTGGTAGGGTGAACATCTCCAGCAAGACGTGATTTTTCAACAGGATGGCGCACCACCGCATTGGGCCTTGTTTGTGTGTCAGGTTCTAGACAAAGTTTTCCCCGGCCGTTGGATTGGGCGTGATGGTCCAATCCCATGGCCCCCATGCTCACCTGATGTGATGCCTGAGGACTTTTTCTTATGGGGTTACACAACAGACAGGGTGTATTCAAAAACTCCTGTCTGCGATCTGGAAGAACTGCATGAGAGAATACGCGCTGTCATTGCAACAGTGGATGCAGGAATGCTCGGGCGCACATGGGCGGAGCTGGAATACTGATTGGACATCCTGCGCGTCACCAGGTGCGCCCACATCGAACTTGACTAAGTGCGAAAAAAACTCTTTTAGTCGCGCTATGTGTTGATGTTAATTTTATGATTGTAAGTTCATAACTTTTTGCAATAAATAATTTTTAAATAGGGGAGTACCTTTTCGTCCACCCTGTATTACGAGTATAACAAACTTCGGCATTTTGTTGGAAGATAATTTTAAGTTATACCTGGTGTATGAACCTGTTTCACTTCATTACAGAACTATGACAGATCTTGAAAGTGCATAGTAAATCCATATATGCAATTACGAGGGGCGATTGATAAATAAGGTCTCCATGGCTGTAACTTTTTTATTTGTTACCGATTTTCAAAATTCTTTTTGTATCTTATACTCACATTTGTCCTCTATGTAATGCACTAGTCACTTTTCGACATAGTCCCCATTCCTTTCCAAGCATTGCGCCAACGCGTGACTAGCTGGGTGAACCCGTCGGAGAGGAATTCCGGAGTTGTTGTCGACACCAGGATTGAATGGCAGCTTTGGACCCTCTTCTGGAGTACGATAACGTCCGCCCGCACACGAGTCACCACACACCAGAGGTGTTGCAGCGCCTACAGTTGAAAGATGAAAAATTGCAGTTCAAAAATGAAAGACTTTGCACATTGCGGCTTTCACCACTTCCCAAAGAAGAAAGAGCCCCTTAAGGGACACGAGTTGGTTCTGACGGCGAGGTAAACGCTGCCATTCAATCCTGGTGTCGACAACAACTCCGGCATTACATAGAGGACAAATGTGAGTATAAGATACAAAAAGAATTTTGAAAATCGGTTAACAAATAAAAAAAGTTACAGCCATGGAGACCTTATTTATCAATCGCCCTTCGTATTATTAAAAACGTAAAATACAGTCCATTAACAATTGACAATCAACAAAGTCAAAGTTAATACAATTATGCCAACGTGATGCATGAATTGTTCGCAGAGGTCCCCTGATCTATATCCTTTAGATTTTTACCCTTTGGGGTGATCTAAAACAGCTAATCTACAGTATTGACATCAATACTATCAATACTCGTGAACAGTTACTCCAAATTTGCAATAAAGAAGCCTACGTTCTTGCTTATGATTCGGTGATTCGTATTTATATTCAGCCTCAAGAGGCTCATTTTGAACACTTGTTATACTACATCGTATACACTCTTACTTACTTACTTTTCAAACCCGCTTATCCGTTAGGGTCACGGGGTCAGCAGCCCTATGGAGGATCTCCAGCGATCGCGATCTTCCGCCATTAGGCGCATGTCCTCCCTGGTAAAACCCAAGCGACTAGAACCCAGCCCCTCCATGTACTATAAGAGATTATGTTTTTAAATTAAAATTTAATTTTAAGTTCATAACATGTTTTGTTTACCTATTTCTGACTGACTATAATAATTAAACCTTGATCTGTTGTAATTCTCTACCTAATTGGAATACAGCGTATGTTCATATGACATTTTTTGCTCAACCTAAATTACACAATAAGCTGTCACTCATTGTGAATCACCTGTATAACAATTATATCAATGAATGCCAGACAGGCAGTTTAAAATCTCTTGTAATTTTTTATCAAATTCAACGAAACGGGGGAGAAATAAAAAAAATCAAAAATAAAAAGTTCTCATAATTGAGATAATGAATCCAGAATCTGACATGGCGTCAGATACTGGTCAGAATGGATAAAAAAAACAAATATTAGAAAATGATTGTTGGTCAAAATTTCAATGAAGGCTGGTAGAATTCAAATTAAATGAAATCGAAAAACTAAGAACGAGTTCAAATAAAAATATATTGGCTTTAAATAAAAA
This sequence comes from Rhysida immarginata, assembly GCA_023313115.1. Lineage (NCBI taxonomy): Eukaryota > Metazoa > Arthropoda > Chilopoda > Scolopendromorpha > Scolopendridae > Rhysida > Rhysida immarginata. The sequence goes on from JAHWFO010034030.1 coordinate 226,163, forward strand.
TGCACGAGAGCGTCGATTATCCGAATCAATTAAAAACCAAGGGGGTTCGGAAAATCGATTTTTTCGGATAATCAAACACGTATACACCAGTACTATTTTTCCTTAAACCATAAAAAGAGCGTAGATTTGCTGCAGGCCTATAAATTTTCAAAGGCAGTTTGTAATAATAACATAGTAACAGTAAATAAAAAATCTAAAGTAAACGCAGAGACGTAATTGATAGTTAAAAAATTTCGTTTTAAATGTACAATGTACGTAGTAGGCTGAGGAAAATTTTGTTTTTTAATGGGTTCGGAATCGACGCTCTACTGTATCTAAAAGAAATTTCATTCGTTTCAGAAAGCGTCACTTGACTGAAAACTTTTGATTTTAAATTGCAATTTTATCGTGTTGATAGAAACTTTAATGTTATATTTATTCGTAAGGAAGATCAAGATATGCTTGATGATTTGCGTCAGCATATCGTGTACAGAAAGCGAATTTAAGACTATGAGCTCTCGGTAAGTACGAGGCGATTTGGAGTGCGCGATGGGATTCTAGGTCGAAAAAGTGGATGGGTGAATAGGACGAAGACGACTTTCACTCTTTGAATGCCGAATGGGGAGAAAGTGTTTTTCACGATGCTAATGGAAGGATTTATGAAGAGCTTTTTGTGCTTCATGAATCATATCACGCGATGAAATCGAACGGAATTCAAATCGCAGCCTGTTTTATTCTTAAAGAGTCAAGCCATCCTTTCGTTCTTATATTTTAAATGTTCAGTTTCTGTCACTTTTTAATTCCAAGATAAACTCGAATAAAATATCAAATTCTAACACTTTTCGACCTTGGCATTTTTTTATTCTTTATTTATTTTTTTTATTCCGGCAATTTCATACCATCTCTAACAGATATCCATTCTTTCATTTTCTAAGAAATATTGTAATTGAAAGGGAATTCCAAGGACCGGGAAAATTATCTAGACCCAATTAAATTTCACTGCGTAATAGCTAATGAGTTCTAAAAGTGAAATTTAAAAATTGGAATAAAAACGCATTCAAATGTAAATGGCTGAGTTTTATTTATATTAAACTCAAATTTATTACTTTATTTTGTAACAACTTTATGAAGTTAAAAAATTTTAAACATTTCTTCCCTGATTTTTATAAATGCGTGTCTCATTTATTATTTTACATTGTATCGAATGCTTCATTACACCTACAAGTTCCTAGTTAGTATTTATCCAGAATGAATGCAGTATTATATAAGATATCTCTAGTGTAACATAATATTCTACATAATTAGATACTATGAGGTACCGTTTGGTAGTACCATACCTTGAATTACTTTTCTATATAGGCTATGAAGACACTTCAACATTTGACAGCTTCTCATACCCCGTCATCGTTGTTGAACTTCTGTCCCCCTTTTATCTAACGATTTTCATCTCATTTTGCACCTGAAGTCGTTCCTTGGTGACCAGAAGTTCAACAATGATGACGGGGTAAAAGAAGCTGTCACTACGGTGGTTGACGTCACAGGCGGCAACTTTTTATCAAGAGGGATACGAAAACTCGTGTCCCGCTATGACAAGTATCTTCAAAATGATGAGGGTTATGTAGAAAAATAGTTCAAGGTATGGAGATTTTTTTGTAATAAATATTTTTTTCTAACTGTGTATACTTGCTGTTTTTGCACTACCAAAAGGAACTTACTTTCTGGATGTACCTCGTATATAGAAGCATTATCAAAAACGTTGCTATCTTCTAAGAAAGAAAGAAAATGCCAGCGCAAGAAAACAGAAGCTTGTTAGCGAATAGAAGGCCCTGATTCACCCATCGTAACAAACTGACAGAAATATCGTGATGCTTATTAACTCGACACTGGTAATCAGGAAAAGGGGTGGGGGTGGAATTGGATGGGAGCTATCAATTGGGCGACGAGTGGCTAGTCGTGCGTTCGCCATGTACGAAAGAGTCGGATGGTGATGTTGACAGGCTACAGATGCTAGGGAGTCGTGGGGCTCATTATCACGACACAAATCCCTAGTGACGAAAATGATGACTTAACAGATTAGATGTCGGGTTCAATTAGGTTCGCGTGCCCTTAAGAGCCGTACTCTACGCATAAGCGTGCGTCAGTCACTCTTCTCTCTCTTTCCCTCTCTCGCTCCCTTTTTTTTCTTTCTCTCTCTTTTTCCCTCAGTTAAACTATTATAAAGATAAAATAAAGCCAGCAACATTGGTTCCAGAAATCATTAAACGTTCAATAATTTCACTACAAAATGATTTCTTTTTAAAAACTAACTTGTTTTAATGTTCGATGCAGCAGCGTATGGCAGAACGGAATTAAATTTTTTAAATATACAATGACTGACAAAACTGTCTCAATGCCTTGCAATTTTGTGTTCTAAATTGTATTACTTGAAAGCAAATGTTTGTACAAGATTTTTTTATTTTAGATTTCAAACAAGACGCCCTTAGTGTAATAAAATTAAGTTTTATTACAAAGATTGGCCCAAAATTTTTACAAGAATTTGCATTTGTTAGAATACCACTGAGACCGTTTTAGTCCCTAACATATCATGCTTTTAAATTCATCTAAATAACTTTTTTTAATATTTCACAGAGCCTCCTTTAGCCTTTAATTTGCAGCAACCCTTTTAGGCATGCTGTTAATACAGATGGTGAAAATTTACGCCACTAATCTTGTATTCTAGGACACAGTTTAGACTTCAGATTGATAATCTCTTAGTTTATGCTTCAATTGTCCCCAAAAATGTTCCATTGGATACATTGGTCCGTGATTGGCCTGGCCATACCAAGACTTTAATTTCTCTTTGATTTTACCGTTCTTTTGCAAGTTTTGCAGTATGATAAGAGTATTTTTGTTTTCATTCTTGTTGAAATACATCTTTTTTCTTGTTAAGTTGAAAGCCTTTAAAGGAGGAGGAGGGTTTTTTTTTCAGAACAATAACATAGTCCTTTGAATTTAATCTGTTATCAATATTGCATATATGACCAACTCCTTTTGATTTGATGCAATCCCATTTCGTGTCATTCCCACTTCTAAATTTTACAGGTTCTTTAGATTCTGTTTTTTTCAGAGGAGTTGAAGGTTTCTTCCAAATCCGTTCTCATTTGTCAAATTCCTTTCTTTTATCAGAAAAATTTACTCTGTTCCAGTCCTCCACTGTCTAGTCTTAATATTTTATGGCAAATTTCAATCTTGCATAGATGTTTCTAGGTGAAAGCTTTGATCGCTTTTTCTTTACAATGGGTACCAGTCCATATTGTTTTAAAGCCCGAACAACATGTCTTGAAGAATATTGTGTATGCAGTTGTCTAGTTAGCTGTTAGCTGAGCTGCATTGTCCATTTTCCACTTATTCGGATAAAATTTCTAATAATCAGTTGCTCTGAAAGTTGCTGGGCGTCCACAAAGGAATTTTGGAAGCGTAGCCTGCTAACAGTTGATCATACAGTTTTTGCTCGACATAACAAGTGGATTTTCCTTTTTCAAGCAAAGACAGTACTTGAGACATCTTATTTTTTAGGGCGGCTTTCATATTGAAACATTAGTATAATGACAGCAAATGCGTTGCTTATGCCTTCTAATAATATTAAAAATCACAGGGTTAATTTTTTTTCTGTTAGTTGTATATCTTCTATGATTGGTTAATCAAAACTTTTTTTTACTCTCTACCAAGGACACAAATATCCCAATGGTGGATTCAAACAGTTTTCTATGTTTCTTAGAGTGACTTAAATAAAGCATCGATACTACAATATTCAATATTTTAAAGGTGTCTTATTTAATATCTAAAATAAAATCACTTGTACAAATATTTACTTTCAAGTATTATAGAATAAAACGCAAAATACACAGTATTGAGACAGTTTTGTCAGTCACTGCAGAAAGAAACGTTTATTATTTATCTTTATTTCAGAATACCCATTGCACATAAACCAAAAGCTACAGAAATGAAAAATAAACGTAGAAGTAATTGAAACATCATAATGTATAATTATTAAATAAATAATAAACAGAGTCTACTATAAAGGACTAATTTTTATAATACTCCCTAATGGTCTATAATTTTAGTTTAGGTCTAAATTTTTATAATTTATTGTTAACAGCTTGAGAGATAATAAACAGCTGTTCATCAACGCGCTCAAAAGCCAAAAAAAAAAAAAGAGGTTAATGTGAAAAAGAATAACAGCTAAGAGATAAGATTAACTGATGGCTGAGTCACAAAGAAAAGACAATAAGTGTTTACAAAGATGGGTTAAAAATATCAAATTAAAATCTTATAACTAGAGGAAAGTGACCAAAAGTGGGCTCCCATTTTGTTTTAGACATGTACAGACTAAACTACGAAGTAATAAACATTAAAAATGTGGAACACTTACCTAGTTAGTTACTTTACAGGTCTCAATACTAAAAACAGGATAAAATAAATCAATAATTTTTTTTAAAAATATTACTCGTTTACCAAAACCGGGCCCCTTATTTTATGAAATGAAATGGGTATTAAAGGGAGAAAATAAATATTGAATGAAAGAGAAGCATTTACTTCCTGTAAAAACAGTCAGAAATAGCAAATTAAAAACGTTTAATGAAATATCAGGTATTCAAGTACTTCAAGAATATTTTAGATAAAAATAAAAAAATAAAGAGATTAAAAATCTTTGTAGTGTTGATTTTTCTTAGAAAATCTTGGGTCCTACAACCGAATTCCAAGAAGATGAGAATAAATTATCATAAAAATATGGGGCTCACTATAGAAACAGCGTGAGGGTCCGGGTTAGGACGACCTCATGTATTTTTTAAGTTAATATTTTCGATAACTATATGCATGTTAACTACTTCAAATTTACGCTAATACGTAGCAATTATAATAAGGAATAAAAGTTGAATGACAGCAGGTATAACAGCTGAAATACTTACCTGGCACAAAACACGTGAAACTGAGGAGCATATAAAATTTCCAACATTCACAAAAAAGAATATGTCGCCATTGAAAAATAACAAATTGAGTAAACAGTTTGGGCGCTGGTCCTCCAGTAGGCAGTTGCATAAACTATTATCTCAACCTTTCACTGCTATGCTGAAGCATCTTACATAGTAAAAATTGAGAAGGCCGACTTTTGGTCACTTTCCTTTACCAAAAAAATAAGGCATCCTATAAAAAGTTATGTTTATCGTACTCAAATTTTGGTCTAGAATAATTCATAGTCAGTTGGGCACTAGGTATTGAAGGCACGTATACTTAAGCAAAAGCTCAAAACGGGAACATCAATGTAATTACTCAAGATTGAAAAGGGAAGGAAATTGAATTGTGATCTTCTGTTTGTCAATTTCTTTATTCATAATTATTCAAGAATTAAATAAAATTAGGATATCTCTACGAATTAAAAAGTTTAAAAAGAAAAAAATATTGCTTTCTCTTTCGAATAAATTTATTCAAAGTATTCTGCAAAAAGTTCAGCCGAGTAGGATCCCCAGAGAAACAAACTTCTGAAGGATCAATTAATGGAATAATACAAAATTTGACAAAGTAATGGAAGTACATTAGTAAAAATAATATTCAGAGATTTTTAAAAAAAGTTCCAATAAATTTATTAAATAACAAAATTATCCACGAAATCATGCGTATTTGAGATCACTATTCAACATTATTTAACGATTTTTATATTTTACAGTTCAGTGCTTAAATTCAAATACATTACAGCTATAACCAAAAACATTTTGGATGACAAAAAACCTAGCCAATGGCTAAAAGTCTCGGCAGAAGCGGGAATTAAGAAAAAATAAATATTCCCATTTATCTGTCACCTTTTTTTTTTTCAAAGTTCAAAGTTGTACTTTTATTGCTTCTGTATGTTATGACCTTTTTCTTATCATCTTTTCAGAATAACTTTCAATTAAGTAAAAGAAACCGAAACACTTAAACATCTTTTGAAGCGGATTCTACCATAAGCCTTAGTAATTTTTGTCCATTAAGCGGAAAAGGAGTTTGAAATCTTGGAATAATATTTTCACTATTTCTTAAACGCACAGAAGCTGTTGGGCGCGTCCAATAATTTTCTGTCTTTTACGTCTTCTAAACACAAAGCAAAAACATAAATTGAGAACCATAAAAAACGTAGACATTTATGATAGGGAGAAACGGCCTAACAAAGCTCGCAAGTTCTTTTAAGAACAAAAGCAAGACCAAAAAGAATTTAAGGGGTGAATGAATCTCTACGCGTATTTCAAGGCACGTTTCGCATTTTTTATGCATTAAGCTTTGAATTTTGAAAAGAAAACTTGAACAACTCAATTGAGAATTGTACTAATCATGCTAATGAATTCAGAGCTGCATAGTTTAAAAACGAGACCGATAATTGACCATCAATGGAGAAATATTCGTTGGTAAAAAGCGTTCCTCGTTGGCCCATTGCCATTAAGCGGCGTCTGCACCGGCGGCTTCCTTCGCAAAATGACACCGCATACCACTGATGCAATCGCAAAATTCCTCATTAAATTAACCCGAAAAAAGACTAATTCAATCAGCTTTATATACCGTAAAAATATCATCAGATAGCTTTCATTTTCAATAAATCCTAAATAAATCAAAGCTACTTGTGTTCGTTCTCCTCGTTCTGCCGTCAGCTCCGTTGCGATTTATGGGGTTGGGCAACTCTCCCCTCTTCAACTTCCACTTTTCTTAGTTCCTCGTCTCATTCGTTTAAATCAGTGTAAATTTTAGCAGGTCCCTCCTGTCCCTCTTCGTTTAGTCTTTGATGTGGAAACCCCTCCCTAGTCCTTCGTAATTCACCCGAGGAGATGTCACAGAGGCCCTTTAAAAGACGTACAACGAACTCTTCTTCGGAATTATTTAGCGCATCGTGGCTCCGCCTCAGAGGAAAAAGGCGCTCAAGCCAACCACGGAATCAATTCCCCACTTTTAGCCTCGATGGAATGCACGATGACAATATTTCCCTCTCTTCGCAGGAAAAAAAAAATCTCGCTCTTTTTTTGCTCGTGACAAAACACTATTGCCGCGGGACGGTTTGACAGTGTTCGCGCATATACAAGTCAATCAGAACGCTTCATCGGAAAGCAAGTGGGACGAAAATACGATTTTCCCGGTTTGGACTGCCTCTCTTCCTTATTATCTGCCATTGTCTCTTCTCCTTTTAAATGCGTTTCTAGAATTAAATAAAAACATTTAATATCAGATTAGAGCATTTCATTATTTTCATCTCGTGGTTTGTAAAAATTTACGTATCTCAAGCACGTTCTTTCATTCTGAGCATATTATTAAAGAAGAGTAAAATTGACAAAGAGGAAAGTTTCAGTTTATAATTAAAGGATAGCAGAGGGCAGCTTTCATATTATAGTGCGAATAAGCTATCCAGCTCTTTCTAGTAAACCATCATGATCTTTTGCTAAAATAGGAGGAAGGATTTTTCCATTCAATGTAACTACAGTATTAATTTCTACTGTTAAAAAAATTCTTAGATCAGTGCTTTCCAATCTTCATACCCAGTGCGTACTTTGTGTGAGTATTAATAATATAACTCTTTCTGATTAATATTAGGCGAGGATTCTTAAATTCTTATTAATTAAAATCTTTATTAGGGGGTATGAATAAAATCTAGGGTATTTTTGTTAATCTTTCTAAATAATTTTTTGAAGGAACCTGCGTGTTACTGGTTCACTGCTAGAATTTTCTTAGATTATTTCCTTGCCATTATAGAATTTTAATTAGATCTGTATCCGTATTTTTATATCAAGTGTAGCCGGCTCTACACTACATGATCAAAGGAGTTGGGACACCTGTTGCTCTATCGTAAAGCCGCAAAAAGCTTCAATCAGTATTGTGTAGGACCACCCCGAGCTGCTATCACTGCCTCCACATGGCATACTGTCCACAAGTTTACGGTATGTGTCCACAGGTATTGACCTCCTCGAGGAGTGTCGTGGTCAGTTCCTGGACAGATGTAGGGCGAACCATCCTGGATCTCATACGTCGTTCCAATTCGTCCCAAAAATGTTTGATGGGGTTGAGATCAGGACTCTGGGCGGGCCAATCTTCAACCAGCATCTCGTCAAACCAGTCGGATAGGGATCTTGCTTTGTGGCAAGGCGCATTGTCGTGCTGGAAGAGGAACGGCCCGTCACCGAAGTGTTCCCACAGCGCTGGAAGTGCCCCGTTATCCAGAATGGTCCTGTAGCCATCAGCATTGAGGTTTCCGTCCACCTTGATGAGCGGGCCCAGTCCAGTCCAGGAGAAGCACTCCAGGTGTTCACAGGGGTGTCCCGCCGAGGGCATGGATTTTTGTATTTGCCCGTTTACTTAAAAGCTTGGAAGACCAAGCAAAGCCTCAGTAGGTTGATCCCCTGATAGGTAAAATTTCAAATAGATTGTTACTCAAATAGTACTTCGCTTATAGAAGTTAATAAAAGTAACATTTCAATAAAAGTACAAGAAAAATAGTGCTTCAATAGAAGCAGATTCAACAGAATCTTCCATTCTTCTTTCGTTACGTGCTACAGTTATTTAACGTCCTCGACATTGAAAAGGTGAAAGAGGAATAGAAAAGAGAGGGATATGTGTTTACAGAATTGCAGAAATCATTTGATATTATACAAGCTATGTGTCCGATTCAAATATCTGTCTTCGATGAGGCACTGATTACAGTAAGCCCCTATTTCAAAGACATACCCATCTTTCAATTTACGTCCGCCTCGATTTACGTCCCTTTCAATTTACGTCCACCGGCAGACATCTGAAAAACCCTCGCTTTACGTCCGCACCCGCCTTACGTTCGCACCCGCCGTTCGCCCGCGCGCAAAAATTCAAGGGCACAGATCCGCAATATAGCGTTTTCCTGTAAAATGGTTATAAAAAAAAAAGAAGAAAAACTGTTTGAGGTGTTTTTTGGTTGTTTGCTTTTGTTGTTAAATTAAAGTTAATATACAGTATGTGTTTTCAGTGTTTGTGTGTTGTCTTGTTTCCTTTTTCAAGTGTTGTAGGCCTAGTTGTTGTTTTCTTTGAATTCAAAATGTTTTCTTATTTGTTTCAAGCAGTTTAAAAAAATTGTGTGTACCTAGGCCTTTTCTCAGTTAACCCTTTCACTCACGAATTTTTTAGAGGCTGCAAAAATTTTTTTATTTTCACTGGTTATAACTTAAATTTTATTGTGTAGAACTGTATTAATAACATATACATTATTGGTGAGTGCATGTTTTCTGCCTTTGTCTACTGTAGGAATAATCTGGGGGGGGGGGGGGGCCACTTTTTTCTGTCCGGAACGGATTAAATATTTTTATAATGGGACCCTATGGGAAATCGGGTTTCGTTTTACGTCCGCC